>MQTX01000191.1:417722-438521 GCA_009735665.1 Angiostrongylus cantonensis | reverse complement strand
TATATATATATATATGAGCCCATACCACATATACATACACGTAGTCTCTCAGTTGCAGTTTTTATGTCAAAAAATTTAATTTAGAATTTCTAAAGAATCTTTTTATTTACATTTTCTCGGATTTTTCACTTTATACTTGAGATTAGCAATTAACCTCCCACAAGTTTAGGATACTAGTTTAGGATGGTGGAATAAAAAAAGAAAAAGCCTTTACTTCCTTCACAGACATTTGTAGTTTTGAATGATATTCTTCACAGTATTCTAAGCAACGACTATCAGTTAAAGGCAAAAATAAACTAGGCTTTTCATAAAAAGCATAAAAAACTTTTTCCTTCATGGATTATGAAGAAATTGTATTGTTCACATGACGTTCCTAGTTATTCTCATGCTTTTTCTTTTTCAAAGAAGGACCAAAGGAAAGTTAATTATAGTTTCTTTTAAATATCATACTCTATTCGCATGCGATTAGAAACGATTGCGGTAAAACAGTAACCGTTTGCTCAACTTGTTTTGACGGTTGTAAAATATCATTAGGCCAAGAATTCAATGATACGCTACTGTTAATAAACCGAAATGCCTTTGGTGACTCGATGCGCATCTTTGCGAAAAGAGCGCTCCATCTTACCAGGGTCGACAAACTGCTACCAAACTTTTCCGGAGTTTTAAAAGCACTGCCTTTTACATCGATAGGCTCCAAATGCCATTCATTGCCTTGTCAAATATGGATTTTATCACCTCAAAGATGTTCTGAGAAGTCGGATGCATAGCACATCGCTCGAGCTCTACTCAACACCGAACGCGCTGTCCTTTTTTTCTTATTTCTAGTAAGAAAACTTCTCAATTATTTTTTATAGCCCGAGGAGCTCTGTGATCCTGATGAGCGGCCTTTGTACGAAGATCTGTATGAACTGATCATAAAAAGAAACTACGGATGGCGAACGTGTCTTGATAAGAAGAATGCAATATTTGTAGGTGAACAAACTACACACAAGGAAGTGAACATGTTCTCGTTTTTTGACTTTCAGTACTCAATGTCTGTATGTGTACCGTACTCTGCTAAAGAGAAGTCGGTATTCAATTCGGCGTTTATACGACTACTCAGCGAAGACTACAAGCGATCATCAGATTGTTTTCGTGATGCCAATCTTATTCAGACCAAATGCACAAAACTTCGCCATTGCTGTCCAAACTTTGACACGTAAGTTTTCATCAAACTCTGGATGAGCTAACCTAGAAGATATCTTACTCTACAAAAGGTAGCTTGCTACCCTCCTTAGTACAAGAAGGGTTACCCTTTGCTACCGCAATCCAGGAATGGTAACCCATTAGCTGCTGTGTTTCAAAAAAGGTAGACCACTAGCTAACCTTCTCCAAAGAAGGCAAACCAGTAGCTATCTTGTAGCGAAAAGGTATCCCAGAAGCTATTCTCATTAGCTACCGTATTCTAGAAGTACGCGTACTCCTAGACCCATTGCGACATCCACAATACTGTTTAAAGCTTTCTCCTAAATCAATCAAAATGTAATTAGTGTTGGTACTCATAAAAATCGTTGTTTAGGTTGTTGCAAATCACCCCTCGGGATCAGTATTATAGGTCTAAGCTGTTGCTTTGTGGTTCGGGTTTTCTATGGGAAGTGTTCGTTTACATAAGCAGAACACTAACCATTGTTGTATGAATTGGTATAAATAGGGTATCCAATCTCCTAGTAAGCATTTTCGTACCGTAAATGTGATTGCCTAAAGTAGAAACCAAAAAAAAATGCAGTGCATAATGAGAACATATGGAAAAGCTTAAGAATCAAAAGACTCAAACTGCCTTACCTCAGCATTTGTCTTCCCAATTCTGTGTTAGTAATGGAATATTGGCAGCTTAAAACTCTTGCAAACACTTCCAGTTGTCGTCAAGAAACATTGGACATCACACTGGAACAAGCAATCATCAGCAAAACAGCACAGCTTAATCAAACCAGACATAACTGTTTGAAGTTGAAAGCGCTCGAAGCCTTCAAAGAGGCCCTACGTGGTAGGTGACTACAAAAAAAAAATAACTAAACAGCATGGATATCTGGCAGGTCTTCTAAAGTAGACACTAACAATGGTTGTTTAAGCACCTTACATGTTCATCTATTCTTACGTGATACTTGATAATTGAAAGGCCCGTCCTCACTGGTTGTGTGGGCTCCACATAATCTTTACTTTTTGGAGATATGGTGCTTAAGTCATTGTGGTTGCCTGGAATCCTGAGGTCAGCCTGGCTAAAGTTTGCCTCAGGTCTTCATCACCACAGATAGTTGCAGTCCATGTGAATCAGAGGGAGGTTTGCCACCATGCGACTAGTTTGATATCACGACGGTGGTGGATCCTGGTACTGGTTTACTCTTTGTTGGGCTTCCCGATGGAAACGTCGGACTCCCTCTCAGCTTGGGAGACCCTGCCGGGTGAACGAATCCTTCCGCTGTACATCGCAATCTGACACCCGGGAACACCTCCCAGCTACGATGAGGCGGTAAACCGTTGGCAGGCTTCGTCTATTCCACAAGTTCTAAACTCAGAACATATTATACTTGAACTATGAATCATATGGGATTTAAGGCAAATGAATCCTTCGTAGAGACTGCTGAAACTATAGCCAGAACAACCAGCGAGGTGTTTTCAGTTAATGCTTTTTTTAAGAAAAATGAAAAAGAATGCACTGTGTTGCATTGCAATGTGTTTCACATGATATTAGTTATCAGAGTAACTCACTGATTCGGCTAAAGTACTCCGTGATTTTCAGGACTTCTTGGCAAATCTGGTGAAAAAATGCTTGACAAACTAAGACAAGGCAAATTAGGGCAACATGTGATGCGAGGAGCTCGAGCATTAGCCAGATTGAAGTGACAACAGTGGGAATTGTTGGTGATAGTCATGATTGTCACTTACAAAAGTCAATCATCATGATTCCATATCATCGTTTGCTCTGTGATTCATTGGTGTGTCATGTTGTTTAAACCTTGAATGCTAATGTGTCATTATTACAACTATTTCATTCCGAGTGCATATCTACTGATTTCGAGCTTATTCGGTAAAGGGTAAGTTTGGTAACGCTTTCTGTACAGCCTGGCTAGCATTATATCAGAAAAATGCACCAATAAAACTATAGTAGCTTTGTGGAAATGTTTCTACTAAGAATTCGGGAGCTTCTAAATACCACACAAAAAGACCGACAGCGATAGCATCACGAAGTTCTCATTTGTACTGAAGTCTGTGGCGATACAGTAAATAATAAGCGAGACAAGGCATTCGCTAATGACCAACCCCTTGGAAATACGCCGTGCATCCAACACCAATCGTGCTGTCGTGGATGGTTGAATCCACATTAATAACCGAAACAATGAATTACAAAGACCCACAGAAGTATCAACTCGTAATTTTTTCCGCATAGGCAGGTCTGGTGGTAATTTGCGACAATAGAAGGGTCGAAGGTTCCACTTATCCGCTCTGCGGAATCGAGCCAGAATATTGTATACGTTGCATCACACCACTACACACTGTGCTAAACTCACCGAAAGATGCACTATGCTATATCATCGGTAGTCCTTGCAATCATATATTTACTACAAAACTAGTCAAATGTGGCTTATAGCGCTACTGATCGATCCTAATCCAACATTTTACTACGTGATTTTAAAAGAAATTTCGCCAAAGCAGCCTTGGATCTTCATCGCTCAAAAGCTTTAAGAGCACTAGTGGTTTACTATGCTTACTACTAGAACAAAAAAGGGCGCGTGTGGCGCAGTGGTTGGAGGCGCCACTGCGATACGCAAGTGGAATCGATCCCCGCGCCCATAGGCCACCAAGCCTTCCATCCCCCCGAGGTTGGCAAATTGGTACCAGATTTGTCTGGAAGGATAGCAGCACTGGCTCGATACATCGGCAGGCCACCGTGAGTCATTGTAAAGGCCAGATATGCATTCAGTCACCAACGATACTTAATGAAGTCGAATGCATGGCGCATCCCTCAGGGATTAATCAACGCCGAGAGCTTTATCCTTTTATCCTTTACTACTAGAATGTATCAATGTCAACGCTTGAAAAAACTCTGCTGTGTTATGTTTTACAAACCTTAATTTTTCAACATTCATTTATAGCACGCTTATTTACGAAAAACCTCCATCGGTTATGACAATAGTGTTTGAAGACATAGTCTATCACTTTTCCCACGAATATAGTGATATATGTAAAGTGATATTTACATATGTAAAGCATTATTGTTGTGTTACTCTCATTCCTTCCTCACCAGACTATGTACTACCCAATCCGGATAGGTTCATTTTACATGGTTTGCTAGTCAATGAAGGTTTGCTTACGGTGAGCGGCAGCTAAGCCATTTCAAGGTATTTTTTTCGTTTGAATGAAGTTAAGATTATGGCATTCTGTGGAAATACTTGAAACCGAGAACTTTAGAGTTTTTTTAGATGAGTGTGACAGAAATTGTAATATTCAACATTGGCATGTTATTCTCAATTTTAGCCCATTGCTGCGCATGGGCAATCCATATTCAGGTAACCAGGGTAAGATTTGATACATTCTTCATTGAAAGTTCCTGAACATCGCGTTTATCAACTCATACCATGCCTAATTTTGGGTGTTTCTTGCACGAGACTCGTACTAATTTCCCTCCTTTTGCATAGAGTACAATGATATAAATGCGTACAGTCACGAATATTTAATAAAACATTAAAGAAATATCCATTCTTCGTATTCTGTTACCACTTGAGATGTTGAATGCTGTACCATCATGACTTTCCCCGAGTTACCAAGGTAGCGGTACTACAGGGTCATCAGTTCTTCACAAGGTCAATTGCTGGCTCAAATGGAGGGTTTACTTCCTTGCGACTCAAGTTCATGTAGGACAAAAATGCTTTCTCCGCTGGTTGCGAATCCAGCAACTAATTAAGCAATCGCTCAAAAGCGATGATCAACTGTGAAAGTTATATTTAAGTCCGTTATACCTTTTGTGTGGCTGCGATAGCAGAAGGGATAAGAGGTCGCAGAACTTCCACATCGCTATTTTGCAAGCACCTCATAGAAACTGGTAACAGTGGAGGCTAGCCAATTTAGTTCCATAATCTCAGTCACCAACGAAGCGTGTGGCACAGCGCCCTGCAACACACACGTGGCATCAATCCTCGGCTCCCATGGCCCAATAAGCCTTCCATCCCTCGGAGGTCGGCAAATTGGTACCAGACTTGTCTGGAAGGATAGCACCTCTGCCTCGATACATAGGTAGGTCACTGCGAGTTATTGTAAAGGTCGGATACGCATTCAGTCATCTCCAAACGATGCTTGATGAAGACGAGTGTATGGCGCATCCCTCAGGGATTGATCAACGACGAGGGCTTTATCCTTTTTTATCCTTTATAGTAGCGTATTTGCCTAAGGAAAAAACTTGATAAAACAAAAAAAACAGGTCAATAGATTAACAGTCAGTATAGTGTGGTGGAGAGCGCGTGTGCGGTAGTGGCTCGAGGCGTCCTGCAACACACACGTGGAATCCACCCCGCTCCCATTGCCCAGCAAGCCTTCCATCCCTCCGGGGTCGGCAAATTGCTACCAGGCTTGTCTAGGAGGATAGCAACAGTGGCTCGATACTCAGTAGGCTACCGCTAGTCATTGTAAAGGCTAGATATGCATTCCATCACCTCCACTGGATGCTTAATGAAGTCGAACACATGGCATGCCCTCAGGGATTGATCAATGTCGAGAGCTTCATCCTTTCTCCTTTAATCTCAGTCACCTAGCTATGTTAAAGTATAGAGCGAGCCGACAGCGTCGGACCCTTTTTACTATGGTTCAGATGACGAGAGGCTCATTTCCGTGAATAATTCTTAATTTAGTCTGTGAAGAGTTCGCATTAGCAATTGCTTTCTTTGCTCGGCTTTTCATCCAGCACTAATTTTCACACATTAACCGATAAATCAAGGTCAGCCAGTGACTTCGTTTCCATCGGATACGTTGTTCCAAGGTTCGTTATGTTCCCAAAGAAAAAAAAAATGACTTGGCTCAGTAATCTGCAGGAAATTACGGCAAAATTTAGCAGACAATTGTTTTCATTCTTTCATTCTTCGCACAGTAACAAATGCTGCTGGTGCGAATCTAAAGAATCTTGTGAACAACATAGCCAGCTTTCCAGCTAGATAGCAATTCACATATGCTACAAACGGTCAGCTTACCGAGAACCGCTTACGCCTAGTTTGGCTGGCTTCCAGTGCCCTGCGAGTTTTCTTCATACGGCGTCCATTGAAGGGCTTCACGCTCTGGTCTGATGAAATGGCAAAGAACTTTGGCATTATTATGGTAAAAAACCAAGAGGTAGGTGAATTAAACCTGCCGTCGCTTCCTCATGCAATCACATTTTCCGCCGTTGCTGTAGAAGTCACCATGCTTCAGTGACCCATTGCACTTCAAAATTCGTTCTCAGTAGTCTTGCTCACATCGGTCACGTAGCAACTGGTCTGTACAACCACATTGAACGCTTCCACTAAATTTTCTTTGATGTACAAATTAAAAAGTGCCAATGTTTTGTTTCAGGTTTTAGAAAGATTAAAAGATTGTGATGACAACATGAAATCGGCTTCAAAACTCGTCGAAAATAGCTCGGTAAGTGACAAATTTTTGCCTCACTTCTTTACTCCATGGCAAGCGCAAAAAATTTAGTTGCTTGAAGCACCTACAGTTTCGTTTCTTCACCCACAGAAGTCAAGTGAGACCTGAAATTCAGATTTCGGAGTCCGTTATGCAGCTGAGTGCTGAGCAATTGCGTTTCGATCCGGATGTGAATGAATTTGAACGCGATGTAGCAGTGCTCATGCTTAAAGATGTGTGTTTACTTGCTTTTCAAATACTGCGTAATATTCATCAATGTGATCTACCTATGAATAATGAAAAATTCCTTTCAGCCACAATTAACATATACAGGGGAGACGATGACTCGCCCAAAGAAAAAACCGAAAATTTTAGCAATGGAGAATAAAGTAAGGATATGTTTAAACAAATATCCTCTTCAATCCTCTACTATGAATATTTATCGGCTAATTTCGGTCGCCTCGTGGCTCGTGGTGTGTGGCTACGCTGATGGCCTTTATTGCGACCTTTCGCACTCAGAGGTTCCACTCTACTTCCAAACGGGTTTACTGCCTCATCGTGACTGTGAGGTGTTACTGGGTGTCGGACTGCGATGTACAGTGGGGGATTCATCTCCTGGCAGGGTCTCCCAGACTGAGAAGTGGTCCGACGTTTCTATCAGGAAGCCTAGCTAAGAGTAAATCAATACCAGGATCTATCACCGTCCTGGTACCAAAGTGGCATGGTGGAAAATCTCCCTCTGATCCACAAAGCCACGACTGCCTGTGGTGGTAAAGCCTGTGGCAGAGATTGGCCAAGCTGACCTCGGAATTCCAAGGAACCACAGTGGCTCAACCAGTAAATCAAATCAAATCTTCGAAAAATGAAGAATATGCTGGGGCACACACAACCAGGGAGGACGGGCCATTCAAGTATCAAGTAAGTATTGGCTAATTTTTATAGACAGAATGAGAAAGAAATTATGAGAACTAAAGCAGCAGCGTAGTTTTCTTGTTCAGCAATCGCGAGGTTGTTATACAGCATACATTTACTTCCATAGAAAAGCACACAATACAATACAACACAACAGTAGCTGACGAACAACCTCGCGATTGCTGAACAGGAAAACTACGCATTCATATTCCAGTGCCGAGGTTAATAGAAAGTCGAACCTGGGAACTAAAGTAGCAGCTTCAGCTACAAGTTGAAATGAAATGATATCTGTGGTAAACTCATCAAATGATGCTGCTTAAACTCACATAACTTGAAAAATCAATGTCTTCGAAGAACTAAGACACCAAGCACCGGCTTGGAACGAGTCCAGCTAATAAGAACTCTGTAAAATTTATCAGGATACAGTAGCTGACGTTCCGGCGGTCTCACCTTCTTCAGAGCCTGGAAAGGTCAAATTGGGGTGCGATCTACTTAGCCAAACACTTCGATAATCCTAGCAGATAAAATTTAACAAATAAATTTGCATTCGCATAAAAAACAGCTTCATTTAAACACCTACCGTTTATTTGTTGTAAGTATTAAAGTTAGTTAGTGGATAGCAGCTGCACAAAATAATACATGGGCGAGGACTGTGCCTGTGTCAGGTCATTGAATCAGCCTGAGCTATGGCGCTGGGTCAAGCGTGACAACAAGGCACTCCTCTTTGCGGTTCATCTTTTAATTATGGCCTACGGATAGAATTGTTTAGTTTATAAATCTAATTCTCAACCAGCTGCTTAAGCACATACCAGCCTATGTTACAAACACCCAAGTGTTCCCAGATCATCTGCGTAACGCACGTCCCAAAAGCGGTTATGGATTCGATCGACGTTAGCGCCCTTTACACTAACGTGTCGAACGACTCCGCCATGCAAGCCATTCGCGAGCTTCTTGAGCAACACGAAGGAGCAATTAACATGTATGGCTTTTCGATTCAGGACCTTATGGTCCTCTTAAAGGTCAGCCTAAACTACTCGATCTTCAGATGGTCCGAAAAATATTACGCGCAAATTAGAGGGTTGGCAATGGGACAGCGACTGGCACTAACCCTTGCCGTTGCCTTTGTGTATAAAGTGGAAGCACCATTAATTGATCTCAGGCAATTACTCTACTGTAGGTATATAGATGATTGTTTTGTCATCTGCTCCACACAAAAGGAGATGGCTTTCATTCCTAAACGTCCAAATTAGCCTATCCGAAAACGGCTTCATCACGAAATGGTATCGAAAGCCAAGTGGTAAGAATGTAGTGGTTAATTACCTCTCCTCTCATCCCTCACACAATAAAATGGCACTTATAAGAAATATATTTCGAACCTCCACCAGCCTGTGTACAGGTAGAGAGCAGAACGAAGAATCCTCGAAACTGGCGCGACAAATAGCGATTTCAGATGGTTACGAGACTGTAGGTTCTCGGCATAGGCATGGTAGAAAAACCACGCTCCGGAGTGATAATTCTAGCGAAAGCAAAGCTCCGTTCCTCTTCCCTTTCATTTCAAACGAAATAACTGCAGCCATAAACATTGCTTAATAAGGGCCGGTTTAGAGAATTCCGTAAGAGTGATAGAAATACCATCGGACACTCAATGATACCAGCTAGTTCGGAACTGCCTATGTGACCGCGCATAGGATGCAGGAACATAACGGAGAAGATTTCGAAGTAGGAGTCACTATCCTCACGCATCAGTCGAAAACATCAGCGCGTAAAACTCTTGAAGTGACTTGGATCAATTCCAAAAATTCGAAAATGAACCACAAGGAGTGTCTTATCGCCACGCGTGACCTGGCGCCATACCTCAGGCTAATCCAATGACCTGACACAGGCACAGTCCTCGCCTATGTAGTACTCTGTGCGATTGCTATCGACCAACTAACTGAAATACAACGAATAAACGCTAGGTGTTTAAATGAAGCTGTTTCTCATACGAATGCAAATTTATTTGTTAAGTTTTATCTGCTAGGGATGTGAAAATGTTGGGTTGAGTAGATCACATTCCAATTTGACCTTTCCAGGTTCTGAAGAACCCGAAACCGCCGAAACGTCAGCTATTGAATCCTAGCAAATCCTATAATAACAACCTCGTGTCTGCTTATCGAGTTGTCAATCAATGACGAGGTTAACAGAAAGTCGGTCCTGGGAATTGCTACGTGACAAGAATTTCTCATTTAGATCCATTTTAGGAGTTCTGTAACTGATTCATAACATTTGAAGCTTTGTACAGTGGTGTGTTTTTCCCACTCTTCTATTCGACAATTTACACCGTCTTAACCACTACGTTTAACACTTAAAAAAGTATTGGTGCACACAATTGGGGTGGCTTCCGTTTCCTCACAAAGGCACCAAGTATCTTCACAGCCCAGAAATTGTTGACTGCTATAGCGTATTAAGGGCGCGTGTGGCGCAGTGGTCGGAGACGCCATGCGACACACACATGGGATAGATCCCACGCCTATGACCCATCAAGCTTTCCATCCTTTCGCGGTTGGCAAATTCGTACAGACTTGTCTGGGAGGATAGCAGCACTGGCTCGATGCATCGGTACCACGAGTCATTGTAATGGCCAGATGTGCATTCAGTCACCTCCAACGATGCTTAATGATGTCGACTGCATGGCGCATCTCTCAGGAATTGATCTACGCCAAGAGCTTCATCTTTTATACTTTTATAGCGTATTACTAATTTTCTTAAAATTACATGCCTTTACATCATGACTGGATGTTCTTCCTGAATTTGAAACAAGAGTGAACAACAACGAGTTCATACGTTTACTTCCATACAATAACACACATACAACACAATCGTAGCTGACGTTTCGGCAGAATCGCCTTCTTCAGAGCCTGGAAGGGTACACCAATACGCAACTTACTAGGTCAAACACTTCAACAGCACAAACAGAAAGACGAAAATCTGACAGATAATTACAAGATCTACGGCTTCTCGAAAAAAACCCACCGCTTTTTTCAACTGTCCACCGAGGAAGAACAGCCGCTCAGAGTCGCATATGGCTGACGACTGCACCATCTCACACCAGAAATTGACCCGAAGATACGGGGCCAGGTCGCGTGTGACCTCTGCGCATTCCTCCCTGCTATTCATTGTAGGATTTTTGGCATTTATCCAAAAAAGCCTCGAGGAGTTTGCGCGTTGGTGTTTTATTATCTCGTGCGAGGATGGCGACTTTTATATCAAAATCGTCTGCGCTATGCTTTTGCATCTTATGCGTGCCTAGTGGCGTGCCTTGCCTTGCTTTTCGTTTGCCATCTAGGTGTTCTTTTACGCGGATACATAAAGGTCTGCCCGTTTCGTCAATATATTCGTCTCCGCAAGTACTACAAGAGATTAGGTATATCGTGCCTGTAAGGCAGACTACGCAATTTTGTGTTCCACATAGACGGTCATACAAGCGGTTACGAACTAACTGACGACGAAGAGTATTCGGTGGTATTCCAATTATCGCTACCGATTCCTCTAGATCTGTCCTTCTTAAGCACGGTTTTATAGCTCTACTTAGTTCATCGCTAATGAAGGGCACAAACACAAAGAGGGCGCTTATGAGAAACATGCTTCAAACAGCCATCTCTGTGTGCACAAGTAGGGAACTAAAGGAAGAATCGCGCGACTTGGCTCGGCAAATAGCCATCTCCAATGGCTACGAAACTGTAACCCCATGAGATAAGTTTCGAGGGACAGCGACGCTCCAAAAGGAACGGTTTGGCCAAAACAAAGCCCCGTTTATCTTGCCCTTCATTAGCGATGAAATAAGTGCAGCGATGAAGCGATGCTTAAGAAGGATAGATCTAGAGGAATCGGTTGCGATAGTAGAAATACCACCCGATACTCTCCGTAGCCAGTTAGTTCGTAACCGCTTGTATGACCGTCTATGTGAAACACAAAATTGCGTAATTTGCCCATATGGCAGGGACGGTGACTGCATGAGTTCAGGCACGATATACCTGTTCTCTTGTGGCGGAGGTGAATATATCGCCGAAACGGGAGACCTTTGTGTATCCGCATAAAAGAACACCTAGATGGCAAACGAAAAGCAAAGCAAGGCACATCACTAGGGACGCATAGGATACAAAAGCATAGCGTAGACGATTTTAATATAAAAGTCGCCATCCTCGTATGGGACACTAAAACACCAACGCCCAAACTCCTCGAGGCTTTTTGGATAAATGCCAAAAAACCTACAATGAATAGCAAGGAAGAATGTCCCGAGATCACGCGTGATCTCGCCCCTTACCCTCACATTAGTCGTTGACGGGGGGTGCAGTCATCAACCATGTGTGACTCTGAGCGGCTGTTCTTCCTCGGTGGAGGACAGTTGAAAAAAGCGGTGGGCTTTTTCGAGAAGCCGTAGATCTTGTAATTATCGCTCAGATTTTCCTCTTTCTGTTTGTGCTGTTGAAGTGTTTAACCTAGTAAGTTGCATACTGGTGTACCCTTCCAGGGTCTGAAGAAGGCGATTCTGCCGAAACGTCGGCTACGATGGTGTTGTTGTGTGTTATTGTTTGGAAGTAAACATGTGGTGTTCAACAACCTTGCGTTTGGTGAGAGAGAAAGCAATGAATTCATAATTCAATGCCGAGGTTAATAGAAAGTCGATCCTGGGTACTATAACGAGTTTATATCCAAGCGATGTTTCCTAAGATGAAAAGAAGTCCGAGAGTTTCACAGAAAAACCTAGCGAAGAGTAAATGGATATCTCGTCAAGGCACTTTACACGTAACTACCTACTCAGAAAAACCAGTTTCAAACAAAAAGACGGCATAACGAACCCACAATACGTAGAAATTGTTCGATGGGGAGAATGGCACCTAAAGGTGGCTATTGCCAACTCGGTGATTAACGAGACTATATGTGATGTAGTAATGTATGTACATACTGGATTCGGCCCCTTACATCATATTCAATGGGTCAGTTGACTAATGGCAGAGATCGCCTCCACCCTTGATGAATCTTAGTGGCAGAGAAGCTAACATCCTTCCGATCCGCATGGTCTCCTGAATGCCGGCGACGAAGACCTGGAGGCGTTGCAGCATAGTTAACTGGCGATTCCAGGAAAAAACCCTCAACTACCACTCAGTGTAGAGAAGACGATGGACCATCAACTCGCAGTAGAGGCAATGAGTCAGACTCCTAGGGTGACGGTTGCAAGACAACAATACAAGTAATCGAATGAAAGGAATGTTGGAACAGTCTTGACAGGTGAAAAAGACGTCAAGGGCACCTAATTAGTTAAGAACAATCCATATAAGAAATCAGCTATATGTACCTGGACTCATGTATTTTGCATGATTTCCATAACGTTGTATTGGAAACGTATTGTGGAAAGACAATTTTAGGATTAGTTATATAGACGGGCGCTCGAACTATCCAGCGCTAAGTACAACGTTAAAAAAAATTTTGCTCTTATTCTTCATTGACAGTGAGATTTGCTGTGAAGGTATTTCTAGAATGGCATATTCTAAAGGTATAAGATTGCTTATATTTGCAAATAACAAATATTTCACTGGAATATTCAGAGCGATAAAAACTGGTAAAGGCATGAAAGATGTTAACCACGTAAAGGGATTAACTATCTGGCCCACATTTCTTCAGTAATGAAAAAAACCTTCGATTGGGGTTGTTAGTTGTTCGAATTAACCAGTTCATAGCTAAACAAGTGTTGATGAAAACACCGACACCGTCGAATCCAACGTTGTAGCATGTTCCGAGGAACAGTTCTTCTCCAATATCACAAACGACGTCAACCTCCTTTAGCCTGCATCATCAGATCTGCAGTGTTGGATCTTGATGCTGTTTTGATTGTATAAAGAGTACACAGCGTCACCTTAGCTATTCTAGAATTGAACCTGTCAAGGTGTCACTTAATAACTCAAAAGACCGACTTTTTATAAACCTCGGCATATGTAGTCTCACTCGTAACACCACGGCTCTGAGGAAGGCGAAATCACCGAAATGTCTTCCATCGACCAACGACAGCAACAACAACAACGACAACGAAGATAGGTACCAACCTCGCACTAGCTAAAAAAGGTGTCAGCATGTGGGCTGAATATGTTCACGGATAGCTTACCAGCCTCTCCCAGACTAGACATGAAGTCTGTTTATTATGGGCAACTCCTAACCGCCACCCATGTGCTTCCCAAGTACTTAATTTACGGATTTTTCCCAAATCGATCTGTGGAATAAAATTTGCATAAACGAGAGCATATCCACGCACGCATGGTTGAAAATGAATATATCTGAATACAAAAAGTAAGTTTCAAATCGGCATAGCTGAAACGTGGAGCCAATCGTGTGGACTAATCTGCGCTTCAGAAAACCCCAAGGTCGATTTCAAACAGCGTTTAGCCGGCACGCGTCACAAGAGCTCCCCTTAGCGACTCTACTATCTAGCTCAAAATCCCTCAACTTAAAGAGATTCGTAGAAACTAACACTTGGAGAACTTTTTAGCCGCTCATTTTCGTTTGCCATCATTCGCTATGTTTGGTCATTAGAGGACGATGAAAAACGGTTCTAACACGCAGACGAACACACACGTACATGCACGCAGCACAAGATGAAAACCTCTGTTTTTGTTAATTGCAAAAGTGGTATTATTGACGTCTATAAGTAGACCATGTGACTCATACATATTCTATCGTGATGGAAATACAAACTTTCAGTCCGGCAATCAGATGGGAAAAAAGAAAGGACCACAGGTACGAAATAAAGGAGAGGAAAACGAAGAGCCGCCGATAGTTCCAGTATGTATTAATACTGAAAGGCCTATCCTTATGAGAAACTGAAGATTGCTACGATCATACATGTGCACTTTTAAGGAGAAAGCGGAGAAAGCTCAACCGAAGCCTGAGAAGCCTGATAATGAAGTGGAAAAGTCTGCGAAAGGAAAACAGGTTAGAAAGTGAATCGAGAAAGTTACACATGCATCACTTCAGTGGCTAAAAACAAAGCTGAAAACCTATTCGTTGGCTTCAGTGTTTCTAATCTACAAATTAGGATAAAAACGATTATGAAAAGGAATTTCTTATGTAGAGAATCCCAAGTAACAGCTTGTCTGGGATTTTCTACAAAATCAGATATGCAACTAGTATACTTTTACTTTGGGTTAACAGGAAGCTAAGAACGTACCAGAAAGCCAAGATAATCCAAACAAGTCGAAGTTCAGACCGCCATCAAACATCACGAAGGCCGATGCGAAGGACCCGCAGTACGAGGTAAGTGTTCTTAATAAACCTGTTTCCATTGTTCTTCATTTCTACTATTCTACTGACTTCAAAAAAAAATACAACTAGCGGAGAAGGGAACGGTGTGAAGGTCACCAGATTTATGAGAAGTCGGAGAGTGAGGTATGTTGGGCAGTAACAAGGGTTGCGGCAGTTTCCTTGTACACATGGAGCTCATCGTTACTTTGATCAGAAAAAAACTATTGGTAGTGAATTAAAGAGTTAATTTAAGCCTAACTGTACCATTTACTTTTTACTTCTGTTTAGCATTTTCATGTACCATTTACATTCGTAGATTCTCCTCGTGGATTTTCTGAACTGGTAGAAAAGTCTCAGACGATTTTAAAAATTCCTTTAAGCCAGCCTTTCATATTGCGATAGGTTGACAAGTTTTTCGAGGTGCGCACAAAACCTGTGAAGCTTCTGTCGTTAAGTATTTAAACAAACAAGTAAAACATAAAAACATAACATGCGTAAAACAAGTTCTCCAATTTAAATTTCGCTAAACATCGTCTGCGTTTCCAGACCTTGCGCGGAATCGGTAAGGATCTGTTCGCCGACGAGAAACCGGAGGAAAAGGGAGACAAAAACAAAAAGTTCAAGGAACCAGCGAAGGTTATTCAGATAATACTTTAAAGTACTCGTAAAATGTACTTTAAGTACACGTCGTACTCATATCTTTATGCATCCGTCTCAGGTTTGCCAGCTTTTTGCCCTTTCTGACTTCAAAAAAAGGAAAAATGAAATGCCCGCGAATCCTTTAGCAAAGTAGGACAAGAATTCTAGGTGAGTGACATCAATCCAAGGATGGTTATCCGCTTCATTATGAAAACCTACCATTGCAGCTGCTTCCCGTTCAACGAACCGGTTGCCTCGTTCGCCCGTAAACATGCTATCCCTTCGAAAGAGATGGATCATATGCGTTGGCACCAATGCATACATTGATGAGCAAGCAGTGCTCCCGAAGCATAAGCTTCCCGAATGCTTTGTTTCTCCACATAAAGTTTATTCGTTTTAGTTTTTGCATTTAATTGATAGCTTATTCAATACATATGTCCTACTCGCCAAACCCTCTACAATCCGGACGAATTTTCCAACGCACACCGTACCCAGCAAAAAACTACGCTTCCTCCTAAAAGACCGCCACACAAAAGTTGGCGTACTTGCTTATGGGTTAGCTACTAAAGGATGAGAGTTTACGAGTAAACGATAGATCCTACAACCTGGATAATAATGGTAGCAATCAATAGCCACTAGCTACTTCCTTTTTCTGTAATATAGCGAGTGATAACCAACAAACAACAACTAATCTAATACAGAAAATCAATATAGTAATATCTTGGAAGGCAATGCAATAATTATCATTCTTCAGGGCAATAGGTTTATGACAATCACCAAAAACAATTTTAGAGGCAATTAAATTTTATACAACAAGGTTTTTATTCAATTTCAATTGAAACATAAAAGTGGATGTCATTGAATGGGTGCCATTCAGAGCTGTGAATTATCGAAATACACGTACTGTGAAGAAGAGAGCGGACTAAGTGAAATATGCAAGTCTAGAAAGCCAGAAATGGGAAAACATAAACCTTCTACTCTGACAGCGGATATTGGCATATCAATACTAAATAATTAGAGCACATTTAAACTTCCGCAAATCAAACTCGTTATAGCTCTTATTTCGTAGGCGAGTTGGTTCGTGAAAGACGAGGAATTCCGGTACTGAGACGCGTCAGTGCTGTTGGAGGTCGTAAACCTGCAGCTACATTCAAAGTTTATGGAAAAAACAACGATTGAAATTGACGAAATATAAATCATCTGTGATTAAAAACTAAAATCCGACAAACTCTCCCAACGGTTTATCGCCTCATCGTGGCTGGGTATTCCGGGGTGTTGGGCTGCGATGTACAGTGGAGCCCTTGGCAGAGTCTCTCCAGCTGAGAAGGACCCCACGTCTCCATCAAAAAGCGCAGCTAAGAGCGAACCAATGCCAGGATCCGTCACCGTCCTGGTATCAGACTAGTCCCACGGTGAGAAATCTCCCTCTGATCCACAAAGGCTGCGACTGCCTGTGGTGGTGGCCACCTGAGGCCCACCTTGGCTAGGCCGACAACCGGGTCTCCAGGAAACCACAATGGCTAAACCGGTAAAACCCGAAAAAAATGGAGATTATGCTGGATCCCGCACAATCAGTGAGGACGGGCCAACCAAGTATGTAATTAAGTATCTGACTAACAGCTAACAAGTCGCTTTTCTCTCATCCTTGGAAGGAACCATAATTGTACCCTAATGAAGCTCACCAGTAATTACTCGAAAAATTTTGTGTGAACGACCATATGAGGACTAAACCAACGAGAAAGCATGATTAAGTCCACTCTAAGATATAAGAAGAGAGACCAAGAAAGAGGAATGAGATAATACCAAGTAGCACGAAAAACTAACCTGAGCCAATCCGAGTGGTGGAAGTATTTCTAGTAGCAATTCCTGAAGAAGGCCTGGAAGATGAACCCTCACCATTGATGACATTGCAGTCCGTCTACAAAACAAAACAGCAAAGCTTTAAACATTTGTAAAACACCACATCATAGCACTGCAGATATTTTGATATAAACAAATTTGTTGATATTTGAATACAAACTTACTGTGGGTTTAACCGGAGCTGAAGACAGTGACTTAGTAGTTTGGCTCGTAATTCGCACGACATTCGGAGCCGAAACCGGCTTCGCAGAAGCATGAGAATATCGTGCTGAATTTAAATGTAAGTACGCACTGGTGTTATTTGTAACCCTTGTTCTCTTGTTGATATTCAGGTTACTCAAGTCGTTGTTGGTAGCTTTCATTCGTCTGTCAGGTATGGTTAGTGGGTCTCTTTTACTCGAAGGACACGAAAAGCACAATAGTTGCAGGGTCTTCGCGAGAAACGCTGCCCATGGAGATCCGCGGTTCCTTGTTGCACCATCACATGTCGCTAGAACACGGTCGTTAATGGCTTTTAACCAGTACTTGTAGCTAAAACTACCACTTGTCAAAACCGCTTGACTATCCATGTACCGGTAACATTCAATTGCAACGAACTCCGGGGTCACGTCAACAGATGTATAGCTTCTCATTCCTCCTGTACCTACGTGAAACAGTGCTCACAAACTCACTGTTCATAACAAACCGCGATAACTCTGATCATACTTTCATCTTGTAGCACAAAGTGCGGTCTCACTTACCCTTTTATACCCTTCGTGGGCCTAAAAACTCTTTAAAACGGGTTTTTTTTTAAAACTCCAGACCTAAGCTGTACATTGCGTTTGCTTGAAAACCAAAGTATGCAACTATAGAGGACTGAAAAATCCGTTTCCATGAGCATTACTGAAACAACAGGAACATCTTTTTTTTTTTTTTAAAAAAAAAGCCACTTCTTCTTTAGATTTCACTGAAAACTCCTCTCTTCATTCGCACAGTCGAAATTGGTCAAGATTAAATCCCATAATGCTTAATTTTGTAACAGCTCTAACAATTGCAAAGAGAATATTGGGTAACTTCTGTGCAACGATCTCTGCTCTCATATTATACCGTTTAAATGTTTGCATGATATAAAGTGGCGCTGAGCAATTTTACCCAAATGTCATCGCGATGTTGAATCCTTCTCCACCTGTGTAACAACGAAGTCTTGTTGCTTTGTGCTTGAGTAGAACATCCTTGAACGAACCTTGAAAGGCCCATCCTCACTGGTTGTGCGAACCCCCGGATAATCAGCATTCTCGGAGAATTGCTGGTCTAGCCATTATGTTCCCCGGAGTCGCAAGGTTAGCCAGGCCAAAGTCTGCACCAGGTCTTCATCACCACAGGCAGTCGCACCCTTGTGAATCGGAGGGAGCTTTGCCAATACGTGACTTCTATACCAGGACGGTGGTAGATCCTGGTATTGGTTTAATCCCGGTTTAATCACATAATGGAAATAAAATACTGAACAACAGCATAAGACAAATATTGCACAAAGCGATCTAAGAAATTGCACATCCGAAGCATATCCGACCGACCATGAGCGTTATTAGAAACGCCTCCACGTCGTACTCATATCTTTATGCATCCGTCTCAGGTTTGCCAGCTTTTTGCCCTTTCTGACTTCAAAAAAAAAAAAGAAAAATGAAATGCCCGCTAATCTCCTAATCTAATCCCATCCAGACCCATGTTAAATGTTCACCTTGGTTCTGTGTAAACTCGTATGTAAGTTGGTAGCCGCTTGAGGCTCGTTAATCTCTTAAAAAATGCGTAAACAACGAAGAATATGGAGACAGTCGTCTCTTTGCGACTTCTAAATATTTCATCTTATAAGTGTCTCCCTGGTGTTAATTGAGTCCGTCATATTTTTCATCTACGCTACTAATAACAATATTTCCCAAAAATTGCCAAGGAATTGGAAAGTGCTTGTTTATTATAGCTCAGAACTCGTTCTGCAGACTCTGCGGTCTCTCCTCCTCCAAGAAGAAATCCTGCAGAAAGAATCCAATGATATGTTGCAGCCATAACTTTGGGACAACATCGATATCTGTTAGGCAGAAACCTCGTTCTACGATGATAAAGACGTTTTCGTTATACTATTCATAGAGAGACCCACAAGTTCAACATTGACAGGAGTGCTTCTGGAACCGTAACTAGGGTAAGTTTTGGCTGCTACGATGTAGCTACAATGATTCTCATCACTTCCATCCCATTTAGTCCGTGGACAACGATTTAAAGTTCTTAACAAGTTTCTCGAGCTTCGCCTTGAAAATATCGACAATGATGGTGTCTACGATAGCTCTATCACGGTCTTCCATAGTGTCCTAATCTTAACACCGGTGTAGCTGAACTGTTGGCAGTAGCTAAATGGAGAATTTTGGAATTGTTAAAATAGTGCTTTATTTCTACTGTAGTGAATAAGGTGCTTCAGTACAGTCCTCAAGAATTGTGTCCCATGTCTACTTCAGCAGAGATGAGCATGCGTTACCAACCTTAAGATACTGATGCCCTCACTTCAAAATAGTACTAACACAAGAAAATATATGTGAACTCTTCATGCCTTTCGAGCATGGAGAACACTGCCCAGCAGCTTCGGTTAGTGAAATGGATGGAGATTTTTGTGATATCCGCCCAATTTACTCGACAAATCATAGTATTTCAGACAATGGAGATCACTAATTTAAAAAAGTTAACAGTGAATTAAAAATAGGGAATGGAGTAAAAATAGGCCTACAAGACATAGTCGGCGCAGGTTTTACTGAAACGGGCAACTTCTGTTGTTCAGTTATCCTACCACGTTGACGATCAAGTTGACTACGTGCGTGGGCTGAAAAATTGCTGAAAATTGAAAAAATGCTCCATTGATCAAGAGTACACACTGAAACCTCGTCACACACTCTTGTATACCTATATGAAACTAAAAATACAAAGATACACTCACATGCACTATGCTGACGGTTTGACGACGTTGCACCTATATTTAAATGTCCCTGAGAGTTCGGTAGTTGTACAGGCGTTCGTGGGACGACTCTCGGGAGGATCTGCGGCATTTGCGATGACACCGCCTGTGTGCGATTCGAGCCGAGTTGAGAGGACAATTGTTTCTTAGTGGCGTGCACAGCATTGGATGATTTGGTCCATGTGGTTGAGTCCTGAGTGGGCTCCTAAATTATTGCAGTAACAGTAAGAGCAAGGTTGAAAGAGCAGAAATTGTCAAACATAGGTAGCGAAACGGTACAGAAAGTCAAAATGGAATCTACACCAATTAAGAGATTCCGGCAATAAAACTTTAGTTCGCAGTGGGCGTCATCACTATATTATCATCATCAATATTATTATTATTATTGTTGTTATCATTATGTATTCTTTCTTTGATGAGCTTACACGAGGATGATAATAATATTTTATAAATAAATTTTATAATATAAATATAAATATAATAAATAAAAAAATAAATATGAATATAAATATATT
>MQTX01000191.1:336803-417573 GCA_009735665.1 Angiostrongylus cantonensis | reverse complement strand
CTACTATTATTATTATTATTATTATTATTATTATTATTATTATTATCACTATCACTATCACTATCATCATCACTATTATCATTATTAATACCACATGGCTCCTGTAGAGCAGTAGTTCGAAGTTTCACTATTACTTACCATTACTACTACTATTCAATATTACTCCTGTATCACCTGTAATCCCATTGATTATCGAGTAAACCGAACGGACGCCAGTAAATCTTCGACTTTTCCCTTTCGCGTACGGGAGTACCCAGTGGATTCTGCTCGCTCTAGGGACTCGTTGAGCATCATATCCTTTCTTCGAGCCTTTTCGTGAAGAACTCGTCGGTGGTCTTCATGCAGTGCGTTCAACATCTCGAGATAATCAGTCACTAGCTGCTTTTGTCCACCGGTTGTCGTTCATTCGCATTGCGCGTCAGGCCCACTTTATCTTCGACAGTTCGGTGTAAAGAAGGGCGTCCCTGATTTTTGATCGTTGATGCAGGCCGGAACATCGGATACCGTTCCTCATTTATGACATCCGGGATGTTTGTAATGCTCCTAACATCACAAATCGACTGCGCCTCCCATAATGCTGAGTATGTTACATCCTGCTTATGCAGCGACCAGGTGTCGGTTCTTGACACGTATGTTAAGGCATGAAGTATCGTGAAGTCGAAAAGATGAGCGCGTAGTTAGGTGTCCTTTGTTCTCTTCAATACATACTTTACTACCACTATTATTACTGCTGATTATTATTAGCTATTATTATTATCATGAGATTTACTACTTAGTAACATCGAGAACAAGACGCCACTTTACCTTTGGATTATTAGTAATACTGGCACGAAGTCGTAAAATTTCTGGAGCAGCTTTGTCACCAAATTCTGCGCGAATTTTTTCACTGTATTCCTCGACCTTTAATTTATTGCGTTATACAATGGTGGTCTATAACATTCAAAATCAGCAAACAGAGGAAAGCCAATTAGAATTTCAATTCTTTGCCAACTTATTACTATAGACCCACGCAAGCAGAAAGAAAGGAAAAATATCAACAGCTGACAATAGAATCAAAGTACATAAACTAACCTTGACCATTTTTACCTTATCCTCTGTTATTTCGCCAAACAAACTCTTGGAAGCTGGCATGCCAACACATCGTAGAATGGCCGCCATCACTCGGAAAGCGGCCTCACGTACCTCGCCGTCAGCATCAGAAGAGCACTGAATAATATAAAGATGACATAAATGAATATTTAATTATCCGTAAGCATTCTCAAAAGTTGACGTACACCATATAGTAAACCCCTACTACCTTCAGGATACCAGGCATGATTTGCTTGATGGCTTCAATTGGAAAAGTCAAAGAGTTATGACGAGACAGCAAACGCGACAAAAAAAGAGCAGTTTGAGCTCGTGACTGCGGATTCGATTTCGCAAGCCCGTCGCAAACGGCTTCCGTGTAGCATTCAAGTGGAGCCTTTAAAATTTCTGACCTATCCATTGAAAAAAATAAGCGTCAAAAATGACAAAAAAAAGGTAGGAAAAAAATGAAAACCAAAGTCAACCATCGGTAAGAAACCTACAGCACCTTTTCTTTTTGCTTCACCTTATAAGTAGTTAAATTTGATTAACTTACTGTAGTGGCAGCGGCATCACACAACTCAACTAACTCGTTCCGTAACACTGCCTTTTTTTCCTTCAGCTTATCGAATGCGACTGGCATGACCTTAAGATAAACCGTTTGCGATATTACTGATCAGATACAGATAGTAAGTTGTTATAGCCGTAACCCACTTTGGGAACCATTATAGCGAAATCGGTTCGCATGCTCACAGCAAGTTTCGCCATGGATTTAGCACACGTACTTGTAACATTGATGTTAACGTCTTTGTCCATCACCTCAAAGCAAAGTACCACATTATATAGAATGTCTAGGGAGAAAGTGGAAGTGTACCACTAAACCTTAAAAACCGGAAAGGGCAACAAATAATCATGGTGATAAACACAGTTCCTACTTTGAGTATAGTATTCATAATCTGCTGTAGCTGCGGAGAAATAACAACACGAGAGGAAGACTCCATAATGGAGAGTACGCTGTCAAACGCTTCCTTTCTTTCTTGCCATTTTTTCGATGCAACCTGGTAAACAGAGCAGTAAAGCAGAGAACATTTCATAGTTGCACGCTGCTTTTGATACTAATCGAAAATTTCTACACACCAATGCGTCGAAATCTTTTCTCATCTGGCCGACAATATCTGTGGGATCCAACAGTGTCCAAGGATCAACATCTTTCAACTCAGCCGAATACATCGCATCGTTTGAATGTGTCTAAATTATGTCTCTCCTATATGTTTTCTGAAATGACTTAACATAAAGACAGCATAAAGGTAGGGAAGAAAAACAGACTTCTATTGATGGAAATTCGCAGACAAGATTATATAAAAGGAAATCAAATGAAAAGGAAGTTACCACAATGATGCTGAGATATTTGCAAAACTCCGAACCGCAAGTGCCTGTCGTGGGTAACGAACTATTACCCTTTCAGAAGAATAACGTGTTCAAAACCACACCATGCATGTCCTTCGCTTCGCCTGTATCTCAGCTAGTTTTTTACCTACCTGTGCCAGCAGTAACTCGTCAACGGGATTGATCTGAGAAGCACAAATCTGCAGTGAACCCAGTTGAGTTGAGGCTGTAGTTTTTTTTTGAGAGAGACATGCGAAACGAAAGACCTGCATGGTGTGGCGGCGAACGCGTTAGCCCCCACAAAAGGTAATAGCGTGTTCGTTCCCCATCACAAACAGCTGCAGACCGGACCTTTACAAATATATCAGTAACATTATGGTTGTACTTTATATAACACCTTGCCGTGAAAAATTACAGTAGGCAGAAAATAAAAAGTTAACAAAAAGAAAGTTACACTAAAAGAAAATAAACTGCAATCACTATGCTGCCGTTAGTTCGCTGCATTAAAAACATTACATGAAAGAATAGATTTAGAATAATGCCATACCTCACTATCGTCACCGGATGCAAATTTGTCTAAAGGGACTGACTGCGGCCGACTTGCACTGAATTCTGCATGAAGTTTCTTTGCTTCACAGCAAAACTCTTCCACCTCGAAAATTCAGAAAATATGTTGATTTGTATTTTCAACACAGCAATACACAAATAACGGATCGTCGTGAACGTGTTGCGTACATTGTCAGGACATATTGCCAAAATACGGCTCACTTCTGAGCATAAGGGATAAAGCATAAAGTTCTAGGCACTGATCAATTCCTGAGGAATAGGCAATGCAATCGACTTCATTAAGCGTCGTTTGGAGATGATTGGATGCATATCTGGTCTCTACAATGACTCGCGGTGACCTGTCGATGTATCGAGCCAATGCTGCTATCCTCCCAGACAAGTTTGGTACCAATTTGCCCACTTCGAAGGGGTAGAGGGCTTGGTGAGCCTGTGTGCTGGGATCGATCACAAGCGTATTGCAGTGCATCTCCGATCACTACTCAACACGAGTCCCATTCTGAATATAAGATTACTCAAATGACGCGAACTAAACTTTCACTACACCTTGTCAAGTTTCGCCTTTTCACTGCTAATGGGATTCAAAAACACGTCTAATCCTTTTCCTAGCAGACGCCTTGCGGAGCCAAGTGAGCTGCATGCCGCTTCGCGAACAGAAGGACTACTATCCGAAACTAGCTGGAAATATAAGTAATAAACATGTAACACAACAAATTAAACAAAAAGAAAGCGAAGAAGGGTCCGAGATAACCTTAACAACGATCGGGAACACGGCTTTCGCAAATTCCATTGACAGCTCATTTTGTCGAATAAAATACCGAAATAAGAACGAACAGAGACACTGCTTGGACTGCGGATTGGGTTTCGACAGATGTTCGCAAAGGTCTTTTGTGATACGATCAGCTCCACACTGAAATAATAACTGAAGTTTAGAACGCGATAAATAAAGGATAAGGATAATGCTTTCGGGGTTGGTCGTTTTCTGACGGATGTGACATGCCGACCTCATCAAGCATCCTTCGGAGGTGACTGAATGCATATCTGGCCTTTACAATGACTCGCGGTGGCCTTCCGACGTATCGAGTCAGCAGTGTTACCCTCCCAGACGTCTGCTACCAATTTGCCAACCCTGGAGGGATAAAAGGCTTGGTGGGCCATGGGCACAGAGATCGATTCCACGTCTGTACTGCATGGCGCCTCCGATCATTGCACCACACACGAAAACGATAAGTAAAAGTGGATTTCTTTGACAGAAGTTCGAGTTTCCCTCTAGTAGGATAGTTTTAGCGCTAATATAACAGACTAAGTCTAAAACGTGATGATGACGTTGAGGTATTTCCCGTTCATAATGATATGAATGGGCTATTTATTAACCTTGAAAAGGGAGCAAAAAAAAAAACTGCAAAGATCGGCAAGGTCTCACTTCTCACTCCTTCTTTATTTATAAATTTTCAGCTAAAACAAGCTCTGAGACACTTGATAAATGGTGCGGTATACACTTACCGAATCTGAAACCGCATCAAGAGCAATACCAAGGGCACTCTGAACTGCAGGCTTTTTGTCCTTCGCCTTTTCAAGCATTAACGACCATACCTACAATAGAAGTACATTCTATGTAAAATTGTTTCAGGAATAAAGGACGGAATAAAGATTGGAAAGATCGAAGACATTGGTGACCCATAGATTAAACCGAAGTACATCTTTTGAAAGAAGAAAGCTTATTTCTGAAAATCTAAACTTATAAATGGAACGCCCTCGAAGTACTGGTTAACAATGCATAGTTTCGTAATAACACGGAAATGCAACGAGTAGAAAAGTGGCTGCAAATATCAATTCAGTCCACTTTTCCAGTACTATAACCATGCCCGAAGTACTATCTGGCTCCTTCGGTTTTTCATCGCTTCGTATTTTGCAGTTGGAATGAAGTGCGTTTGGTTCCAGAATTCCACCAAGAAGGAAGCTGGAAGCATGTTGTCCATCCTAAGAGGTCCACTCCTCGTAGCCTTAGAAAATGGACTTTAATATTAACGGATGATGCTTTCGGCGTTGATCAATCCCAGTGGGATGTGCCGTGCATTCGATTTCATCAAGCATTTTTAGAGGTGACTGAATGCATATCTGGCCTATATAATTACTCGCAGTAGCATAATGATGTATCGAGTCAGTGCTGCTATCCTCCCAGCCAGACCTGGTACCAATTTGCCCACCCAGGAAGTATGAAAGCTTCGGCGAGCCTTGGATGCGAGATCGAAACCATGTGTAATGCAGGGAGCCTCTATTCACTGCGCTGCACATGCCTACTGTATGGAATTTTAAGGAGAAATTCGGTTTTTTTTATTGAAGAGATCTCAATCCGTTAAGAATTGAAAACACAAGAGTCAAATTTCCTGTTAATTAATACATTCCACGACTCCAAGCCATGGGAATCTTGTATCGTCCAGATAGAAGAGCATTAAATTCACGGAGGACAAAATGACAACATTTCAGCTGGATCTTTTTACAATTTTACAATTTTTCTCACTGTTCCGTTGTAGGTCCTAACACAACAGATATTAGCCAGCTATAGGGGTTGTATTTCTTCGTTCTTGAACAACAGCTCTACATATACTGCAGGAAGACGAACACTGATTGCTTACAATGTTCAGATATGCCATATTTGAAAAAACTAAAATTGGAACGAAGGCACTGAAACAAAAATGCTGTGGAAAACTGGTGTTTTAAAATTGTTAAGAGTGTGCATGACAGAAATAGAAAGTAAGGGACATGTTCCAACTTAAGCATTTTCGTAATAAACAAATAGCTTCCTCTACCTTAAACGGTAAGGGATGCGTGCAGCACAGTGGTCGGAGACACCCTGCAATACACAAGGGATCGATCCCCGTGCCCCTGGCCCACCAAGTTTTCCATCCTTACAAGGTCGGCAAATTGGTATCAAAGTTTTCTGGGAGGATAGCAAAACTGGCTCGATACATCGGTAGGCCACTGCGAATCATTGTAAAGGTCAGATATGCATTTAAGGACTCCCATCGATGCTTAGTGAATTCGAAAGCATGGTGCATACTTCAGAAATTGATCAACGTCAACAACTTCATCCTTTTAGCTTAAACGGTGGCCAGAAGTGATACAGGCTAAATCATTGGCCTCCGCATCTCTCAGAACATTAGACGACCTCTACGTCCAATGAACTTTCATTTTTATTTCTTCAGAAATGCACTTCCATGATAACTTAGGTGGAAAAAAACACCCACCATGATGTGTGGTGTATGCAAAATTTTGGTTCACTCCCAATGGCTTACGCTGCATTTAGAAAATTAGCTGCCTCTCCAAGGTTGCCTCACCACCCGATGTCGTAGATAAGAAAAGGCAAATGTACTCAAGCAGGTCTTGTTCCCACTAAGTAGGCTTTTAACTTCTTAACACGAGGACAAAAACATTCCCAGGCCCTTTGGAATAAGTGGTGATCAGTGGTACAAACGTTAGCATTCCGAATTGAGATGTGGAACCTCCTCTCGATTTAGATAACGATGCCAGCGATGAATACTGCTTTGCACACCGTAGTTACACACCCAGAAACACTCCTCTACCATGAGGTGTTAAACAAGGCTTTCATTCATAGCTTCAAGACTACAAAATTCTGGTTACACAATGTTGAATATCTGTGAACACATTAAAGCTACCTACAGTGCAAAGCAAACACATGTATAAATAAGGAAAACAATGGAGCCAACACGAAATTACCATTGATACGAAACACGAGAATCGGTTCCGAAGTCCACGAGCTAGTCCCCCTAGCACACGTAGAGCGACAGCAACAACATTAATGTTGCTATCGTGAGCAAGTATCTGGAAAACACAGCGCAGCTTAAGAGTTAAGACGATTCTAAGCGATTTAGTTACCTTTTTCAGATTATCCATGACTTCTCCATAGATCGTCATTGAAGCAGTTGATAATCGAGGATGTTTTTCGATAAGCTGTGCAAGGACCTTGAAATGAAGTCTTATTGATTTACTTTTGTCGCACAATTGAAAGTTTTCTTTACAAAAGTAGAATGGAAAATATTAAAGATAAAAATAGAATTTGGCCACATATTTAGAATATCACACAGGTTATTCAGTAAATCAAAAAGACATCCTGTCTGAGGAGTTTTAACAACATTTCAAAAAAAAAAAAGACACCTGTAGGATGAAAGAACTCAGGATGCAACAACCAATTATTTCAACAAGACTGAAAAATTGCTCAAAATGTGAGGGCTAACTGGCAAGAAAAAAGGCTAAATAATCACTCACAAGCGATTGAATGACTCAACTCCATAACCACTTAGAGTCGATATGCAGATCAATCCGTAAGGTACACAAGAGTTTAGCCTTCTCCTTTATAAAGAACTCTTACGAAACACTGACATTTACTTGGATACTTGGATGGTCCGTCTTTACTAGTGGTGTGGGCCCCAGCCAAATTCCCATTATTTTGGAGTTTTGCTGGTTTACTCACTGTGGTTGCCTGGAATCCTGAGGTCAGCCTGGCTAAAGTTTGCCCCAGGTCTTCACCACCACAGGGGTCCATGTGGATAAGAGGAAGGTTTGCCACTATGCGACAATTTTGATATCAGGACGGTGGCGGATCTAGGTATTGGTTCACTCTCAGCTGGGCTTCTTGGCGGAAACGCCGGACTCTTCTTGAGCTCGGGGACGCTGTTGGAGAATGAATCCACCCGCTGTACACCGCAGTCCGATATCTTGGAACCTCTCCTAACCATGATGAGGCAATAAATCGTTGGAAGGCTTACGAAACACTAGAAATTTAAAATGAAATACTGTAGTAAAAGATTTTTTCAAAAATGGTATTGATAGCTTTTCACTGTAAACACATGAAGACAGAATACCACATACAGCAACTAAACAATGGCTATAAAATGAAGAATTGTTCCAAAAAAAAATTAGTATAATTTGAACATGAATTGATTCCAACCTATGAGCGCCGAAAAGTAACTGATGCTTCCAGATTCAAATTGACACAGCTCAGAGGGGAATTCGTTAATGGCAACAAAAAAAGCATTAGAATCCTCAAGTATTCGCCCCAACATTGTACCAGAGTTTCAGTCAAAACATAACGGATATTTGGCTAAGAACATAAATCTCTATCTTTTTACTTTTTCATGGGCAATAGTATCAAGGAAAGGTAGCGATTTAACAGGGATTTCCTTCAACTAGATATAATTTTCACACCGAATGTAAATACCCATCACGGCTGCTGCGAGTGTTCACCTGTGTCACTTGTAGTCCCGTTGATCGTCGAATGACTTGGAGCTGGTGCTAGTAAATATTCCACTTTTCCCTTTCGCGCGTAGTAGCCCAGTGGATTCTGCATGCTCTAGGAAATCGTTGAGCATCATATCGTTCTTCTAGGTCTTTGGTGAACCCTGACCATCGGGTCAGCGGTCTTCCTGCAGTGCGTTTAACATCCCGAAGAATCCAGTCAATAATGGCTCCTGTCCATCGGCTGTCATTCATAAGCATTACGAGTCCGGCCCACCTTATCTTAGAGTGTTTGGCGTATAGAACGGCATTTTTGCTTTTTTATCGTTGACGCAGATCAGTTCCATTACTTGCGTGATACAGGATACTCCTAGCATCATCCTTTCGACTGCACGTTCGATAACGCTGAGTGGTTCGCTGAGAATCTTGCACAAAGAAGGTAAGGGTCTGCTCCCGTGTAGAATTTTGGGACAAAAGCGGCATAGGTTAGGCAAACCCTTCGGTTTATCATGATGTGGTCGATTTTGTTATGGTAGTGTCTTCTAAGAGACTCCCACGTCCAGCGTTGAGGGTAGCGCTTCTGTTATTGCGAGTTACCATGGATGATCTTGGTTGCATGTTAAACTCAGAAAGCCGCTCACCCCGTAAGTTCCATTCCAATCCGTGGGTCCCAATGTGACGCCCTTCAGACGTTCTTCTTGGTCCAATCATGGCATTAAAATCTCCAATGATGACCTTGAAGAATGTATGGTCTTATCTGTAGAACCTCTCCAAGTCCATGTAGAACGCTTCGACTTCCTCTTCGTCATAGTTTGATGTTGGCGCGTAAGCGACGAAGATTGTCAAAGCCGGTGTTGATCCACATCTTTTTAATTGCGACAAACTCTTGTTGACGAGAACGTGGACGCCGGCGAATCCTCTACTATCGCATGTTCCGAGGAACAGTTCTTCTCCGGTGTCATCGACGGCGTTAAATGGGTGGCGTCGTCTCGTCTCGGCCAGGCCGATGACGTCGTACCCTATCCTTCTTGCTTGTAGGAGCAAGTATTCTATCGAGAACTCGGATGCAAGTGTACGTTCATTGTAGATACGGATTGTCACAGTTCTTCGTGATCCAGGCAGCTTCCATTGGCCCTGAGATTTTAGCAGCCTCTCCGTACTCGTCCTACCCAACGCTGCTCAATTAGGGCTCTTTCGGGGTCAGGGGAATGAGGCCCGTTTTTTTTCACTGTGTTTAGCATATTTGACACCCACGTATAGCTTGCTGCGATCTCAAGGTGGGGGCCGTGGCCGTGTATACTCATGAGTAGCTTGCCAGGCTCTCCGAGTGAACATGGAGCTTATCTGACGGAGGCGACTCCTAACCGCCTCCTATATAATTCCCTTACACTTGATTGCAGGCTTTGACCGAATTGACTCACAGAATACAACCCGCATAAAACGAGAACGCACCCACACACGCATGCATGAATACGACTAGCAAATATAGAAGGTATGTGTAAATCGGGGCAGCAGAAACAGGGAGTCCATCCCCTGGATCCACCTGCGTCTCAGGGAAGCAAAGGTCGCTTTGGTCCGCGATTAACCCCTCTCCGCCACCTGGGGACGCGCCACGTAGCCTAGCGACTAGCCGGCTCTAGATCCCTCATATGAGGGACTTCCGTGAGCTGCGATTGTTAGAAAAAGAAACTCGAAAAATTAAATTTCGTCTCCAAGAAAAAACCTTTCGAAGGTCCAAACTTAAAGAAGTCCGGAATTAGACTAACATCATAACGTCCTTTATACTACATGAGGGATAGATCGTAGTGTCAACTAACACTCCGACATGTTCTCATTCCCTCAAGGGCTCTGCGCAACAAAAAGCCACCAGGATTGCTAAAATCCTGGATCGCCGCGAGTGCACTAAATACGACTGCCGGTGATGAGAGTGGTCAATGTAAGAATAAACTTCAATTGAGGTGCAGAAACGAAATTGTCAACGAGAAGCAGTAGAGTCGCAAAAGGTATCAGAGGCTATACGGACGGCAAATGTGGGATGCTAGTTTGAAGAAGAAGCTGATAACGATCAAAAACAAATCGATAGCTACCTCTAGGGCATCCTTCCGCTCTTGCCACTTTGATGACTCCACGTTCTTCTGATGTTCTTTTGGCCATAGCGCAATCACATCTACTTCGTCGAGCAAAATCCATTCATCCATTTAATTCTACTATGGACGAGTTTTCCTTGGAAAAAAACCAAGATACCTGAAAAAGAACGTAATTTTCAGCAACAACCGAAGTCTAAACTGAGGTCAAAGTTTTGCAAATATCTAATTATCATTGTGGTTGTAGTTCTAAGGAATCCATCGATATGGAAAAACAAAAAAGCGGTACGTGAATAAGACCAATTGAATTCTGGGTGTCAGAAATGATTAAAGTAGATATTTGTATTCTCAACCCTATAGTGGGCGCATGTAGCGCAGTGCTCAGGGCGCCTTTCAACACATGGGATCGATCCCCGCGCCCAAAGCTCATCGAACCTTCAAAGGATCAGCAAACTGGCGCTAGACCTGCCTGGGAGGACAGTAGCACTGGCTCGACACATCGGTAGGCCACCTCGAGCCATTGTAAACGCCAGATATGCATTTAGTCACCTCCAACGATGCTCAATGAAGTCGAATGCTTGGTAGGGATTGATCGACGACAAGACCTTTATCCTTAGTTTATCCTTCATATTTACCGATACATTTTTACTCTTCCGTTTTTACATTAAATTATTCTAAGGATGAACTACCGAGATGAGAACGAAATGTGCCAATTTGTCCGTTGTTTGCATAAATAAAAGCTCAGACAAAAGCCTACCGAAACAGCCCGCAATATTGTGCCAGCTGGAAACTGAACAGATATAACGCTGATCTTAAGATTCGTAGCAGAGACGATAGCCTTAAAAAAGGAACAGAACGTCGAGGCCACCAACGATGACAAAGTGAAGCTAATAATTAGAGTGAATTTATGAAATAAAAGATAAAGACAACGTTCCCCACGTTGATCAATCCCTGAACGATGCGCCACACATTCGATTTAAGCATAGTTAAAGCTTTAGAGTTAGAAGTTGAATGTATATCTGGTCCGTATTTATTATGACTTGCGATGGCCAACCTATGTATTAAGTTAGTATTTCACCGTCAGACACCTCCGGTACCAATTCGCCGCGCTCGGAGGGATAGAATGCTTTGTGAGCCCTAGGAGGTATAGAAACAACGACCACACCTGCATTACAGGGCACCTCTAACCACTGCGCTAAGTATACCCATAAATTTATGAAATATCTTACGCAAAGGTTAGGCCTATACTTCAAGAAGACATAAATAAGATTTCAAGTAGATGAAATATTTTTGGAAGGGTAGGACATAACAGTGCCTCATGAATCGAATAAATTCCAAGGAAACAGTTGTCATGGATTCTGCCCATCCGCTTTTTTCACACTGACAACTTACGCCTTATTTAGATCTTGTGACATATAACTTAGATGGTTTTTGCATAGCAACAGACGTTCCCCGAAGCTGTGGACAAAGCTGGACCACCAAACAACCTACAACCGCTTTTTGGGTTCAGTAGACAGGATGACCTGACATGATTCCTACACTACTGGTGAAAACATAACCACGTAAAGTAAGACATATTGCCAGGATTCCAAGGAAATCCATTAGGTCAGGGATTTTATACAAACAATGCTGCGAAATTTGGGAAAGATGCTCTATCCAGGCAGTTCTACTTCGACCAATAAAATCTACTATGAACCAAGATGTGTATCCTGTAATAAAGGCAAAAAATTGTGCAATTTTCCCGACCATCCTGTACCAGTTTTTCTAGATGGGTAACATAACATTATACATTTCTAACATTTCGATAACATTTCTGGATGGATACAGAGGCAAAACACGGGTCGCATCGGTGCAATGAATCACATATAAGCCAACGATAAAGGTAATCGCGGGTTCAAATCTTGCCTAAGATAAAGTAGCGTCAAAGCGCCTCCGTGGAATTACGAATTCAACTGTATTACAGGAAAATAGTCAGTGTAGACATAACAATTTAATGCCACAGTCCACATAGGAAGATGAAGTCACCAATTCCAGAACAGAAAAATCCCCATTTCAGCTGAATGTCAACTGATAATATCGAAACTGAGAAAAACACTGAATACCGGTCGTGAAAGTAAGGTAAATACTATGGAGAAGGTAAGGTCGGACATCCTAACACTGCATACAGGAGAAATTCTATTGAAGCAACATTTATAACGCCATTTATTAAAGAAAGCAAGAAAGAACAACAACAACGAAACACAACGTTGGTGATTTTATCTGCTCAAACCGAGTACTTAAAAAGCCAAACCAACGAAGGCTACTAATATTTTACAATTAATCCAAAGTACAACCAGCAAAATTTGAAACAGTCGTGAAAGAATGGGAAAAGCTGGCGTATTTCACAACTACTCGGGTGCAGCTTGAGATTGGTTATCTCCCTTCTGTGACTTTTTCGTCCCAGAGACAATGTCGTCGATACGCAATAGCATAACCTAAAAGTGAAAAATCACATTTCTTTTGAATATATGTAAGTCACAGAGGTTTGCAAGTGAAAAAGTAATTGAAAAACAGAAAGATCTAAAAACATTAGGTGGTCAAAGAGGAAATGGACAAACGGAAACGAATTCCATACTGAAATCCAAAGAAGAAAAATATAAAAGCGAAGATCAAGGATCTCGATGTTGATGTATTCCTGAGGGATGAGCAATACAGTCGACTTCATTCACTATCGCTGGAGGTGACTTAATGCATATTTGGCCTTTAAAATGACCCGCGGTGGCTACCAATATATCGAGCCAGTGCTGCTATCCTCCCAGACAAGTCTCGTACCAATTTGCCGACCATGGAAGGATGAAAGGCTTGGTGGGCGAGGGGATAGATCCTATGCATATTGTAGCGCGCCTATCGGCGCGCAATACGCGTCCTATTGAGTAGATACATAAAACAAAACTTCACAACTAACAAGAAAGAAACAGCAACATTTATTTTTAGCTTATATGTTGTATTATATCCTAGTTTATTAGTAAAGGTAACATCTGAGGTTGGAAATGTATTCTGAAATTTAACTCAGAATGTTCAGTGCGACTGTTTCATGAGACGTAGAAAAATATAGTGAATACTACAAAATGCTACCGATGTTTCTATTGCGGTCTTCAGCACTTGCGTACGAACACTTAATGGATCCCAGATGTCCAAGCGACACATGTCGACCTAAAACAAGACACATTACATAGAAATAATGTGCGTTCTGCATTGCCATTGAAAACGATAGTTGATCTTGATTTATTATCAAGTTAGCACGTGGTTGGTGAAAAGCTTCATTTTAAAAAAGATTACTGGTCTATACAACTGGTTATAAGTTAACAATGGAAAAACAAGAAGTCATATTGAGTCGTAAAGAAACCGCTTTCCGTTACGAATCATATAAACGCCCTTCGTAATGCAATATTTAATGCTTTCATTGCCGTTGTGTAGCATTTTAAACCCTATTTCATCGTTACCTGTTCCCCATGTTTCAATGACTTTGGGCTGGCCGAAATGACGTTCCCGGGATGAAAAACCGCGTTGTTTCGTCTCGCGAATTTAACTGTGGAAAAACAGCAGTAGTAACAACTCGATTTCGAATCATGAACGATAGAAGCGCATCAGAACGCGAAATGTTCAGATGGCTTGAGAAGTTTTGCATCGAAACCACGAGTCTTGATGAATAAAAAGAGCGTGTTGTATCTCAATAACAATTGCTGACAACCACTACAACGCTTCAAACGATGAGGCGATTTTACAACTACTCGGATGACTGAGAAAAGATCGGAAGCCACATAACGATGGTTCGCCATTTCGAAGACATTAGAAAGATGATAAGGTCAAGAGTGTCGCATAAAATCCAGCAATGGGAGGAAAATCTCCGGTATAAAGTTTGCCTTTTGTTTCTCCTACGCTTAAAACCATCCTTTTCCCTGTAGCGTCCTCACGTACGATGAGAAGCGGACGCCACAAAATTTCTGCAGTGCTTGGATCAAAGTGGAGTGCACAAACACTTCCAAGGGCTAAGCACAATTCAAACATTGCTGGAAATATTTCTTCGTTTACGTTAAATGGAATCGTCTACTTCATCTTCATCACCTTGAACCTTACCAAGACAACAAAGCTAGAAAGCGATCATGAAACCAACAAATTCACGGCAAACTGATACATTCAACAATATTCATCAAACAATTACTTTGCACGACGATGTTCAACATATGCCGCTCAATTAATGCCTGAAGCTGAAGGAATTAGGACACAATACGGTAACCAAGTCAACATCACCATTGAAGCCCCCTATTGGTCTTCCTTCTCCAGCATCTTGACAACTAAAGTCAGAGAAATCCTCAACAACCAAGCTTCTCTTGAGGACATTGACAAATTCGGATTTATCGCTTAAAAAACTTGATTATTTTGTCCTTCCAGTATCAAGAAATTAATCTCTTGTTCGAAAAAATGTTTAGATTTTAATTGATTTCATGTTAACTAACAAAACCGCGTTTGAGCCCATCTAGAACATTTCAAAACTGTTGTTCGAATTGATCAATGCTTATTAATAACGATTCGATCAAGATATATAAGCCTACCAATTCTCCGGTCGCTCCATTGATTCCCCACGTCCAGTTATCAGGACTTTGCGCATGTTTCGCACGAAGTGCCGTCAATTGACGAATTGTGTTACCACCACAATTTTGGATGAGGGTGCGTGGAATAACCTGAAGCACAATTCTTTGGAAATCGTTCGTTAAAAGAGATGCACCTACACCTAAACAGAAACTAAACACTTATCTCGAGAGCCCTAGAAATAGCCTTGTATGGCCACTGACGAACCCCCTCCATAGACCTTCCTTTTTCTGTGATAGCCTGAACTAACTGTTAACATAGTACTGAAAATATTAAATATTCGCGAACTGGTAATGACAGTCACCTGTGCAAGAGCCATCTCAAGGGCTCCTCCACCAGGAACAAGGCGAGGGTTCAACATTATATTTCGTGCAACGTGCACTGCATCTTGTAGATTTCGCTCAACCTAAGCAAATATATCCTGTGAACATTAAATAAAAGTTTTTCTAAAGATGACCATTCTAACCTCGTTAATAACGTCTTTTGAAGGACCTCGTATGACAATAGTGCATGCAGTAGCCTTTTTAGACGTTACGTAAGTGTAGTACCTGAATGTCAATGAGGAAGGAGATAATAAATCTAGAAACAGGTCCAAACTTTCACCTTAGCAGAAAAGATGGATGTGTGGATAGAGATATGAGAACATATTGAAACTGAAAACGTACTCATCAGCAATCTTGATGACCTCAAAAAGATCCGCTTGGGTGCCAACATCGTGTTCACGCAGATCGGTAGTATCGTTTACGATTCGAGCACCACACACTCTAAAATAAGAAGTGTAAAAGATAATGACTGGTTTCTACTGAACATAACAGGTGCTGATCCGACATTCCAACTTTACAAGTCGTGTTAGGTAGTAGAGCAGTCGTTCATTACGCGACCGGCTAAACCTATCCAGGCACGTGTTCGAGGCCGCCTCGTGCCATCCAAAACTCTTACGCCTAGGGAATGGGCAAACTGGCACAACATTAGTCTGTGATAAGCTGACTCTCTCTAATTCAAGCTTCAGTACGGCTATCTAAGGATTCCAGAGAGCATCGACACAGCTAGCATTAAACGACATTCCTGGCGAAGACGAAAAAATCCTCAAGCCGCAGTCTACGACACATGCAATAAGTCCGAGGATATCCTGGATGGTGGATGCGAAGTAACAAATCGAGGCCAACAACGGCTGGGATTTGTACATTGTGATACATAAGATGCCGTTCTAATTATTGGAGGTGCCAAAGAAAGGCTGTGAAAGAAGTAAATTAACCCTGTTGTAAAGTCTCAGTATAAAAATATAATAATAATAATAATAATAATAATAATAATAATAATAATAAAAGTGGTAGTAATAATACTAATAATAGTGATGTTGAGACATTTGCAAAACTCCGGACCACTGGTGTTTGCGGTGGGGAAGGAACGCGTTATTGTTCTTTCCGGGGAGTAAAATGCTCACCACCACACAACGCGGGTCCTTCGTTTCGCCTGTCTCTCAGCTAGTTCTATCGATCAGTGCCATCAGCAACAGCTCGTCAAAGAGATTGAACTAGCTAATAGGCAGGCGAAACGAGGGACCCGCATGGTATGGTGGTGAACGCGTTACCCTCCGGAAAGGACAATAGCACGTTCGTTCCCCACAGCAAACACCTGCGGTACGGAGTTTTGCAAACATCACAGCATCGCTGTTGTTGTTCCTCAAATAACACCCTGCCGTGAAAACTAGTAAAAAGTCGGTAAATTAAAAGTTCACCATTGTGAATAATAATAACAGTAATAATAATAATAACGGTGACGATAATAATATTAGCAATAATGACAAAAAACAACAGCGGTAACTAGTAACAACGGTGATAAAAAATTAGTGGTAATAGCAGTAGTAAAAAACATGATGTAATAATAGTGATAGTAATAAAAAGCACAAAGTCTTCTAAAAAAAAATCTCTCTGCGTTGAGCTATCACTGAGAGATGCGGCAGGAATTCGACTTCATCAAGCAACGGTGGTGACACGTGCACTTTACAATGACTCGCGGTGGCCTACATTGGTATTTAGTACACTGGTTCATTGGTATTTAGCCAGTGCAATTATCGCCGAAAGGGAGGTCTAGCTACAATTTGCCGAACCCTGAGAGATAACGGGATCGGTGGCCCTGGGGCGAAGGGATCGATCCCATGTGTATTGCAGAGCGCCTCAAATCACTATGCCACACGCGTCATTTAGCAACAGTAATAATGATAATAAAAACTAGTTAAAAGTAACTAATAACAATTTACGAGAGCGTGTAACGAGGGCAGTGGTCGGAGGCTAACGGCAATACATATCGATCCCCGCTCCCCAGGTTCACCAAGCCTTCGATCCTTCCGGGGCCCTGGGTCGGCAAATTGGCACCAAGGTTGTCTGGAGGTAGCGGTACTGGTTCGATACATCGATAGGCCAACTTGAGTGACTGTATAAGCTAGATATGCATTAAATCACCTATCAGGACGTTTAATGAAGTAGAATGTATGGCGCGTCCCCCAGGGATTTATTAACGCCGAAAGCTTTATTTATCCAATGACAAAAATAACGACAATAAGGATAATAATCAATAATAATGAAAATAACAGTAACACAAATTTAATAGTAATAACAATAATTGTAACGATGATCACCTGTATCACTTGTAGTCCCGCTGATCATCGAGTAACTCGATCGGGCGCCAGTAAATCCTCCATTTTTCCCTATCGCGTGCAAAAGTAGCCCAGTGGGTTCTGCTCGCTTTAAAGACTTTTCGAGCATCATATCTTTCTTCCAGGCTTTTCGTGAAGAACTCTGACCATCGGGTCAGTGGTCTTCCTGCACTACGTTTGACATCCCGAGAATCCAGTCACTAACAGCCCTTGCCCATCGGTTATCATTCAGAGGCATAACGTGTCCGGCCCACCTTATTTTCCATTGTTTGGCGTATAGAACGGCATCCTTGATTTTCGATCGTTGACGTAGGTCGGAGCTTCGGATCCCATCCCTTACTTGTGTGAAACGGGATACTCCTAGCATCGTCCTTTCGACTGAGCGCTTGATAACGCTGAGTGATCTTTCATCATGCTTACGTAGCGACCAGGTTTCTGACGCATACGTTAGGGCAGAAAGAACCGTTGAGTCGAAAAGGTGGGCACGGAGCCGGATGTGCTTTGTTCTCTTCACTACATCCTCGATGCTCTTGAAAGCTCCCAAAGCCGCTCGTTTCTTTCTGCTCAGCTCTAGAGCTAAGTCGTTCACCATTTTGATTTTCCGACCCAGATAGACACAACTGGAGCATTCGGAAATATTTGTTCCGTTGAGCGTGAATGGGGCAAACGAAACCAATCCGTTCTTCATGAACATCGTTTTTTTGACATTTAGTCGAAGACCAATCTTTCCACACGCTTTATCAAAGTCCACAAGCATACGTTCCGCTTGGTTAATGTCTGGTGTTACAAGAACGATATCATCAGCAAAGCGAAGGTGATGTATCTGCCGACCGTCGATTTTCACCCCCATATTATCCCATTCCAATGTTCGCATGACGTTCTGGAGGGTAGCTGTAAATAATTCTGGCGAGATTGTATCGCCCTGCCTAATTCCTCTTTTGACGTCAACGTTAATATCGTTGTAGAATGGTGAAATCTTGGTTGTGAAAATTTTGTACAGCTTACGAAGAATCTTTATATACTGAGTAGGGCTCCTTGACTACTAAGGGCTTCCATGACTGCTTGTATCTCAATTGAATCAAGGCCTTCTCTAAGTCGATGAAAGTGAGACAGAGCGGTCTTTTGCACTCTCGCGATACCTCAATGAACCTTGTTAACGTGTGAATGTGGTCCATCGTACTAAATCCTTTCCGAAACCTTGCTTGCTCGCATGGCTGTCCTTTATCCAGTGCCCTGTCAATCCTGTTTAGGATGACTCGAGTAAAAAATTTGTAGACTACAGACAGCAATCAGATTGGGCGATAGTTGCCTATATCGTGTAGGTCGCCCTTCTTGAACAACAACACGGTCCTGTTGGTCTTCCACTCAGTAGGGACCTTGCATTCTGGCAGGTAACGTGTGAAGAGCCGAGGCAGCGTGCTTACGAGGACTGGCGGAAGGTTCTTCCGATGTTCTGATCTTATCCTGTCCGGAACTGGAGCTGTTCGATTTTTCACCGACGAAATGGCATGTCGGATTTCGGAAGGGAGAACCGGTGATGCAATATATCCATCCTCTTTTATTCCATAACACTGAAGATGGACGTGGCTATCGGAGAGATCTGAGTAGTATTGGTGGATGATTTTCTCCATTGCCTTTCTGGACGCTGTTATTGTTCCGTCTGGGCGTCGGAGTGCAACCATCTTGGTCTTGTAATTGGCGAAGCTTCGGCGGGCTTTGCGAATGCTTTTCCCAGCCTCTGCAGCTTCGACCATTACTGTTGCTCTTCTCTCTTTAAGATCTTTTATCGCCCATCTGCATTGTTTCGCAAGCTTGGACGTTAGTTCGCGGATGCCTGCAGCTCGTGCGAATCCACGCTGGCGGATTAGCTCGACAATTTCTGGAGAGAGACGTCTCTTGGTGACCTTCGAACTCTCAGCTTTCATGGCGCTAACGTGAAGATGTTCAATGAGCAGATCGTATTCCTCATCGATGTTGTCGACAACGGCATCTTCCCACACAGCCGACTAATGAGTTGAATAAATCCCAGCTTGTGGTGGTTCTGGGACTTCGGTTTTTGAATTTAGCGGCTTTTTCCCCTTTCTGTGAGAAATAAAATCTTGCACGAAGAAGGCGGTCCCGTGTAAAATTTTGAGACAACAGCGACATCAGTTAGGCAACACTTCCTATTTACTATGATGTGATCTATTTCGTTATGGTACTCTCCATTTTGAGATTCCCATGTCCACATAGTTTGGCGCTTAAACGACGAAGATTGTCAAAGCCGGTGTTGATCCACATCTTTTTAATCGTAAACGTCCGACTCGGGTTGTAAGCTGTTCGAATGAATCGATGTTCATGGCCAAACTCGTATTGACGAGAACGCCGACACCACCTACGCCTCTACGGTGGCATGTTCCGAGCAACAGTTCTTCTCCAGTGTCATAGACAGCGTTGAATGGGTGGCGTCCTCTCGTTTCGGCCAGGCCGATGACGTCGTACCTTATCATTCTTGCTTGCATGAGCAAGTCCTCTATCGAGGACTCGGATGCAAGTGTACGTGCGTTGTAGGTACAGATCGTCACCATAGTTCTTGATCCAGGCAGCTTCCATTGGCCCTGAGATTTTAGCAGCCTCTCCGTACTCGTCCTACCCAACGCTGCGAAATGGGGAGCTCTTTCGGGGTCAGGAGAATGAGGCCCGTTTTTTTTTTACTGTGTTTAGCATATTTTATACCCACGTATAGCTTGCTGGGCTCTGAACGTAAGGGCTGGTTATACTCACGGGTGGCTTGCCAGGCTCTCCCAGAGTGGATATGGAGCTTATTTGTTGGAGGCGACTCCTAACCACCTCCCATGTATTTCTCTGTCACTTGATTGCAGGGTTTTGGTCGAATTGACTCGTAGAATACAATCCGCATAAAGCGAGAACGCACTTACACACGCACGCATGCATACGCCTAGCGAATACAATAAGTATGCGCCAAATCGGCAGCAGAAACAGGGAGTCCATCCCTTGGATCCACCTGCGTCTCAGGGAAGCATGGGTCGCTTTTGGTCTACGATCAACCCTCCTATCCGCCACCTGGAGACGAACGATAATAGTAGTAAATAATAATAACAGTAATAATAGTTAACCAGACCTTCATCAATTAACTTAGAGTAAATGAAGACAACAACGACAAAATATAAGGCAAACCTCGCCAGCCTGTTATTATCCGTCTTCTTCAAACGCCGAATCGCGGCAATACCAGCTTTAAGTAAGAAGTGTTGAGCCAAGTCGGAAATCCCTTTCTCGGTAAACACCAAATCAGGCTTCACTTTGATAATATCATCACATTGCTTCCGAATCGACTCCTCCTCCTCAAAGTCATCGTTTTAGAGAGATTGACACATTATATACAAATTCCGCAAGTGAGGGTATCTCACATAGACCAAAAAACAGCTTCGATTTGTTCCACTGAACTTCGCAATGTGTCTCAATGAACGACGAAGTTCATTGCAGAATTCATAGACAAAGGGTCGTATTACAAAATTAGTAGGCAAGGGGAGCAATTATATTACGAGGTGCGCAAAACTGTCCCTATCACTAGAACATATCCCCCTTAGGATATAAATTTGAAACATTTCATCCCATTTCAACAGAAACCCCATTTATTAATCATCAAAGATCATTAATAATCAATCAAAGACGTCATGTAACGATAACCCAACTTACTTGTTCAAGGATTTTGCTGATATCCGCCTCATTCATGATCTCCAGTGATGTCTGAGATTCACCTTTCTTGTACTCCAAATTACAGTCGAGCAAAACAATACGAGGACTTTCGATACGACGTCGCATTTTGGCATGAGTGATGTCCTAAATTTCTTTCATGTTGGTTGACAGAGGTATTTTACTAAAGTGGAAACAAATAAGTTAGAAATGCCTTCAACCATGCTTTCTAACCTTGTTAAGAACGACACCACTGATTACTTTGGTGTCCTCAATTGTACCACCAGGGATCTTTTCAATGCGACAGTACCTGATTGTAAGCAGAAACAAAATTAGGGTTATGGTAACACAGCGTTTTGATAACAGATTAAACTACGACAAGAAACCTAAGAAGCTTTCGAGAAGAGTTCACCTTTTGATATCTATTTCACTTGTATTACCCTTATCCACTTTAATAGTTTTGACAGCATCCAGTGATATCTTCACAGCAAGATCCATCCACTTGCTCAACATCTTTGTTCCAAGGCATGACTTTACAACGCTTATAATCTGAAAGATAAATACGAAGTAGTAAGTAGTATAAAATTATACATTCTAAGCTGAAAATAGCTACAACCTCTTTGTCATTGTTGATGTCCACTGACTTACTGAACTTTTCCTCGGCAAGATTGATTATGTCTTCCAAAGCAGCTCGATAAGCCTGAACATAGGAATTCGATGCAATGATCGACGACAAGATCATGAGCACAACTCTGCCTACAGGCAGCACTTCTCAGCAAAGAGTCGATTTCAACACATTTCGTTTATACATTACCACAATGCGAAGACAAATAAAACACTAATCAGTACACGTCTTAAGCACAATTCAAATATGTTCCTTATGCGATAAGCCTGCTTATCGTTACACGTTCATCCGTAAGTGGTTAAATGAAGTATATACTAGGCCATCAATCAATGTAGCCAAGCTAAGGAGAAGCTCTGCAATTTCACCATGAAACCTACCTACTCGTGAACTAAGGATATGATCCCAAAGTGGTAAGTCACACTCCCATTACACAGGTCCATGACTGTTTTTAGAAACGACTTGACAAAGCCATAGCAGCGCAATCATAAAGTCTTAGTCTATGTACATATAGTGCGTATATACATATATCCTCCCAACGGTTAACCGCCTCATTGTGGTTGGGAAGTGGTTCGGGGGCGTCGGGCTGCGCCGCACAGCGGGGTGATCATTCCACCAGCAGGTCACCCAAGCTGAAAAGGAGTCTGGCATTCCCATCAGGAAGCATACCCCAGGGTAAACCAATACCAGGATCCACCACCGTCCTGGTACCAAACTAGCAGCATGGTGGTAAATCTTCCTTTGACCCACAAGGGCAACGACTGTCTGTGGTGAGACGATTTGGGGCGGACTTTGATTATGCTGACTTCGGGACTCCAGGAAACCACAGTGACTAAGCCAGCAAAACTCCAAAAAAGGGGAGATTATGCCGGGGGCCACACAACCAGTGAGGATGGGCCATCCAATTACCCAAGTACATACATGTGCGTATATTCGCACACCTACGTATTTACCCAAATACCACCCATAAGGGGCTAAGTAAATCACACACAGAACAGCATAACCTGGATTATAATGGTCGGATGCACTTTCTGCTCTAGGAATGGCTCAGCTTGTGCCATCACTTCTCCAGCAAGCACAATCACCGATGTGGTCCCATCGCCTGTTTCTTCATCCTTAATGAAAGTAAGTGATAAAAGTTCTTAAAATCTGCTTTGCTGCCATGAATTGGCTCAACCGTGAATATTAATTACATACAAACTGAAACAAAATGAATGAGTAGCAAGGAAACATCCCAAAGCTACCAACCTGTGTCCTTGCAATTTCGATCATGCTTTTAGCAGCAGGATGCTTGACAGTTATCTCCCTTAAAACTACTAGGAGTACCCCAAGATATCAGTCAATGCAAATAGAGCTAACCGATAAGTCCAAACCTCAGAATAGCATTACCGTCGTTTGTCATGATAATACCTCCCATCGGATCCATAAGCATTTTCAGCATTGCACGTGGACCAAGACTCGTACGAATTACATCGGCAATGGTCTAAATAGGACGATGAGAAGGGCCATCATCACCGGCCAGGTTGACGGCGGCAGCCCAATAAAATTTGTTCTAAATACAGGTTTCGAGGCTACCAGATACCAACCTTACAAGCCATAATGTTCCCTATTTGGACCTGGTGACCACACTCTCTTTTCGTTCCTTGGCTAAGCACGATGACTGGCTGCTGACTCGCACCTCGCATCATCTCTAACCTTAACTAAAATGCTTCATAAATGTTGGTTTTGACCGGAGCTACAAGTTCTAAACCGACAAAGAGCACCCTTCTATAACAAATCGCCATATTTTCAAAACGAATCAAACACGAGCGAGACAACCTCTGCGATTTCAAGGGCCAATCCGATAAAAACTGGACCAATGACGTCTTGCTCGAAAATTCTTCCAATTTGAATCCGTGGTATCCTGTAACGCATTCGTTTTGGGACCTACTTCATCTTATTTGAATGAGGGCGTGGCAACTGTTCCTCGGCTGTGGGCCCCTCGACGTGGCTCCTAGGCTGTTGTGGTTTTGCTTAAGTGCTTGAATTGGCGTATTTGTAAATACCAAGCCCTTTATCTTAGCCTGGCATTTTGTTGGGTCATCACTTTACTTGTATTCCCGAGGTATGTTGTCCGTTTTCCCATTCACTGCCTCCTACTATTCGGAGCATGTTGGGTATTGCATTGCTCTGGGCTTCAGGTAGAGCTGTAGGACTGTTCAGCTCCTCGAGGACGAAATTCATGCTGTGCATTGAATTCCAACACCAGTAACATATCTTTTCATGAGGGAGCTATAAACCATGCAAAGGCATCATTCTACCATTAATTTCATTTCTAGTAACGTCGTTCTAAGTATGCATGAAAAATTGGTCTCTTGAATTCCTCTTATTCTAGTATTTGGAGCTGGTCATATGGAAAGTTACGTGGGATCTTCGTAACTAGTGGACGTCTTGAACCTGACCCATGTGCTAGCCTGGAGCCTGTGGACGAATTGTACCATATGTAGTCCTATTCACTTCCGGTCGTATGCTTGAGTGCTGGGCACTCCGTCCTTTCCGCCGTTCATGTCTGTTGGGCAGAGATCGTACAGTGACTAGGAAATGCCTGGTAGGCGGTCCTGATTTGCCCTCAGCTAATGGCTCCCACATCTGCTTCACTTAAACTCTACAAGCCTCTATTGGAACACCTAGCCTTCACAGCTTTGTAAGGCACACTGATCATGAGTACCCATGCAAAATCATGGGACTTTCCGTACCACTCGTGTGAGGAGCCTAGAGGGTAGCTTTGGCGAACGACGGAGGAATAAAGACTTTATAGACGTCCAGTCAAATCACTTGATAATTGCTGGGAATATAGTGGGCGCAGGATTCCAGGAAACTACGTCATTATGACTGGACATCAATTTCATGCTCCTCATACAAATGTTCCATCCGTACAATGACCAGTGTCAGTGACAGTTGTCCGGAAAGGAACGGAACCAATTCACATATTAAACGACGAAAATCTTGTTTTGCTTGGAAGGAGTCCCCTTCCTCTCCTTAATTGTAGTGATTTGCGGTGATGTTCATAAAACGAGATCAGCATCACATTTGTTGTTTTACTCTCAAATTTCATCAGTTTAGGTTGATCCCCTTCTGGCGATTTGTAAGAAATTGGTTATGTCTTCTTTCCGCGGTAAGTATCATTTATGCTTGATAAGCATCTCCTTATACATGCAATTTTGGCACGATTTAGGTCCAGATGGTGATCGACGATACAACTCGTATCGAGGACAGGTTCGTTAAGTGCAATGACTTCTATTTCGGATTGTTCTCTTGAATTTTTGGTTTCATCTTTTTTTCGAAGTGGTTGGCTTTCTGTCAAGTTTTCATTTTTTTTTTTCGTTCTTGGCTGGAAGAGCGATAAGCAAATACTTCTCTCTACCGACTTTACGTCCAGAATCCCTTTGAAATTGGTTCCGCTTTGCTCAATTCGACACCTTTTTCCTAAGTAACAGCCTGTGATGGCAATTTCCTACGAAGATTTCCGCTCATAGACGATATTATGCTCGCCAAAACACTACAAATCATAGGCATTAGTAGAGCGAGGTGTTAATCTCCGATAATTGCACCAGCTTTCACTGTTATTGCTTGGATGCTTGAATGGCCCGTCTTCACTGGTTATGCAGACCCCTGCATAATTTCCAATTTTTTGGAGTTTTTCTGGTTTTGCCATGCCATGGTGGTTCCATGGAGTCCCGACGTCTACCAAGCCAAAGTTTGCGTAGGTCGTCACCATCACAGGCAGTAACTACCGTTTTGGATGAAGAAGATTTGCCACCATGTGATTTGTTTGATGCCAGGACGGTGGTAGGTCCTAGTACTGGTTTACTCTTGTCTGGGCTTCCTGATGGGAACACTGGACTCCTTCTCAGCTTGGGAGGTCTTGCTGGGGAGATGAATCCCTCCGCTATGCATCGCAGCCGCACATCCGTGAGCACCTCCCAGCCATGATGAGGCTGTAAATTTTTGAGAGGTTTACCGTTGTCAGTGTTTCTGTGTTCAAACTAGGCCGGCTACTCCACGGTGTTTGGAAAACATCTCCAAGTTATAACCTCATAGCCACTGCTAATTCTATGAGCCATGTTTACAACTCATATTTTACTTCTTTCTTGTTCTAAACGATTCTTGTTGTGAAATGATGAAGAAAATTGAGTTCGTTCCCAACTCTCTGTTTTTTTTCTCCTCTCAAAAAAACATTAAAACGTTTGGTTCTAATCCTTGCTGTAGCATTTATTTCTTTGCTGTCATGACTTTCTATCGATGTGTTTTATTTTTATTTATCTGTTACTTAGTGTATTTAGATAGAGCGGACTCGCTTTGGTAACCATATTTCGGAAGAACAGTGCGCAGGACATACCACCCAGCATCCTTTTGCTCGTCGTGGTGAATTCCTTTTTTTGTACACTTCCTATTTCGTTTCGATGGGCGGGTAAAGCGCAGTGGTTAGAGGTGCTCTACAAAACGCGCGGGTTGTATCCCGTGCCCCAGACTCACCAAAGCTTTCATCCACCTAGGGTCGGCAGATTGATAGTAGACCTGTCTGGGAGGAGAGCAGCACTGGCTCGAAACATCGGTAGGCCACCGCGAGTCAATGTATAAGCTAGATATGTATTCCATCATCTGTAACGATCCTTGCTGAAGGCGAATGCATGGTGCATCCCTCAGTGATTGATAAGCATCGTGAATTTTATCTTTCTTTCTTCATCCTTTTTTGTTTTTCCTATTTTGTTTGAAATACCGTAATGTGATATTTATCTCACGTTTAGATGAAGACTGGCGTTCATCGGACTTTACCCGACGATCAGGCGCCGCGCAGAATAGTTCTGATGGGTGAATCATATTTTCTATTCTATTTATGTACAAACGTATATGCGTTTTGATACCTACTTATATGTGGTTGGAAGGTAGACCGTTCGGTGTTTACTGTTCCATCAGGGATGAGTCACGCGTTTGACTTCATCTGGCATCATTAAATATAATTTTAGCCTATGGAATGACTTTTAGTCTTTTACTGATGTATAGTATCAGTGCTCTTATTCTCTCAGAGAGTCTGATAACCATTTGCGGAACCCGGAAAGATGGTGGGCTTGTTGAGCCATTTCGTGTGATTGTATCAACAAGCCAACGGTTCACCGCCGCCTCATCATAGTTGAGAGGTGTTCTGTGTGTCGGGCTGAGATGTACAGCGGGGGATTCATCCCTAACAACGTCTCCCGAGCTCAAAAACACTCAGGAGTTTCCGTCAAGAAGCCCAACTTAGAGTAAACCAATACCAAGATCCACCACCGTCGTGGTATCAGACTAGTCGCATAGTGGCAAATCCCACTATGATCCACAAAAGCGGCGTCTACCTGTGGTGGTGACGACCTCGGGCAGACTTTGACCAAGCTGTCCTCGGGACTCCAGAGAACCACAATGGCTAAGCCAGCAAATCTCCGGCGGGTGGAAATTATGCTGAGGCCCGCACAACCAGTGAAAACGGACCTTTCAAGTATTAATGACCACACGGGCGCGTGTGGCGCAGCCGTTGGAGGCGACACGCACGTGGAATTGATTCCTGCCCCCATGACCCACCAAGCCTTCTATACCTCCGGGGTCGGCAAATTGGTACCAGACTTGTCTGGGAGGATAGCAGCACTGGCTCGTTACATCGGCAGGCCACCACATGTCATTGTAAAGGCCAGATATGCATTCAATCACCTCCAACGATACTTAATGAAGTCGAATGCATGGCGCATCCCTAAGAGATTGATCAACGCCGAGAGCTTTATCCTTTATCTTTTTTATCAACGACCACGTGTATATTTTAGAACACCTAGCCATTCCACTAGATTCGCTAGCCTTATGTTATGTACGTATACACGTTTGTGTCCGTGTGCATGTACGTACACATATATGTACATGTATATACATATGTACATATACATATATGTTTTCATAAATGTACTAATCAAAGGTTGGTCAGCCTTATATTTGTGTTTTAATATATTTCCAATACCGTTTTTGATTTCTGCATGCATGTTTATCAGTGTTGCTAAGGATTACACTTTTATTATCAAACCTTTTTTTTTACTGTTGCTGTTATTACCAAATCCTTATCATTATTACTATTGATGCCGCCACCATCGCTGCTTTTATCATTCTTATATTTAACGTTACTATTCTTCTAGTATGATAACTGCATTTTCCAGATCGTGGAAGAGTACTGGTCCAAAGCCTTGGGTACGTATCTCTCTACATATGTTTTTTATGCTGTATTTAGTGTTTTCATACAAAAACCTCTAGAAATCTCCTCCTTGTAATCCTTGGGTGAATGAAAGAGAGACGTTACCTCGGAGAAACGAAGATTGGAGAAATGAAAAGTATGTTGATTTTCAGTATTTCCCAAGACCATTTTTCTACTTACCTCGGTGTTGTTCAGATAATTAAATTTTCCCTTTGCGAGCAAACACGAGATTGTTATTTTATCCTTTATTCACAAAAAAGCTGACGTTTAAGTGGATTTCGTCTTGTTTAGAACCTGGAATGGTTGATTTAATTCTAATCTATTCAGCGAAACATACACCATACCCCAACTTAAACAGAAAAAAAAACGCGAGACCAAGATTTCAGTCGCATTGGGAGCAAAATAAATAACTTCTTGGTATACCCACTCATGTGTTTTCTGCTGTTGGTCTCCAAGTGGGATACTCAGTAGAAGGCTCCTAGAAAGTGGTGAGTATGCGTAGTAGCTCCTCTGTTTTCAAATCGGTTGAAACTACGGTTTTGTGTTTTTTCTGTCTTGGTTATGGAGTTGTTTTTCTTGTTTGACTTGACTAGGTTGCGGTCAACTTGACCTTTCCAAGTGCTGATGGTGATGTAATTCACCGAAAGCTGTTTTTTTTTTGTGAGTAAGGTGTAAGGTAACTTCCCATTTGTTCAGAAGAAAACTGAATTATGTTGGTTTTATCCTTATTTCAAGTCGAATATACATGTACATGCCGGTTTTGTGTTAATCTTTTTTTTTTAAGTTCTTGGCGCTCTCCGTCATCGCCTGTTTTTAGGACTATGGTGGCGGGAATCTCAGGTGGTCATAGAGCGTACTTACTATTTTACTATAATAGATTGTTGTAAATTATTTGCTTTTTCAACTTCTCATGCTTATTTTGTCATTCAGGAGAAATTGTTGGAGACAAGACATCGTTGTCATCGGAAATAAAAGAGTGGTCTGAAAATTCATCCGGAAGAGATTCCTCTCTCAGTGCAAAAAAAGATTCCATTAAGGGACTTAGTGATGCTGAACTTGAGAAGGTCTGTTGGTCATATCTCATTGATTTCAATGTGACATGCTTGCCAAGATTTTTCGCGGTGCACCACAGAACTAAGTGTAACTGTCTCAAACTAAGGTCTGTTATGTACGACTATTGTGTGCAACTTCGACTTACCTGGTACTTCTTTTTATTTTGAACTTCACTACCTTTTACTTTGTTAGTTGCTAAGATGATTTGCAAGTAGCAAGGATAATCGTGCATTTTTTGTTTCTTGTCATTTCGATGTCTTAGGCTCAGCTGCTAATCCAGTCATCTTTATTTACAACATCTGTTCATTTGCCACCAATATTTGTCGTGATTTAATGCAAAAGACGGTTCTTTCCTTTTATGAATGAAGTCCTAATTGTTCAGGTGATACAAATTAAAGTGTAGATTAGGTAACATGCGCTTTAAAATGTCGCGGCATTGTTATAAGGAAAAGACTCTTAAATTTAACACTGGAGACGATGCCTAATTTCTGGCCACCCTCACGGTGAGTCGTATGTGATGCACCTCAGTCAAAATCTCTGTTTTTCTATTTGTCTTGTCATGCTTAACACATGCTACATAACTTCAATGACGCTGAGATATTTGCAAAACCCCGGACCGCAGGTGTCTGCGGTGGGGAACGAACGCGTTATCACCCTTTCCGTGGCTAACACGTTCACCACCACACCATATACAACATCATTTAAAGAAGTTTCGTTAGGTCTGCAAAGCATATTTCTTATGCGTAGTACATGTGCAAGTATGGAAACTGATATGAGAAATGCTTCTGTATACTTCTGTGTGTAAGGTAGAGCTTGTCTTGGACGAAGCCACAAAATATACGTTGACTGTGACTTCATTTTCTCCACGGCGAATGTGGCAAATGTACATAGTGGTTACAATGGCCTATTGTTCGCCAGTAACAATAATACGGATAACTAACGTGAGTCCGTGTGATTGCGCTCCTACTCACACTACTTCCATTCCAATGATAGATTTCTAAGCTCGTTCTCTCTTTAACGCTTTCCCAAAATTACCTCCACCTTCCTATAGTCTGGAGCCAGTTTTCTAAAGATTATTTTGCAGATCAAATTTTAGTTTAAGATGCCGCCTAGTCTACTTGTGCGGTATGAGTATGCTGGCACACTATCAGAATTGAATTTGATCCGAAATTAAAATTGTTTTGGGTCTACTTTCGTACGTTGTAATAATGAAAGAGCTCACTTACAGAAGTGAAATTAAATTGGGTTAGCTCTATCTTAGTTCGTTCTTGATTGCGCTTTACAAAATTTATTGTTTGTTGCAAGAACGCGTCTTTGGCTTCTACAGCCGTCTTCCGCCGCTTTGGATTCACCAGTATTCCAGTTTGCGTTCTTCCTGTAATTCCAATTTGCTTTATATTGTTTCTTCCAAGCAGAGTGTCTTCAACATGTAGCCACTTACAATTTTATCAAAATAGTTTTTCTTTATAAAACAGACATCTGTTCTAGTAGAATTCAGCTTATTCTACACAGGCAGTAAGAAGACTTCGGAATTTCAATTAGTTTCCATTCAGCTGTACTTGAAGTTATCAAATTTGATGCGCTTTCGTTCTCTATTATGTAATATAGAGGTGCTTGTAGAGTAGTGGTTAGAGGTGCACTGCAATGCACATGAGATCGATCTCGCGCTCCAGGCTCACCAAGCTTTCCATTCCTAATTGGTTGGTAAATTGGTGCCCGACCTGTCTGGAAGGTGTCTGTCTGGTAACACCGACCCGATACATCGGGAGACTATAACGAGTTATTGTATAGGCCAGATATGCATTCAGATCACCTCTAACAATTTTCAATGAAGTTGAATATATGACACCTCCATGAGGGATTGATTGAAGCCGAGAGGTTTATCGTTTCTTTTTTAATAGCGAACATAATCAAATGTCATTCTCTGGTGATTTTTCGCGAAGACGCAAAAGTATTAACTTTTGTTCCTAAATGTACTGCATTCGTTGTGCATCTGTAAGGATTCTGGTGTGTTTTGCGTATTTTATATTCACAACAGTGCTCAATGCATAAAGTTAATTTGTCAAACACTTTCGCATGTCGCAGATGTGGAGTTCTCTATCAAGAATTCCTAGTAGTGTGGTTCGGCGTTCGCGCAACACGAGTTTGGTGATGAACATCGATTAATTCGAACGACTTACAACCTGAATCGGGCGTTTACTTTAGGGCTGAAGAGATGTGGGTCAATACCGGCTTTGACATACCGACATCAAGCTATGACGAGGGCGAAGTCGAGGTATTCTATATGGACTTGGAGAAGTTCTATAAAGAATATCGTACATTCTTTAAGGTCATCATTAGAGATTCTAACGCTAAGATCGGATCCAAAAAACGTCTGAGGAACGTCACATTAGGGCCTACGAGTTAGAATGGAACGAGAAGGGTGAGCAGCTCTCTGAGTTTGTCATGGCGACTGAGACCATCTATGGTAACTCGCAATTCCAGAAGTCCCACCTCCAACGCTGGACGTCGGAGTCTCCCAATGGAGAGTATCATAACGAAATAGATCACATTATAGTAAGTAGGTTTTGCCTACCGATGTTGTTGTTCTCAAAAAATTCTACGCGGGATAAGACCGATTTCTTGCAGAAAGGAGAGGAAGCAAATTGAAAAAACGATTTCCTAAAACCATCATAAACTGGGACTTATTCAATTCATTAATCGGCGTTGACTAGGAATACGATCGCCTATCGGGTCATTGAGCATCTTCACGTTAGTGCTGTGATAGCTGAGAGTACGAAAGTCACCAAGAGATGTCCATCTCCAAAAACACTTGAGCGTCGACGCGGAATCACTGCCAAACTTGCAAAAGAATGCAGACAAATGATAAAATCTTTTAAAAGGAGAAGAGTACCAGTTATGGCCTAAGCTTCGGAGACTGGGAAAAGCGTAGGCAAAGTAAACCGAGGTTTCGCCAATTACAAAGCGAAGACGATTGCCCCCCGACGCTAGGACTTAACAGCTGCAGCTCCCAGAAAGGCAGTGGAAAAAGCAATGCATGATTACTATGGATGCAATGGCACATCGGAAGCTTCGGAAACATATAGGTAGTTATATGGATTTAGTAAATAACAGATCAGAACTGCGGCATTTAAAAGGCTTTCAGGAAGGTCATTTTTAGACGTATTGAATTCTTGAAACGTAGGGCATTCCACTACTATTTCAAAAGGTGTTAATTGTGAGATGTGCAAATTTCTCTTTTTCACCATTCATTTTACAAAATCAGTAAACGGGAAATTTTAATACAGAAAAAGAAATGATATGCTATATATAGAAAGTCAATAGGTGCACTTTAAGCATAAACGGCTTGTGTTATCGTAGACCTGTAAAGTAGTTTAGCAGATTTGTTAATGGAAATTTAATGTGTGCATAAAAACCACTTGCTCATCATCTTTCAGGTCATGATGTTCTGTTGCTTTTCCAACTGCTTTTCTAATGTTTCATTTAGGCGGCTCATCTTCAACTTAAACTGATGGCTGAAATGAAAGACAAAGTGGACAATTTGTCTGGAAGAGAGAGCGAGCATCTTAAAAATGAAGAGAAGAACGATATATTGCAAGGATACAAGGTTTATGATACGAGCGAAACGGTGAGGACGAAGGCTATTGTATCAGATTCAAAGAACAGATCCTATATATGGTATGGGTGGAGCATAATTTATTTCTATGTACTTTGTGACTTTTTTTTTGTAACCTGGAGACTCTTAGGGGTGCTTCGGAATGAAAAACAAGGGTAATCATTTCTTGCGTTCACTTTTAGATGGCCAGATGTTTAAATGATTCGGAGTCCTAGAACTCTGCAGCTCTAGTATTTTTTAAAATTTACATTGGCGATTCCTGTGACGCAAAAACGAGTTTTTTCCGCGAAATATGTTTATCACAATTATCTTATAAAGTAATTCAACAAATTACAAAATTATTGGAAGGTTTTACACTTAGTACCTAGTGCGTTATCTCTATAAGCACCGTAATAGACAGGTAGTTTTGCATGCAGCTAAGTTATGTCTGGATCTTCTGCAGAGAATGAAGGAAATATTACCTCACATTACTTGATTAAACGGGTTTCACATGTAATTCTGCTAATTGCAGGGAAATTCGCCTTGAATATAATGGTTATAGTAATTGTTAGCTTATCTAAAATTTCCACTTTAAAACTTGGAAATAACAGACGCTCGTTCCAGCTGGAAAGGAATACTGCGCACAGTTCACACGCAGGCAGAGACAAACGATGTCACATGGAGAACGAGCTGTCTAAGTTGAATAGTGGAGGTCTAATGGTTCTAAAAAGTAACTTTGAAGAAGTCCACATGTTAACCAGGAACAATCGTCCGGGTGCCACGTTAGTACAAAAACCTGAGGCAAAGGAAGAGAACTGGTACGAAGACTATTTGAAGAATGTCAACAGGAAGAAAGCGGAGTTGCGCAATAGGTTGGCTTGAATTAAGACTCAATTTAGGAAAAAATTTAAAATCTAAAGCCACTTGAAGTTGACATTTCTTAACTAACTGACAGTTTCAAGTGACAAGTTTCCTTTACCAATGAGAAAACAATTTTTCGACTTAAATGTAAGCGTGTGGCTTAAATTGGAATCGTTATCAGCAATGAATCATAATAATATAGCAAGAGTCACTGGAAAATTTGACGGCATTTATTTTTAAAAAAAATAGCTGTTTTCTAACGATTATACATAGTTGAAGACAGAACGTTTTCGTATCGATGAATAAAAATTTCTGTTCTTAGCGTTATTTGCAGAGAGACATATATTTCATATGGTAGCTTGTTAAATGAATTGTGCAGCATTTTCATCCTTGAGTCATGTGAGGTCATGTTGAGGGTACTCTGTCGACTAGCGTTACATTTCCTTTTGGTCTTCTAGCAAGAATTGGCTATAACCATAATCAGATTACTGATACGTTATACAACAAGTAAAATTTAGTTTACCGGGGCCAGCCTATTTGTTCCCGTCGGCCGTTACTTGCGAAATGCAGCGACGCCCAAAATCACGGTCTTCCACTGATGTACAACATCATCCAGGGTCTTTTTTCCTAGGTGTGTTTTTGTTTGGTGATATACTTGTTTATTTATCTATTTATGTATTTCAAGACTTGTAATATTTGATTTGACAGGGATGATAAAGTTCTCTGTGACTAGTTGTGTCAGAATTTTAGTTGTTGCGAATAAAAGGTTAAAGGCTTGCTAACTATTTATCGCCTCATCGTGAATTGGAGGTGTTCCTGGATGTCGCGCTGTGGTATACAATGGGGGATTCATCTCACGGGTAGGATCTTCCAAGCTGAGAAGGAGTCCGGTGCAGTGAGGACGGGCCATTCAAGTATCAAAGTGAAAAGATAAAGGGTAAAGCTCTCGACCTTAAGCAATCGCTGAGGGATTCGCCATACATTCTACTACACTAAGCATCGTTAGAGGTGATTGAATGCATAATTGACCTTTACAATGACTCGTCGTGACCTGTCGATCTATCGAGCCAGTGCTGCTATCCTCCCCGACAAGTCTGGTGCTAATTTGTTGCCCTCGTATAAATGAAAGGCTTGGTGAACTTGGAATGTGGAGATCTATCCCATGTGTATTGCAGGGCGCCCCCGACCATTACGTTATACGCGCCTTTCCTAGGAACACGGAGAATTATTGCTTTTAGTAACTCCCACGTCCGACTTTCTATTAACCACGGCATTGATGGAATAATTCTTTTTACTTCTGTTTAGCAAACACGAGGTATTATTTTATTTCTTTATTTACGTACAAGCTGACGTTTCGGCGGATTTCGCCTTCTTCAGAGCCTGGAAAGGTCCTTTTGCAAGTCGGAAGTATCTTGCTGGAACGTCTTTTAGTAACTCCCACGTCCGACTTTCTATTAACCTCGGCATTGATGTAATATCCTTAGAACCTGGAAAGGTCAAGTTGACTGCAATCTACCTGGCCAAACACCTCCATAACCAAACAGAGAAAATGCTAAACCAAAATTTCAGTTACATTAAACACAGAGTTCTTGCATATTAACCGCTTTCTATGAGTCTTCCACTTAATATGTTATGTGGAGACCAACCGCGCAGTGTTCACATGGAAACATAATGTGCCCATCCCATCAGAATAACAGTCTTATATACTGCCCAATATCACGCGTGATAATGAGGCATTCCTCCCTGCGGATCATTTTCGGATTCTTGGAATTAATCCAAAATGCCTCGAGAGTTTTACGCGCTTTTGTTCTCGATTCTTGCGCGAGGATCGTAACCTCTACTTCAAAATCTTCTCCGTAATGTCTCTGCGTTCTATGCGTGCCTAGTGGAGCATTTGGTTTACGTTCGCTCACTAGGTCTTCTTTTATGAGATGCAGATCCGAAAATGATCCGCAGGGAGGAATGCCTCATTATCACGCGTGATATTGTGCAGTATATAAGACTGTTATTCTGATGGGACAGGCACATTACGTTTCCATGTGAACACTTCGCGGTTGGTCTCCACATAACATATTAAGTGGAAGACTCATAGAAAGCGGTGAGTGTGCGAGAACTCTGTGTTAATGTGACTGAAATTTTGGTTTAGCATTTTCTCTGTTTGGTTATGGAGGTGTTTGGCCATGTGGACTGCAGTCTACGTGACCTTTCCAGGCTCTGAGGAAGGTGAAATCCGCCTAAACGTCAGCTTGTACGTAAATAAAGAAATAAAATAATACCTCGTGTTTGCTAAACAGAAGTAAAAAGAATTATTGCTTTTAGTTGTTACATATCTTGTCATCACATTGTGCGGAGAACAGCACTTCTTGAATTCGATTCATCTTACCGCGTCCATCATCCACGGATGTCCGCCAACTTTTTGTGCGTGGATCTTGTTGTTGGTTGAGAATTTTCCCGTCTTGGTCACCATTACCATTAAATGGTGATCGAATCGATTCTTATTGGAATCTTCATAGCCTTCGGCAAGGCGTTCTTACGTGGATTACAAGGAGTGAGCTTATTCCAAGCAATTCTGGCATCCATTTTCACACCGCGAAGGAATGAGAGGCTTTGTGGATCCTTGGCGAAGTCGGGACGGCGCCAGTTGAGCTAAGATGTTCGCAAAATCAACGGGATAACTAACACCGTGCTACAGGTCCATCATACAGTGAGAATGTTAGTAGTAAGTATGTGGTGTTATGAATCTTGAAGGCGAAGCTTCTAATCTTAAGCTTTTTTCAGTTCCTAGAGTTCTAGATGTTTTAGAAACCAGACGGAGGCTTGAGACAATACGTGGATAGTGTGATCCTATAGCACGTAGAGCATGTAGAGTACCAAACATTTGTTACAAGAATTTTTATTGATTCGGCACTATTTTCGCATCTAGGTGGCCGATCAACTCCTTGTGATAATTTAACAATGCCTGAATCAACCACTCGTTCACCTGTGATGCCTAAAGAAAGAGAGGTTTTCTGCGCTCTTCTTCAACGTTTGCAACATTATGGTAACTAGCATCTATACTTTTTTTTTTTTTACTTTTCAGATGGATCTGCAATCTAAGTCTAGTAACACAATTGATCCCAATCAGTATGTTGAAGAATTGAGCGATAGCGAAGATTGGGATGAGGTGGTGTTCATCCCAAGCTTACCTTTCTTCCAACGAGTCTATCCTTACTTCAATCTTTTCAGATAGCCCAGCTAGTTTGCAAACCGAAATTGAAACGCCCGTTGGACTGCTCTTCGGAACAACCGCGTAATCTCCTGTATATCTGTGTTTAACTATTCAAAGTGACCGATTTTCTTTAACTTAGGTAAACGCTGCTTGCTTGATTTCGGTCCCGATCTCTCACCGTCGTATAATGGTGTTGGGAAATCACATCTCCAGTATGATAGATCTGCAGCTGCATCAGCTATTCGCGAACTACATTCGGTAGAGCGAAAGCCACAGTCACCACGTTCATCCATTGAAGAGGTTCATCCTTACACTGATTCATAATTTTACTACGTTTGCAGATATGAATCGATTTCCAGTCGTAGATGACCGAACATAGGTGGGTCTCTTAAGTTCTAGTAAGCGTCTCATTTTATTGCGAACTTTATCAGTTGAAATAAAATACGTTAGAAACAACGGAGTTTTACCCCAGCGATATCAGATTTTTCTTTATTAGTACCGTAATTCAGTTTTGATTTGGAACCCAGGGGTTGTTTTTAATCTCTTGTCCTTTTTTGTCGAGCTTGTGTTTTGAACAGCGGACAACGTGAGCAACAAGGACTTTATGATGCAACTGTATTAAGATATTTTGAGGTTTGGTTTTGAAACCAGGTTAAAACATTTGTAGAAGTTGTGCCACTACTCGATAATGTTATATACTGGACCATAGTTCTAAAATATGTGTGCATTCTTAATTTTTTCTTCCAGTTCCAGAAATCATATTTCCGCATAGAATATCCAAGTATGCAGCAAGGGACATACTTGAGTCAACCATCGTAGGTTTTATAAAATATGGCTTGAAAATGTTTACTTCATTAGGATTATTAGGAAAACGTTTGTAAATCCATTCCCTAGGTATGCCCATTGGGGCCATAGAGGGAACGATTCATCTAGAGGTGCATCAGAACCTTTCACAGTGGCGGAATGTCACAAAGATCGCATTGGCTTCGCAATGTCACAGTCCAGAGGTAAGATAAACTGTTCTGAATAGGAATAAGGTTCGGTTCAAGTATCAGGTAAATATAGTTGGATGTAGAAAGAACTCGTTTTAAAGGTTTCGTTGCAATTTGCGCCTGTAGAAGAAAAAATTAGTGGATTCAAGCATTGTAGGCTGTAAAATGGGTTTTTTTTTAAATCTAAAAGTTACAACACCAGTGGAATATAGGGATAAGATTTGAAGCTCTGTACATACTTAATAGTTCTATTTCTACATAAGGGTAGATGTAGTGGAGTGGTTAGTGTCACAATCGATCAGGAAGCACCGTGCTGGCTCAACCTCCTCCCTAACGCCCTCCTCCAATCCACACGGGAGCGCGTTAGTTCGGAAAGCCCCGAGGTTGCAAGGGGAATAAAATCGTGCTGAAACATGCAGTCTCATGATCTTTGTGGCCATGATTGCGAAAAGAAAGAGATATAATGCAAGAAGTGCTGGGATCCAGGCAGTAGATGTGTTGGCGAGTCATATTGTAAATGAGTAAGTCTATAAAATATTAAATTCAATAAAATAATAAATAATGGTAAAATGAGTATATAAAAATAGCAAGTAATCAATAATACAAAGTAATAAACAGCAAATAAAACAATAAATGTACTGATAAAATGAAAAATAAGCTTATATTGGGTTCCTCAGTGATCGACCATTTTGTTGCGACGATAAACTACCCCTAGTTTTGGACATCATTTTGGAAGAACAGCTCGTATTTTGAACTCTATGAGATTCAAATCACTTGCTCGGATGCTTTGAAGGCCCGTCCTCAATGGTAGTGCGGCCGCCAGCATAACCTCCTTTTTTCTGAGTTTTGCTGGTTTAGCCATTGTGTTTTTCTGGAGTGCCGAACTCAGCCTGGCCAAAGTCTGCCCAGATCGTACCACAACAGGCAGTTGCCACCCCTGTGGATAAGAGAAAGAATTGCCATGCGACTAGTTTGATAGCTGGACGTTGGTGGATTCTGGTATTGGTTTACTCTCAGCTGGGCTTCCTGATGGAAACGCCGGGCTCCTTTTGAGCTTGGGAGAGCTTGCAGGGAAGATGAATGGCCCGCTGTGCATTGCGGTCCCACACCCGAGAACGCCTCCAGGCATGATGGGGCGGTAAACCGTTGGGCCATTAGTAGATATTGACAAAAGGTGATCGAGAAAATATGTTAGCCGATATTTGATGTCGACTTTCATAATCTCTATGAGAGACTTCATTAAAAATTATGTGGTTTCCGCACCATGTTGGAATATCCGAAGAACGTTTTTTTTTCACTTTCCGTAGTAACTATCCGTTGTTGTTCTAAATCATAGACAAGACACGGCATGTTGGTTTCTCTATGAAAAAGAGTGGATGTTGTTACTTATTCAGTCGATCTTTCTGTGTCCAATATATCTATGCCGATTTTTATACTAATTACAGATCTTGACGGTAGAGGTCAACTTGACTGGCGACGACATTAGTTTGCAAAGCTTCAGAGGAGTATAGGATGGGGATATGTTTGCTCGGGATACAGTTTTTTCCGTCACCTTCTTTACAGTATGATTTTGTTAAATCTGAATACTTGGATTGTTTTAAGTTATATTGTTATATGTTCTATTGTGTTATATGTTGTAAATACATTTTTCCTATGTTGTTGAACTGGCTGAAACTTTGTCTCAGTTATCCCCCTTTTCTTTAGATCTAAGTTGGCCGACCATAAACATCAGAAGTTCAGTTTTCATGATCGGGTGTTCATAATCCATGTTTTTTTCCTTTCTATACTGTTTGAAGTTCCTCATTTTTAAAAATGCATTTGTGCCGGTCTTTCTCCAATAAACCTTGAGTTTATTTTTGTAGTTTATTTCTTTTGTGGGACGATTTGCCTGTACAATTACTGGTATTTCAAGTTTGCAGCTCAGAGTTTTCGAATTAAACCTTTTTTCTAATTAAATTGAAGATATGCTGATATGAATTTAGATGGTGCGCAGTGAAGACGAATTAGGAGAGAAGATTGATAGGTGAGGAGATATCGTTGCAGGTTCCAGTTCTCCATCAAAAATGTGTTATTACGCCTCTGTTTTCGTATTTTACAGATTGTACTGTTTTAAGAAGAACGGATATTCTGTAGTAATTCAAACACGTTCTCTGCACAATATGAGATTTTTAGGTGTTTTGCGGATTCACTATTGAAAATAAGTGGTGGTATTGCTATCGGCATTGTTGCTAGTGTGGCCTTATTCAAGGTAATGGTTTATATAGGTCTAAGACGTTCTAGATAGATGTACTGTATTACTTACTTGGATACCTAGATGGCTTGTCCTCATTGGTGGTGCGGTCGCCAGCATAATCTCTTTTCGGAGTTTTGGTTGTTTAGCTATTGTGGTTCCCTGGTGTCCTGAGGTCAGGTTAGCCAAAGTTTTCCCCAGGTCGTCACCACCACGGGCAGTCGATTGATGAATGTGGATCAGAAAGAGATTTGCTACCCATGCGATCACTTCTGTACCAGGACCATGGTGGTTTCTGATGCTGGTTTACTCATAGCTAAGCTTCCTAATGGAAACGTCGAACACCTCAGCTTGGGAGACACTGCTACGGGGATAAATCCTACCGCTGTACATAGCAGTCCGACTCCCAGGAACAGCTACCAGCCACGATGAGGCGGTCAACCGTTGAGAGGGTACTGTATTACCATTGTTAATAATTTATGACTGTCCAGAATAAATGTAGAACAACAACAGTGGTGGATTATGCAAGCTATTCTTCTTGTATATGTTGTTCTTTTGATTATCACAGCCGTGATACGTGTATTACTACATTTGTACGACTAGATGTTGCATCAACTTATTTTTAATCGTTTAAGAGCAGATCGTGGCCTATATGGTTCGGATCTGGTGTGGGTGTGGGGACTGGATGGTCGAATTGTCGTCACGATTTGGCGCAACCCTATTTACTGCATGGGAAAAAAGTTCCGGTTGGGCATGACACAGAAGTTGGTTGGAAACGCGTTTTCTGCTTCTTAACTTAAACATATTTGGTGTTTTCCAGGGTAAAACTACATATGCAATTGTCAAGGAGAAGTAGCAGAACTCCGAATGGTTAGGCCTTAGAAAGCAATTAGAGTACCTACGTTTCTAATTCGGCCTACACCTTTCGTAAATTGTTTGGTGTTTGGTTCTTCATTGTTTGCTTTCAGTAGGTGTAATGGTAATTTCAGACAACGAGGAGAGTAAATCAGTGTTATACTCTGGCTCCACATCCTTGCTATTGTTATGATAGATGCCTATATGTCTATAAGGGAATTTTCGAATACTTGTTAAAATTTCTACGTTATCTTTTGCCCACTTCCAGAGGCAGTGAAGAGAACACCCTAAGCACTCCATAGGAGGCTATGTTGTAAATTCGGTGACCTTTAACTACTGAATTTGAGAATGTACTGCATTGCATTCGTATTAAAGAGTAGTTTTTCATACGAGATTGGAATATCGAGACTTGTGTGACTATTTCCTTTAGGTTTTTAGAACGACATGCATGTCCAATATTATGTCCAAATTCTTATCATTTTCAAATACGGCATTTTATCAATCAAATGTAAGAAAATGAAATTAATTAAAGCTCTACTGTTGGTAAGTACTTTGTACCGGTGTTAGTTCAGAACTACAAGAGTGAGCTGCGACGTAAAGGCCTGCCTAAATCTAGTGAACAAGTACTTTAGGAACAATACTAAATAACGTTCGAGAGGGCATGAAATGTGTCCATTATTTACATAGTTTCGCATCAGTTCCTTTCAGTGTCACAGTTTTTTGTGTACTGTAGCGTAGTCGCCTAGGGCAATTAGACCAGCAAGCATCTCTTCACCTAAAGGAAATGTTATGGAAACTGACGATTGTAGGCGCTGTATTCAATGTTCGAAGTAATGGAATGAACCTTTTTTTTTTCGTATTGTGAGTAGAGCTATTCAGTATAGATTTGTTTAGCACTATAAAGATAAAAAGGATAAAGCTCTCGGGAATGGTCAATCCCTGAAGGGTGTGTCATGCATTCGACTTCATCAAGCATCGTTAGAGGTGGTTGAAGACGTATCAAGCCTTTACAATGACTCGCGGTGGCCTGCCGATGTATCGAGCCAGTGCCGCTATCCTCCCAAAGAAGTCTGGTACCAATTGGCTGACTCCGGGAGGATGGAAGGCTTAGTGAGTCTTGAGCGAGGGGATCAATCCCATATGAACTGTAGAGCGCCTACGACCACTGTGCTATATGCGCCACCAGCACAATGGTGGCTATAAGCACTATATAAGGTTAGTACTATAAGCTTACAGAAACTAGCTGACCAAAAGGTCAACGTTCAATCAGTTAAAAATTACTTCACTACTAGAAAGCGAACTGAAATATAAGTAAGCTGGTAATCTGGTCTAAATGGTAAGTATATGTGCGAGCATTTTTCAGCTTGTTTTCTTTCTTGATATACTCACCGGTTGGTCTTATGAACCTAGGCGGTAAACTAAAAGCGTAAGTGTCATAAGCGTCAAGCGGTCGAAGTTCAACGCCAAAAATATAGGGTACACCGCGATCCTGCATGTAGTCGATGCTGGTTCCCGATGCTGGATCTGTAATACTATGAATGATGATGAAGGCAGGAATGCAATGGATTTAGGTCCCGGGATTTCAAAAATGGAACTACATAGTTTCATTTTTTGAACGCTACTTCTGCAGTTTGATCGCAGATTGGCTTGGATAACGCGTCAGTTGGGATATTCGTCAATTTCTAACGTAGAGAAAAAATGACTGACACATTAGTTCAGCGATCGTACCATAATTGTAGATGGCTCCGGTAGCGTTTCTCATGGCTTCGACGGCAATACGAGCCGCTCTTCGCTAAAATTAAGAGGATGACGAAGAGTAGTAATGAAATACGATAGGAAGATAGAAACATATATGTGAATAATTTTCTGAGTTTTCTAATATAGATTCATGACAATGATCTGTGAACGGAAATGGTGGTTTCGAAATGGCCGGTGCACATCCTTCTGTGGTTCATCACTTCGTCGTCGTAAAATGTTTTCCTGCTAGCGAAACTTCCATGGCACTAAGAAGTTCGTGCCTTAATAGAACCTCTAACTGTGGAAGGTTTGGAATTTCCATTCTCAAGTGTTTACAGAGGCCATCGTGGTGAATGGTAACTCATCTTAGTAGTTGTCGACAAGAATCTGGTAATGATGTGGCAAACAACCTGAGAAGTGAAAATATCATGATTTTGATCTGAACTTCTTGTTCCTGGGGCAGACTTTCGCCACAGTGGCCTTGGAATTCAAGGGGAACCACAATAGCTCAACCAGCAAATCTCCGAAAAATGGAGATTTTGCTGGGGTCCGCGCAACCAGTGATGACGGGCCATTCGAGTATCAAGTAAATAAGAACTCACTTCTTGTTACAAAATATTCACAAAAAAAGGAGGTGTCCGAAGCCGGTGTTGTAGCCTACATTAATCTCGTTAACGAAGACTGAAGGAAAAAGTTTTCGTAGTCACCAGAAATTTGTGTCGGACTGCTACAACTATTCTGCTACTCTGCTCTTCTTACCAATAGCACAGCAACCAGTAGGGAAAGCTCTCCGACGAGGCGACGTTGTATCGTCAAAGCTGTTCACCTCCACACTGAAGAAAATGCATATAGACAATTGAAAAGCGACTGGTAACCGTTCGTTTTACGTCGCTTCTTGGAAAACATTGGTTATGAAAGTCCGCAGATTTTCTAACTAATTCATTTTAAGGCTGCGGCTTGACCAACTGAACCGCCTCAGAAGTTCACTGCTTCCTCATGGTAAGGAAGTGTTGATGAGTGTCGTAGTACATAGCTTGTCGCTGTTACACTCAGTAATACAATCTAAGAACACGAGTTTTCCTTCTTGATCTATAGTTGAGTAAAATTGTGCGAGAAAACAAAGCCAAACGAACAACTTCGACCACTTTTTCCCTCAACGTCGAGAGCTCTGTCCTTTATTCCTCACCTATATTTACCACGGATCTCCTTCACATGAGGGATCTCTGGCCGGCTAGTTGCGAGGCTTCATGGCGCGTCCCCAGGTGGCGGATAGGTGGTTAATCGCAGACCAAAAGCGACCTTTGATTGCCTGGGACGCAGGTGGATCTAGGGGATGGACCCCCTGTTTCTGCTGCGCCGATTTGGCACATACTTTCTGTATTTGCTAGGTGTATTCATGCATGCGTGTATGGGTGCTTTCTCGCTTTATGCGGATTGTATTCTGCGAGTCAATTCGGCCAAAAGCCTGCAATCAAGTGACAGGGAAGTGTATGCGAGGCGGTTAGGAGTCGCCTCCACAAATAAGTTCCATCTCCACTCTGGGAGAGACAGGCAAGCTACCCGTGAGTATACTGAGCCCCCTTTTCCAGAGCTCAGCAAGCTATACGTGGGTATTAAGAAACGAAACATAGTAAAAGGGGCCTCATTCACTTGACCCCTAAAAAGCCCCCATTCGGCAACGTTTGGTAGGAAGAGTAGGGAGAGACTACTAAAATCTCAAGACCATTTTAAGCTGCCTTATTCGCGTAGTACCAATGTGACGATCAGTGCTAGGAATTGTTCAACTCATGTATTGGCTGTTGAGAAAGCACTGTGTTTGATAACATGGACTAGGAACACAATTGGCTCATTCAAGATCATCACGTTAGTGCTGTGAAAGCTGCGGTCTCAAAAATCACCAACAGACGTCTGTCTCCAGAAACACTTGAGCTGATACGTCAGCTTGGAATCACACGAGCTGCGAACAACCACCATTTCACGTCCACATTTGCAAAACAATGCAGACACGCGGTAAAAGAAGACCTAAAAGAGAGAAGAGCAGCAGTTATGGTCGAATGTGCAGAGGCGGGGGAAAGCACTCACATAGCCCACCGAGACTTCGCCAATTTCAAGACCAAGATGATTGCACTCCGACGCCCAAATTGAACAATAACAGCGTCCAGAAAGGCAAAGGAGAAAATCACCCACGATTACTACTCAGATCTCTTCGATAGCCACGTCCATCTCCCGTCTTATGAAATAAAAGAGGATGGATATGTTGCACCACCGGTTCTCCCTTCCGAAATCCGACATGCCATTTCGTCGGTGAAAAATCGAACAGCACCAGTTCCGGACAGGATAAGATCAGAACATCTGAAGAACCTTCCGCCAGTCCTCGTAAGCACACTGGCTCGGCTCTTCACACGTTACCTGTCTGAATGCAAGGTCCCTACTCAGTGGAAGACCAGCAGGACCGTGTTGTTGTTCAAGAAGGATGATCTACACGATATAGACAACTGTCGCCCAATCTACTTGCTGCCTGTCGTCTACAAACTTTTCACTCGATTCATTCTAAACAGGATTGACAGAACACTGAACGAAGGACAGCCATGCGAGTAAGCAGGGTTTCGAAAAGGATTTAGTACGATGGACCACATTCACACGTTAACAAGGCTCATTGAAGTATCGCGAGAGTACAAAAGACCGCTCTGTCTCACCTTCATCGACTTAGAGAAGGCCTTTGACTCAATTGAGATAGAAGCAGTCATGGAAGCCCTTGGTATTCAAGGAGTCCCTACTAAGTACATAAAGATTTTGAAACCGACCGTCATTTAATCTCGGTACTATAAGAATCAATATTTTTTGTATTGTTAGGCTTACACGACTCTCGCATTGAACCTGATCTTGCTCAAATGAGCATCTCGAATGAGCCACACTCACCCGGTGACGCTCTTTTATAAAGGGCTGTTGTTAATATGATTATCCGTTGATAATAATTTGTTTTCAACGGGTAATCCACCCTGCAGCACAGACAAAGACGCCACATCGAGGAGAAGGACAATTGTGGAGCACTGACATGGATCGTCGCCTCTGATAAAGACGAAGTCGTTAAAACGTTAACCGAATAAACATCTCATATCAACCTCATGTAAGCTCAATAATATAAAAAAGTGTCGATGATTGTCCTTCGTGAGCTGTATAAAAATTTCATAACCAAGGTACCTAACATAGAGTTCAAAGTGGGGTTAGGCAAGGCGACACCATCTCGCCAAAAGTGTATACCGCCACCCTCCAGAACGTCATGCGAACATTGGAATGGGATAATATGGGAGTGAAAATCGATGGTCGGCAGATACATCATCTTCGCTTTGCTGATGATATCGTCGTTGTAATATCAAACATTAGCCAAGCAAAACGAATGCTTGTTGACTTTGAAAAATCCAGTAGAAAGATTGGTCTTTGACTAAATCTCACAAAAACGATGTTCATGAGGAACGAATTGATCACGTATGCCCAATTCATTCTCAACGGAATAAATATCTCTGAATGCTCCGGTTATGTCTATCTAGGTCTGGAAATCAATACGATGAGCGACTTAGTTCTGGAGTTGAGCAGAAGGAAACGAGCGGCTTGGGGAGGCTTCAAGAGTGTCGAAGATGTAGTGAGAAGAACAGACAACATCCGACTCCGTGACCACCTTTTCGACTCAACGGTACTTCCTACCGCAACGTATGCGTCAGAAACCTGGTCGCTGCGTAAGCAGGATGAAAGATCACTTAGCGTTACTGAACATCCAGTCGAAAGGACGATGCTGAGAATATCCCACATCATGTAAGCGAGAGACGTGCGAAGATGAAATCTGCAACAACGATTAAAAATCAAGGATGCCATTCTATACGCCAAACTGTCGAAAATAAGGTGGGCAGGACACGTAGTGCGTATGAACGATAACTGGTGGACAAGGACCCGATGGTGAGAGTTCTTCACGAAAAGCGTTGAAGAAAGATATGATGCTCAACGAATCCCTAGAGCTAGCACAACCTACTGGACTACTCTTGCACGCGACAGGGAAAAATGGAAGACAGGCTTGAGTCAGTCGACGATCAATGGGACTACAGGTGATACAGGTGACCTATATTTAGTGCTTTATTCCGTTAGCTGTAGGTTTTCTTTAGCTCTCAAATGAGGTATATTTCCAAGTAGACTTTGACCAAGGAACGCAACCTCTAGATTTTCCAGACTTATGAAGACGCTTCTTTCACATCTGAAATCCATTTCTTTCCTTCCAGACGTAACCCGTAGAGTAACGATTGTGCAAATTCTTCTCTGAACTTAATTATGCCGAACCGCTAATTTTTTTCTGCTGATAGTGTTGCACTCCCGGCTGTAGCAGTAGCGGAAAGAGCTTGAAGCCTTTACATTGTTAGTAAAAGGCATGCTATTGTTTGTGCTTGTGTTATAATGACTTCATTTTAAGATATAAAAGTCTGTCTGAGAACCTACAGCTATGTTTAAGAAAAGCCACCTGGTCAGCATAGTTATCTGGTCTCGCTTGTGTATAGCCCCATGGGGATAGTAGTAGTTGTCCGTAAGAGTGGAGGCTGATGTAGATCACGAGATTCGGAATTTGCCAGGTGACAAGGTCTCGTAGCCCTACAATACTTAGTTAATTGACGAACTACCTATGCATAGAATCCCTTCATTAATTACTGAATGAGGGCTATCATCGGTAGCTCCGATTGATCGCCCTATTGTTGCCGAAATATGAAACATCACATTTCGCTGTGGAAATTAAATCCACTTCCATGTAACTACCACTGAATACATCTGCTGTAATGAAAGTTATACTTTATCTTTCTAATAGTATTATTCTTTCCTGCTTTATATTAATATTTTTGTCCCTACAGCGTCTACAACTGCAATAAACTATGCACTATCAGGGCGCATTCCGCTTCGTTGGGCTCGATACAATGTGACAGAGTTCTTTCCCCAACTGGGTTACTAAAGCTGAAACACGTCGCTTATGAATGCTTGAGCTACAAACAAGCTTTGATAGACTACAAGCCATTTTAGTCGATTTTACAGTTCTTAGCTGTATATTGAGAAGAACCCGCATAGATATAAATGAAGCTATGGCGACGATATGAGTTCTAGGAGCGCGTTAGCCTCACCATCCTCAGGTATCATTCTAAGGTATTTTGTAAAAGAACAACTTTGTAGTGCACATATCATCGGCTTTGTTTTGTACTGTAGAGATTAACATGCACATACGGCGTGAGAAATTTAAATCTATGACATTGATGTATTCCAAAGAATTCAACCATGTAATGTGGGTAGTATAGAAATAGTAACTTTGGAGAATTAAATCCTTAGTGTTAGTAGGAATTCTAACTATTCGAATATTCAGTGGCAAATAGAATCGCTCCCGCCTAAATTTTCTAGCAACATATTAGTGCTTCTTTCTTGGTAAGCTCTACTCACCGACGATTTCCGGTTCGGAGAATGGCCGACTGCCTGCGTAGATGTTCGAGCAAGGCGAGCGATTCGCTCCAGCCTCCCCCCAACGGTGTCCCCAGTTACGATTTGCATCCGCTCCAACACACCACTTATTTATTGTGATATTTCGTGAACGCGTCTTACGCCACAGTCGATCCTGATCGAATGAGGAATGATATTTTCGCCCAAAATCAAAGTCAGCATTTTGATGCAATGAGCATAGGGCAATGGTTAGAGATGGCTTGCAATACAAACATAGTCTTCAGCTATCCCTTGCGCTGCTGGGCTAGCCAAAACTTATTCCTTTAGTAGAATCAATACAAGACCCATCCCTATGGTCGAAGTCGGTCGTTTTTATGCATTGATGAACATACAACAGCGTTATTGCTATTACAATAGCTCAGTAAAGTTGCTCTTAACGAGTAGTTTATAGCGTTATTCAGCTACCACTCACGTCCTATCTCAGGCTTCTACTCTCTCTAGGCTCTATTATCTTATAGGCATCAACTTACTATTATTATGCTTAACTTTTTATCAATTGCACGCTATTTTTTCACGACAGAGTATTATGTGAAATAAAGCCACAGTGATGCTGAATTATTTGCAATACTTAGGCTCCAATCCAGATTCGAACTCGCGATTACCCTTTCTGAGGAATTATGTGTTACCCACTGCACCACTGAGGCGCTTGCTTTTCTTTCGCTCAGCGAGTTTTTTTTTTACCATAATGTTATAGCCAGCAGTCACCCGTCAGTGGAAATGGTCTGAAGAGTACAAACCGTCATTCTGGTTGTATTTCACAAAATAGTCTGCTATGAAAAAAAGTAGTGCGAAATAGATAAAAGTTGAAGATTTTGGTTTCAAATACAGCCTCGGCCTAAGTGGATTCGATGCTGGTTTAGGTTCTCCAGATCACTGAAGTTGACGAGTGATTGCTGATGGCATGTTAGCAAAAAAATCTGGCTGTGGGAAAGGCAGAGCATGGGCGTCAGCGGGTAACAGTTGAGCCTTAGGAAAGGGTAATCGCGGGTTCGAATCTGGCCTGGGGCCCAGGTTTTCCAAATATCTCGGCGTCATTTTGGTATCATGATGCTTTCTGAGCAGAGTTTTATTGTATTATCAAAAATTGGCCTACCGATATTCGACTGTATTCGTAACCGTCTGGATTTACTTGCGGAATGATGTACCAGTCGAATCTATTCAAGCTACTTGTGATTGTTGGATCTTTGCCATATTCGGAAACAAGCTAAAGGGATTATATAGAAGTTGGATTTTTTTTATATATATGAAAATGGTAGACTGATTATTATAGGTTTTTTCGTTAAGACTGAGGCTTATTGATAGGAAAATCCAGTGAAGAGTTCCACCAAGAGACATTTGGAGAATTTTTAGTCCACTATTTTAGTTTTTGCGATCTTTTTCATCCCCAGATTAGCTGAATGAATAACGTAGGACAGGAATACTTGATGTAGTCGATGATGTCGGAGAAAAATTAAGACAGCTAATACTTTCAACTGCAACAGTGATTTCTTGAAGAAAAAAAGTGGCGTGATAGTGTTCCACTTTGTCTTCAATAAAAAGGATATAGCTTTCAGCGTTAATGAATCCCTGAGGGATGCGCCATGCATTCGACTTCAACGAGCGTCGTAGGAGGTGACTGAACGCTTGTCTGGCCTTTGCAATGACTCGCGGTGGCCTTCCGATGTATCGAACTAGTGCTGCTATCCTCGCAGAGAAGCTTGGTACCAATTTGCCGACCTCAGAAGGATAGAAGGCTTGGTGGGCCATAGGTTAAGAGATCGACTCCACGTGTGTGTCGCAGTCGCGTCTCCAACCACTGCGCCACGTGCACCACAATAGCGAAATTGATTTTTTGCAGGTCGAATTTCTAAAAAATCCAGCTGATTTCCAAAGAACGATTTTAAAAGCACCACAGCAGCAGACGTGAACACACAATGACTTCCGGAAACTACGAAAGACCAGGATAGCCGCCGCTCAGCAATTAGACGACCTCGATGTCGATTAGAGAAGTTATCAAGTTTTCAAGGTTGTTATCACTACTGAAGTTTCACAAGTGTCAAAAAAAAAACATCTCATCAGTCGCCAGCTCGATGATTCAACCACTGAGCTGCATCTAGTGTCACAGAAATAACAAAAGGCGCTGCGCTTTTAAGTGGTCTTTTGATGATCAGCGAAAGAAAAGCTGATGTAGGTATTTTTCGTCTTCATGGTCATTCTTCAAAGAATTTGGTTGGACATTTAGTTAGAATAGCATATTTAGTCGTCATCGTGGAAATCTTTGTCAATCTGAGCGAATTAGAGTTCCCTTAATCCGTAATTGCCGGGACCTGCCTCTAGTGAAAACGTAAGAACGCTCTACACACTTATCTCTATCTCAGGTTTCGCGGACAAGCTTCATTTAAACCATTTACGAATATATGACCACTTCCACAATTTTCATCTGCAAGACAATGAAGCAAATGGAAAAAATGCTTTGAAAAAAAGGGTTCCTGAAATTCTGCCGAATGGTGTTCTCTTTGAAATCCTTGGATAGCTGTACTGGACCGTTCTCACTCCTTCAGAGAACCTCAAAGGTAGTCCAGAGTCAATCGTAGAGAGCTCCTTCCAGACAAGACTTTTACTAGTTTATCGACTCTGCAGAGGGGGAGGGGAGCTTTGGTTGACATTGTACAAGGTCGGAGTAGTAGCTTGCTCACACTGAACGTCGTATCTGTGACTTCCCTCTCCTAGTCTGTAATTTGTTAATTCAGAATATTCCTCATTGCCTAGACTGATTATTTTCTAAGACATTTCCACTCTTGCGAATATCCTATAGGGTAATATTTCCTTGTTGTTTCAATATAAAAGAATGGCGGATCCATGTACTTGAATGTTGCCGAATAAGTTGAACACATCTTTCTTTCGAAAACATCACAAACACATAGGTGTGCTCATACACCTTAAGCAACAGCCATTTTCTGCCATCAAAATTGCTTAACTGGCTCCTAATACCAATTCCCATTGAAGTTTGACATCGTCAAACTTATGCAGTGCAGTGATTAGAAGTGCTCTAGATGCACATGGCCTTTTGTTCAATCCCACGCTCGAAGCTAATCAAGTCCCTGAAAAGCAGTGATGGATAATCGGTATCATACTCGTCTGAAAATGTGGAAAAACTGTGTTCATAATTCGTCAAGCGACCTCAGTGTATTGTTAAGACCAACTATTCACTAAGTCACCTCCACAGTGCGCGATAGGATAGACCGCTTCATTCTTCTACCTTCTTGTCGACTTTTCTAAGCGCACGATTACTGTGAATAATATTCGAGATCATTTAGCACTCACCTTTTTTATTATATATAATGCTGCAGCTGGTGCTATCCATTCACGTGCATGGACTCCTGCATCAACGAATATGGCGGGCTTGAAAGAATTGCTGGCCGAGATCTATGTGGTGGTCATTTGCACAGAGATGAACACTGGTGGTTGTGATAGCATGTCTTGATTTACTCTAAGATGGCAAATGCAGATAGATTGTAAGAAGTCTCACCTTCACGCCGTACAACGGACGTCCTTCAAATGACCGTGAAATATTTAGGAGTTTAACGAGATCTGGGCGTTCTCCGGCTATTTTCCGCATGAAGTCCACCATCTGGAAATGTGTCAGTGATATTTTTTCAGGAAATAAAAACAGTTTCGAAACAGTGAATATGGGCGTAGATATATTAACATTGTTAAGGTCAATGAAAAGGCGATCATTTTAAGTTGAAGAGAAAGTGGGACGTTCATTCTGCTACAATGTCAGCTGCGCTTCGAATAGGGATTGTCCTTAGGCTCGACAACATCAAAGCGACAGGGTTCCCAGGTGAGCTCATGTTAAAGCTGATAATTTGAAAAAAAAACAGCCCTTTATTGCCATTGAAACGAGGATATTTGTACTTCAAAGAGACTCGAACAAAAACTGCTTCTTGGAAGAAGTTTATTAATGAAAACGGTTGACGAGAAGTTGCATATTTCTAAAAGTGTTCAAGATTTGGATTGGAAACGATAACTTTCAAAAGTCGAGTGGCAAAGAGGATTATGTCGTATGGAACGGATAGCACTCAAGTTGGAAAATGAGATTGGAAAATGTATGGAAAATGAAATTGTTTTTCTCCTTTAAAATAAGAATAAAGGAATAAATAACAAAGCGTTTGGCATTGATCATTTTGATGAATGCATCTACTAGACACCTTTCGTAACATCGCAAAGTGATTGGGTGCATATATGGACTATAGACTAACCGATGGTGGCTCACCCATATACCAAGTGAGTGTTTTTTATCCTCCCAGACAAGTCTGATTCTAATTTGCCGACTCTGAAGAAATGCAAAGCTTAGTTTGAACGATATGAAGGCCAACTTAGAGTACAATTCGCTTTGATCTGATAAAAGAGTGAGTTCTATTCCATGTGGAATAATAAAGGATGGTATTCGGTTATTCGACCCGACTTAGGAGCAAATGCTTAGTCCTATTTACCAAAAAAGAGTTTTTTAGATGGATGTATCAGCGTTAAAAAAGATCGAGAGTTGGGAAATCTTAGATGACAGAATCAAGTCAGAAGTAGGAGCAAAATCTCTTGCGTGTGAACGAACTTTGAAATTGCAACAATAGAGGAAATTGATAGAAAAGAGAAAATATCAACTAGTAAAGAGAACTTCGTTATAGGAGTGATAGTTCTCGACGTCAAATTCCATGGCGCTGAAGCTTCGTTTGGCACGACGACTGCTTCGCTCCAGATGACGGCGCTCACGGAGAATATCTCTGTAAATATCTCAACCTACTTGATACATGGTACTAGAATGGCCCGTTCTCACTGGTTTTGCGGCACCAGCATAGTCTCCATTTTTCGGAGATTTGTTGGTTAAGCCATTGTGGTCCCATGTAATCACGAGATCAGCTTGGACAAAGTCTGCCCCTGTCTTCATTACCACAGGCAGTCGTGGCCTTGTGGATCAAAGGGAGATTTGCTACCATGCGACTTTGATACCAGGACGGTGGTAGATTCTGGTATTGGTTTACTCCTAGCTAAGCTTTCTGATGAGAATGCCGCACTCCTTCTCAGCTTAAGAGGCCTTACCACAGGATGAATCCCCCGGTGTACATTGCAGTCCGATACCCATGAACACCTCCTAGCCACGATGAGGCGCTAAACCGTTGGAGGAATATCTGAACCAATTTATGCAATGAACAACTGATAATCTATAATTCGAGACGTTTGAAATATAAATACAACTGAAAAACGCTTTACGGCCACCTGCTGATATCGTCTTTTAACATCTCCACACGATGTATTCCTCTTTTTTCAAGCATATTCAGAAATGTTTCCAGAAATTCAGGTGCCACCAACACGTCAGTAGCAGGATTCCGTTTTGACGGCATTCCCCAAACATCAATGAGCAACCGTCGTCTTTGACTTTTCTAAATCAAAATGCGTAGCTTTCAGATGTAGTGTTCCATTAAAATCCCTCATTTTGCCGTCATGTAAAGTTTTTCTGATGAATCAAATAGAGTATAATAACTTTTCATTCACTGCCTATTTTTTTCTATGGCAAGGAGCTATGTGAAATACAACCACGAGGACGCGGAGATATCAGCAAGACTCGCAACCTCAGCTGGGATTTAAACCCGATATTATCTTTATCGGGGCTCACGCACTGCCACCACATCAACCAAGGTCCTTGCTTTGCCTTCCTCTCAGCCATGTTTTTGCTCTATCTGTGCTAACAGCAACCAACCAAAATGATTTCGGTAACACAGATCGCCATTACACCATGTTAACCAACAATGTACTTTCGAAATTAATCCATTTCGTGCACAAGCTGAGTAGTTGTTCAACTGATAGCCAGTAAAAAACGAGTGTAGACCACTACTGCTATTAAAAGTTTCTGAAGGCATAAGGAAGAACACCTTTTCCAGGCAACTTTAGGAAATTGTGGCCTCCACCCCTATGAAAGAGATTGCTTTTATTATCACTGCTGTTTACTATTAAATCAAACCTTATTCAGTCTGTATTAATTTTCCTGCTAATGAATATTACTTCGTGAGCATGACAATGATGAAGTAAAATTAATCCTTACACAAGGATGTGACCCCTACAAGAGTCATGTGATGCTTAAATAATGCTAGCATTCAAGTTTAGATGACATATATTAGCTGATCGACCACCTGTATCATCTGTCGCCCCGTTGGTCGTCAGGTGACTCGAGCAAGCGACCCTAAACTTTCCATTTCTACCTGTCGCGTGCAGTAGTAGCCCAGTGGGTTTTGCTCGCTCTAGGAGCTCGTTGGGGATCATATCTTCTCTATATGGGTTTTCGTGAAGAATTCTCATCATCGGTTAGGTGGTCTTACTGCGATACTTTTGACATCTCGCGGAATGCAGTCACTAACGGCTCCTGTCAATTGGTTGGTGTTTTCACACACATTACATCTCCGGTCCGCCTTATCTTTAACAGCCTTCCCTATGAAACGGTATCTTCGGTTTTGGACCCCTTCCCTCTCTTACGTGATAAGGGATACTCGTAGTTCTTCTAAGTGCGTTTTCTATAACGATGAGTGATCTTTGATTCTGCTTTCTTAGCGACTAGGTTTCTGACGCAAAATGTTAAAGAAGGAAGACTCGTGGAGTTGGGCACGGAGTCGGGTGTTCTCCTCATTACATCCTCGATGCTCTTGAAAGATCGCCAAGCCACTGGTTTCCTTCTGCTCAACTCTGGAGCTAAGTCGTTCATCATGTTGATTTCCCAAATTACATAGGCGTAACTGGACTACTCGGAAGTATTCGTTCCGCTGAGCGCGAATAAAGCACAAGAAACCAATCTGCTCCTGATTAACATACCTCATGTGAGATTTGCTGGAAGAGCAATATTTCTACATGCGTTATCAAAGTCGGCACGCATTTATACTGCTCCGCCAATGCTTGATATTCTAGGAACGTTGTCATAAGCAAAGCGAACATAGTGTAATTGCCGACTATCGACTTTCACTCCATGTTGTCCCATCCCACTGTTCGCTTGACATTCATGAGGGTAGCAGTAAACGATTTTAGTAAAACGGTATTGCATTGTTTAACCCTCCTTTGACTTCTACGACAACAGCTTTATAAAATAGTGATATTGTGGTTGCGAATTTCTTATACTGCTCATAAAGAAATTTTATACACTGAGTAGGGGTGACCTGGCTGTCTAGAGCTTTCATGACCACTTCGATTTCAACTGAGTCAAAAGCTTTCCTTAAATCGATGAATGCGAGGCAGACCGGTTTGTTGTACTCCCGCGACACTTTGCTGAGCATTGTCATTGTGAGGATATGATACATCGTACTGAATCCTCTTTGAAATCCTACTTGCTCACATGGTTGACATTGGTCCAAGGTTCTGTCAATCCTGTTCGGGATGTCTCAAGTGAAAAGTTTCTAGACGACAGACAGCAAGCAGATTGGGCGATAGTTGCCTATATCGTGTAGGTCCCCCTTCTTGAACAACAACACGGTCTTGCTGCTCTTCCACTAGGTAGAGATCTTGCATTCAGACAGGTAACGTGTGAAGAGCCAAGCCAGTGTGCTTACGAGGACTGGCGGAAGGTTCTTCAGGTCATATTGAATTTGGTTCATTGCAAAAAAAAAAACCAAAAATTCATTGCAAAAAAGAATTTAGAATCTCTCTACCAAAAAAGAACAGCGACGAAATGCTGGTTTTTGGAGCTCATGACCCACATTTATTCCAGTTTGTTGTTTCAAGGCTATTTTCTCTTATTCAAAGGCAATTGAACATGTGGGATTTCCTCCAGCAAAAGTCTATGACATTCCTCATTGCATCGTTCAACGTACTTATCATCCGTAGGAAAATTTTGAAACTTTAATTTATGTCTTAAATTTTTGAAACTTTTTGCTCTAAATATATTTTAATATGAAGGGACAAATTCATCCAGTGTTTTCTCTTTCATTCTTCCTTTACCATCTTTAAATCAAGTTTTTTCAAGAAACAGTAACGGTTTTCATTAAATTCTTCACCATCGAAGCCAATATTTACTGGTAAAGAGAAGTAGAAAAAAAAGGAAAAATTCAATGACGAACCTCATCAATTACAAATCCTATGCTTTCCATATGTGCCAACCATTTTGCAAGTGGTTCGTCAGTAGCGAATCGAATCAACGAATATCTGAAGCACTATTTTTTTCTGTAACAACCACCTTTAATGAGCGTACATAGTTCCCTAACCCGAAATTGCAAAATTCGAGCAAACCCGCCTTTTTCAAAGCTCTTTTCATTAATACACGCCATTCAGATAATCCTACGTGAACAGCATATGCAATTTTTCACTAAATGAAAAGTGATGAACGGAAGAAAGACAAAAGACACTGTAGTGAAGAAGACCCCTATGTCTCTACTGAAAACTGGAAGTGATAGTGACGATCTCGTGTAAGCTCATCAGTGATGATCGGCTTGCTGAATCACATCTCGTTCTTCAATGCTGTTAAGTTTCAGCGATCACTGTAGTCTCATTTGCTTACGTTGGATTAAATATAGTAACCATTGCCAGAATAGTTACTATTCTTTCATCATATCGTCGGTCTGTGGTAACCACATTCGTGGTCCTTCATATCGCTTAGCGATCTTGCAGCATGTAAATGTTTTCATTTTCATTGAGAAAAACTTTGGTTGTCGTAAACATTCTTTGTTATCCATACTCTTTCTATGCAATCGGAACCCTTTGTATGTTGCATCTGTTCCAAGCCATCACGAGTACGGTAAAACAAAGAGCATGAAATTGTTTGGCAAATTGTACTCAGTCATCTGATCATGAGGGAGCCGGATGTAGAAGTCGACGAATGTTGTCGGTAAAGGTTCTGAACCTGTGCCAAAGTACCGCCTCCTCCAGAAGAAATTTAAAGAGCCTCGTGATCCAATATGGCCTTCGCCCCTCTGTACATTTTGTGTGAGCCACAATGTAGTTGATCCAAGATGTTAATTCTTATGGTACGTGGTCACAGTTGTATATTAACTTTGCAGTCATGTACCTCTAAACACGCTAACTCTACTGTGTGTTAACATTAACCTCATCGCAGTATACTCATACGCTTACATGTATTGTCCAATACGTTAACGTAATCGCAATGTACTTACAAGTTAACACATAACCTTCTCGCAATGCTATCACATGCTGACATGTAACCCTTAACGTGTTAACCTCATCACAGCGACAACAAAAGCCTACATATAGAGTGTAAACCTATAGTATTGTTGTTTGTCAGTTATTAGAGCCTTACATAAATTCCTTAATGTGCTCAAACCTGAGGACACTCTTGACGTATTCTAAATGCACATGGCGCTGTTTACTGACCTATAGCAAAGATAGCAGACATCCCCAAGATAGGATCGGACGTTTACGATTATAAAGATGTGGATCAACACCGGCTTTAACAATCTTCGTCGTTTACGCGCCAACATCAAACTATGACGAAGGAAAAGGACTCTACATGGACTTGGAGAGGTTCTACAGAGAAGGCCATACATTCTCCATGGTCATCATTGGGGATTTTAATGCCATGGTTAGACCAAGAAGATCGTCTGAGGAACGTCACATTGGGGCCCACAGATTCCGGGTAGACAGAACACTGGACGAAGGACAGCCGTGCGAGCAAGCAGGGTTTCGGAATGGATTTAGTACGATGGACCACATTCACACGTTAACAAGGTTCATTGAGGTATCGCGAGAATACAAAAGACCGCTCTGTCTCACTTTCATCGACTTAGAGAAGGCCTTTGATTCAATTGAGGTAAAAGCAGTCATGGAAGCCCTTGGTAGTCAAGGAGTCCCTACTCAGTACACAAAGACTCTTCGTGAGCTGTACAACAATTTAACAACCAAAATTTCTCCATTCTACAACGATATTAACGTCGACGTCAAAAGAGGAGTTAGGCAAAGAGATACAATCTCGCCAAAAATATTTACAGCCACCTTCCAGAACGTCATGCGAACATTGGAATGGGATAATATGGGAATGAAAATCGACGGTTGGCAGATAAATCACCTTCGCTTTGCTGATGATATCGTTCTTATAACACCAGACATTAGCCAAGCGGAACGTATGCTTGCGGACTTTGATAAATCGTGTGGAAAGATTGGTCTTCGACTAAATCTCACAAGAAACGATGTTCATGAGGAACTGATTGGTTTCGTCTGCCCCATTCACGCTCAACGGAACGAATATCTCCGAATGCTCCGGCTGCGTCTCTCCAGGTCGGGAAATCAATATGATGAACAACTTAGCTCCAGAGCTGAGCAGAAGGAAACGAGTGGCTTGAGAAGCCTTCAAGAACACCTTCAAGAACATAGCAAAGATACTAACCCGTCTTACCCTCACTTACTGATCACAATACAGTATTGTAGTTTGTATTGTACCGATATTCGTATTTCGTTATTCTCGAATTATTACTGTTATAAACGGTTTAATTTGCCGAGCTTGAGATATTGCTCTGCGACAATCACCAAGAAGTCCCGCGTGGCAACTTCTACGATGTCGAGCATCCTACTCAAAGCTAGTCATCATTAGGTGCCGAGAACTGACTCAAAGACCTAATTTCCACTAGCAAACTACTATATAAAAGTCGTTTTTGGAATAGTTTTGGATTAACCTTTAAAAGTGTGAGTCGCTGTCAAGCCTCGGAAATATCGTAAGAAAGTGGAAACGTCCGTCAAAATATCGTCTTCGAACACAAAAATCGTTTCATGGAGCAGAAAATGCCAACACTTTTAGCATAAAAAATGGAAGAAGTCGCAAAAGTTTCTTCGTAACAGGAAATTTTTAGCTTTTTTCTCTAGCCATGCACTGGAATATCTAGACATCGTTTTGGCATGAAGCGCACTATCCAGAGGTGTCGTGAGACACGTACGTTTGGTGAATAGACATCGACTTGTGCTAGCAAAGTTTCGCACTGCACTGGAGTCAGGAAATCCGTACTAGACCTGTATGATAAGAACTTCCACGAATACTAGTAACTATAGGTAGCGAGAGCATGAGAAAGCTCTGGAGCGGCACTCAGTAATATTCAAGAAGGAGGCAAAACCCTCAAGAGGTAATCGAAACATCTGACAGCACGGTTACGAATAGAGTGAGTGCTAGGATCGGCATAATAAGTGATGATTAAAGACAAAAGAATAAATATTAGCAGACAGCTGGTAGTGTAGATTATTTGTAGCTAAGTACCTGGTTCAATATCATACTCATCGAAATGTTTTTCTCTCCACCTTTTACATTTCTTGAATTCATTTGCATGGAAATTTTCATGGCCGGCAATGTGTTGAGCGAAACATGCACAGTGTGCTCATGACAAGTCTGCACAAATATAATACAAATTCAGCTCTAAACCCGTAATTTTCCTCGTCCTTTTCCAGATCCGCTTTAGCGTCATAAACGAAAAGGTTCTGGATGCAAAGAACTCACCCATCATAGTTTTCGGCCGATTGTACTACGGGTATTAGGAGGAGAAGCAAAGAGGCCATCATTTTTCTAAAAACAAAACAGACAGTGTTGAAGTTTGCGAAAAGCTTGAAAAGTTTTTGATTGGCTGGAAGCTTCGAAGAATAAAACAAAAAAAGAAAACATGAGTGTTAAATCAGAATAGTAATGAGATCAATAGTTTCATGAATCTATTGGAAATAGATCTCCCAACGGTTTACTGCTTCACCATGGCTAGGAAGTATTCCTGGGTGTCGGGCTTAGATGTACAGCGGGGAGAGTCATCGTACCAGCAGGGTCTCCCAAGCTTGAAAGGGTTCCGGCCTTTCTATCAGGAACCTCAGCTAAGAGTAAGCCACTACCAGGATCAACTATCATCCTGGAATCAAACTAGTCGCATGGTGGCGAATCTCCCTCTGATCCACAAGGTCGGCGCGACTGCATGTTGTGGAGACGACTTGAGGCAAACTCTGGCCTGGCTCGCCTCGGGATTCCATGGAACCACAATGGCTAAATTAGCAAAACTCCAAAACAATATAATTTATGCTGAGAACCATATAACCGGTGCAAACGGGCTATGCAAGTATCCAGGTATCAAAGTATTGGATATAGAAGAAGTTTTAAAAGTATTTTAGCACAGAATTTAAATCGACGTCGTTTGGAGTGCAGTGGTTTGAACTGCCTTGCAGTAGACAAATGCTTACTGGTTTGATCCTCACACCAGATAACCTGAGACTGTCATTTTTAGACCATCGAAAAATAGCTGTCGAACTTGTCTAGGAGGGCAAAACACTGATTCGACACATCAATAGTCCTGTGCGGGTCTTTGTGTAGGCGATATATGTACTTAACACCTCTACGATGCTTAATAAAGCTGAATGCATGGGGCATCCTTCAGAGATTAATCAACGCCAACGCTTGTACCTTTGTAAATTTTAAATGAAAAAACTTTTTTAGAATTTACCGAGATGGCTATTGATAACGAAATATCACCATAAGAAAAATCGTGCTGAGGCAGGTATTGGTGAAGGCGAAGGCGAAATTTAGCCACAGTTTCCAGATTACAGGCGTGTTTCTCACGGATAACTTAAATCTGCTTCGGTTTGTCTTACATAAGCAGTCACATACACTCAGCCATGGGTGTCGTAGGTGCAGACTACACCGTGGATGTCGATCCGACCATAAGCCTTTAATAAAATTCGTGAGTCGACAGTTCTTGGTTTTTCAGTAAAGCGCACAAATAGTGCAGAAGAGAGCGACAGGTTATCTTTCGATGCACATGCTTTCCAATTAACTATGAACACCTCTGCCTCTACCTATAGACATCTTTTCAAAACAGCAATCTAGTGTCTTACAATAGAATTTTGAGACTCTTCATGCTCCTAGGTTCAACTGCGACCGACTGGGTAGGTCCGGCGAGTGAAATAGACGAGGGAAAACTTTACTACTTCACTGGTATCCGCCTAAGCTATTTGACGGTAAACGGACCCACATATCACAATCTGTGTAGACCTTTTTACACAAAACAGTTTCAAAACTTTTTAGGATGCCAGAAAAAATGAAACTCTGAAGGAATCACAGGAAGACTAAACATTGAAAATGAGAACTAATCCAATGATTCGTTAATAATTTAGCAGTGAGATTCAAGAATGGTCGGAGGTCAAGCAAATTTGAGGTTTTCGAGAATTATCGGAAAGGTGCTGATCTACAAGAATCTCAGCAATTTAGGAGGTGCTCAGGTCTCCAGACTTTCTCATTGCTCTAGCTGCTCTCTGCTGATAACTCTGCTAGTTCCGTCTGCCGACTTTATAGGCAAATGCAGAGTGCGTTGGTCTTTTCACATAAACACACTCCGGAGAAAGTGAACGTTGTGTGTTTTTGTCGGAAAACAATAAACGACGACAGGCAGATGTGATTAGCAGGTTGATAAGTTTTTATTATGAACTGGTAAGAGTTTTTCACGGGACTACCGATGAGAAGCTGGGCGTTCGTGGTTGTGAACGTCTTTATTAGCTTCGCGATAAATAAAGGATAAAGGATAAAGCTCTCGACGTTGATCAATTCCTGAGTGATGCGCCATGCATTCGACTCCATCAAGTATCGTTGGAGGTGATTGAATGCATATCTGGCCTTTACAATGACATGCGGTGGCCTGCCGATGTATCGAGCCAGTGCTGCTATCCTCCCAGACAAGTCTGGTACGAATTTGCCGACCCGAAGGGATAGAAGGCTTGGTGGGCCATGGGCGCAGAGATCGATTCCACGTGCGTGTCGCAGTGGCGCCTCCAACCACTGCGCCACACGCGCCCTACGCGGTAAATACTGTACAGTAAACCGCTACATATTCAAAATCCATGTGAAACAAGCTGGAAAGAAAACGGCTACACTTGTCAAGGGCTAATCCGAGTTGAAAGGAAACCGCTGCAAAGAAATATTCCCCTATTTGGAAATCAGAAATCCACTAAGCAGGTACACAGACGTTCGTTAAGCCAAGTTATAGATGAAGTTTTTCAATGAAAGGTGGAAGAAAACCCTTTAAAAATAAAAGGGAAAAATTGGTTAAGCCCAATAAATGCTACAGTTGATTAATACCTTAGCTATTAGTAATTTTACTGTGCTTGTTAGTGTTATAAATGGGGGTGGATAGCATAGTGGTCATGATGTCCGTCATCACGAGTATGGTGCTAGTTCGATTCCGCACTGGGCGAATTAAGTCTCTCGTGTCTCCGGGGTTGGAAAATTGGTACCGGACCAGTCTGGAAAAAAATCACTTTCTTTAATCGAATTAGGAATGCTCCACCCGTCTATCTCAGAAGTCCAGGGAGAATGCTCGACCAGCTTTCTACGACATTCAAGAAGAAATGAAAATCCTCAAGCAGCGACCGAACCCACACGTAGAAGTTGGAAGATCTTCGTGGGAAATGGATGCTAGGAAACGAATCGAATGTGAAAAGTGCTGGCATCCACACAGTAGACGTGAAGACGGATCATGTAAAATAAAATTTAAAAAATATTAATGCTATAAGTCCGATAAAAGAAATTCTTAGTGGTATTAATGAGCATTCACCATGGAAACGAAAAGAATGAAAATTGCTATCGTGCCAGCTGTGGTGCTATATTTTTTGCAGTTATTCCATTTACTTTAATAATTGGATATTTTAAAAGAACTAGTACTTCGTTGTTGAATCTCCGCGATTCCTTGGAACGCCTTCGCCAACAAAGATGTAATCCCAATCCTGTCATTTTACCACTTTAACGGCTATAAAGTTCATCGATAGCTTTCGCTTTAAGCATTCTCCTTTTTCAAGACGGACCGGTTTCCACAAATAACATATACTATATACCATAGGCAATGTGAACAGTTTCTTCAGTGAGAGCTGCGAAAGCTGAAGCAACGAACTTGCTGGCTGGTAATTTACGAATTCATACTTCCCACATTTACTGGATCGACGTGACTGGCTGCTAATTTTTTTCGAAATTTCAAAAATTCATAGTTTTATTGGCCTACATATGATTATAATATAAGGGATTAGAAGGGGAGCGTGTGAAGCAGTGGTTAGAGGCGCCACTGCGACAAGCATGTGGAATCGATCCCTACGCCCATGGCCCACCAAGCCTTCCATCCCTCCGCGGTCGGCAAACTGGTACCAGACTTGCCTGGGAGGATAGCGGCACTGGCTCGATACATCGGTAGGCCACTACGAATCATTGTAGGGGTCAGATATGCATTCAGTCACCTCCAACGATCTTTAATGAAGTCGAATGCATGGCGCATCCTTCAATAATTGATCAACGCCGAGAGCTTTATCCTTTCGCTTTTTATGGTTACATTATTTCGCTTCAAAAACTATTATTTCTATAATTATTACTAGTGCATTACGATCATTACCTCATTTTATTTCTATTGTCATTGTTTCCTATTATTACTTTTATTCATTATTACATCATTATTAAAAAGTAGAAGAAAGAAAACTATCTGAGAGACAGGCGAAACGAAGGACCCGCATGGTGTAGTGGTGCACGCTTTAGTTCCGGGAAAGGGCAACAGCAGGACAACGAGCACATTTCGAAGCAAACAAGGATGCTACCCCTCTGGGGTTGCGAAAATGGTACGAAACTTACCTGAGGAAAAGCTCGCTAGAATGTGCACAGGCACGCAATTGGCTACGATAACGACCTGGAAAGGTTCACATAAATTTATCTTAGAATTTCAAGGTGAATCCCATTCTACAGCATTCAACTACGTTCATGAAAAAGGCGAAGTCACGGTAGTCGAACTGATGTAAAAGTAAAGAATTTCGTGAATGACAGATTCAGGAAAACAATCCGAACTGAAGAGTTTCTGGAATCCGCACAGTATTTAGTGTGGCTTTACATAGGTAAATAGAGAAAAATATAATTTCATTTTTATTGAGAGACCGCGAGTCTACGTAGAACTTTCTCAGATTTTGAAATGGAGTGCAGCAAAAGCGATCGTGAACTTGAGCTACACATCTGGACTAAGACGGCATTCTTATTTGTCCCATGTCAAATAAACTTATAAAGAACAGTTATGCTCATAATCAAATGCCTAAGAAGTATGCATGTGGAACGTAGTTCGCAACTGCTTTTAACAACTGAGTCTTATATTTCTTGACCAGAACACAAATACAAGCTTCTCGCCTTGAAGTTCTGGTACGTCCTTTCATCGAAAGCTGTAAAAATTAATAGTTTTGAGCTAATGGTACAATGACTCTCGCTTGTGTTGTATAATGAGATCCCTAGGTAGCTCTAGCGCGAAACGGAGACAAATGGAGACTTTGTACGTGCTGAATGTACTTAACGACTAAAAAACACAAGTGTAAAAGAGTTCCGCGTAGACAAATCTCCACGGGATGCGTCATGAATTGGCCTCCGCTACACACTGTAGAGGTGACGAATGCATAGCTGGCTCAAAAAATCACTAGTGGCGGCTCGTCGATGTGTACCGACGCATCGTACCAGTGCTTTTTTGTCCTCCCAGATATCTGGCACAATTTTGCCGACTTCCCAGAGGGATACATAGACTCACATACCTGGAGTGCAAAGTCGACCATATGGTTACTACTATAGGCCACCTCTAGTCACAGCACTATATGTGATGTATAGCAAAGGCCAAAGTTTTCGGAGATTGATCAGTCTCTTGGGGACGCACCTTGCTTTCGACCCCATCAAACATCGTAGAGGTGATTGAAGGCATATTTGGCCTGCACAATGATTTGCGATAGTTTAGCAACCTGTCAACTCATCGTTCTTTTCTACTCATTCTGACATTTTATCGGTATTGGATGAAATACTCAGTGAGTTTGAGCCATGGAATCGAACTAGTATCCAATCCCGTGTGTATAGCAGGACACCTCTAACCACTACACTGTACCGCCCCTTGCTGTTCAGTATCCCTTACATTCTCGAGATTTGCCAACCGAGGATGTCGACGTTTCAAAAATTCGCTGTATGTGTGGATTTAGTCTGTGGAGACCTAGTTTTACTTTTAAATATATATATGTATTGTATATATAAGTTCCGTCAACTGTCCGATAACAAAAAGGTGTGCGGTTAATTTAGCGTTAGTTTGGCCAACTCAGTTACGAAGTATCTAATAAAAAAGGTCGTTATAAAAACATGGACATGTCAAGAAAATGAATAAGGAAGAAAAAATTAGGATAGCCTTTTCATTTCAGAAGGTTTTCAGAGCACGAACGTTGTATTAGAGAGCGAATCGAACGCAGCATCAACATCGACGGCAATAAAACAAATCCGTTTTATATCCGCACTATAGCAAAACGGGAGCCCCAAGTATCTCTTCTGCAATGAGTCGACAATTCCAATGCTGATAAATCGCCCACGCAAATTCATTGTTTCGAGACTTCGAGTTTTTGGCAAAAGTCTTCACACGATGTAGCGACACCAAGATATTTCAGTGTTAGTGTATTGCAAAAATATTGTGAGAGAAGATTGATAAAAACCATTCAAATTCAGGAAAGGTTATCGTCAAAAAGTCCTAAGAAATCGTGATGATGGTTTTTGAGCACCTTGGCAGTGAACTTTTGCTAACGATTTATGTTTTTAAGTTACTCGAAGAAGAATCACCACAAGTACATTTGCCTATCAAAGTTCCGAAAATTCGCGAGCATAATTTTTATGTCTAAGGATCAAAAAACAGACTGCAATGGTTCCTTTTTTTTTGGAAAACCATTATTGTTGTTATTTCGTAGCTCCTACAGTTTTCCCAGTGACTCAGGTGCCAAAACGTTCTTCACAGTTTCCGATTCCTTAAAGAGAATGTTGGAAAAGGAAGACTCACTGAAAGATGCTGACCGTCGTCATAACAATCACTAGAGTCGTTCTCTATTATGATGTTATAAGCAACAATTTTTCTCTTTCTAAACCATTACGATTTTCCGAAAGAAAGAAGAAGAGGATCATTCACAATGACTGAGAAGGGTAGGACTACAAGTGTGGTGCTGAATTGGTGGGAGATCGGCGAAGAATTGCATGATAAACAGCGGTAGTGAAGGCGAAAGTGGCCGATGTCATTGAAGGAAGAGAAGTCGGTTAATCAGCGCCAGATAAGCCAAAGGAAGCAAATAAAGGAAGTTCCTAGCACTTCTACTCCACTCTGACGGAAATCTTTCGAGATCAGCACATTTTATTTCCCGAAAGAACTGCAGAGGCAATTTTGATTAGAAGGAAAGAGAGGTGGAGAGAGTGAGATAAACAGAAAACGAGAGAGAAGGATGGAGCGATGTTCCCAAAAAACCTTCGCAGTTCCCTGTTGAACGATCGTTTTTTGTTATTACCAAGGAAACGTGGTAGATAAGAGAGTAACACAGGTTTCGTTATATATCTAAATCTTCACATGACAGCTCATTTTCTCTGCTTCTCCATGACAGACCATGTTGAAGTACTTCAAGCTCTCTGAAGTATTGTAAAGTAGACCTTATGAAACCAATAGCTCAACATTTGCTTACGTGAGCATTTTTTCGACACTTTATATCTGTGTGGCTGTTTTTTCACTTCCACTAAATGGAGCACCAAATCATTCGAGAGCTTTATCGGTTTACACAAATCTCACTACAGCTGGCCATCCACTCCTTTGCCATCACTCCACCGCCACATTGTCGTTCACTGTGTTCTGATCGTCGAACTGGATGGGCACTGGATGATCACCTCCTACCTGAGCCAGTCATAGAGAGTGAGAACGGCATGTCACAAGATGTTGAACCGTCCTTCGATTGAAAATGGCTGGCCACCGTCCGTTAAAATCACATGGGAACGCAGTGGCTCAGGTACTCCTGCGAAGAGAAAAGAAACTTACTAAACCGGTTAAACCAGACAGATGTAAAATGATCTGCGCTCTCTAAGAATTTCGTAGAGACTGGCCACCCAACTAGTCGAGTACGCACCAGCTGGGCCACCAGCACTAACAACGTTATTTGACATTTTCAAATGGAAAAAAAGTTTCGTCAAAATAGGAAAATATTTTCAAATCTCGCTTCTTGCACAATAGAAATATTCAGACGGTCGGGAACACTTCCGTCTAACTGGACTCATTCAATGTGCTCGCTTTTTTTCCGAAGTTTTAATTAAACTTACTTATATAATTCGACGGCTCGTCCCTACTGGTTGCTCGGGCCCCAGCATGTTCTTCATTTTTTGGAGTTTTGATGGCTTAGCCATCATGTTTTCCTGCAGACCCAAGCTCAGCCTGGCCAAAGTCTGCCCCAGGTCGTCAACACCACAGACGGTTCACGCCGTTGTGGATCAGAGGGAGGTTTGCCACCATGCGACTAGTTTCATGTTAGAACGGTGATGGATCCTGATACTGGTTTATTGTTAGCTGGACTTCCTAATGGAAACGCCGGACTCCTTCTCAGCTTGGAGGACACTGCTGGGGAGGAACCCGCTCTCTGTACATCGCTACCTACACCTAGGAACACCTCTAAGGCACGATGAGACGGTAAACCGCTGGGAGGTTTAATGATACCGTTAGTGAAAATTGTCAAGCTGTGTTTATGAAAACTCACAATGGAGCCCCATAGGCGATTTATGGTTCTATTTAACCCAGGATCAAAAACTATTAAGTCAAAAGTGTGGAACTTGTGTGGTAGAGTCAAAAATTTTTAAGCGAGTGAAATCCACTCAGTTGATCAGCTGTGCTAAGAGGAGGTATGATCGCATTGTACCTCTGTCCACCCAAGTTGCTCGGTGACGAAGGAAGGCTACAGCTAAGAGAAGTGACCTCACTTTATAACAATACAAAGATTCAATTATCACTAATTTAGGCGGTCGATTTAATAAAACCTTTAGACGCTATCAATTTACATTAGCCCGGATCTGCAACCAATGAGAAAATATAAAACATCGTTCCCAAGGATCGATTTTCTATTAATCTCGCCATTGGTTTATAAATGCGTCGTTTTCTTTCTCAGCAGTCGCGAGGTTGTTAAACAGCGTACGTTTACTTCCATACAATAACACGCATGCAACACCATCGTAGCTGACGTTTCGGCAGAATCGCCTTCTTCAGAGCCGTTTTTTCTGCGTGCCTTACACTGAGGAAGAGCCGCTGATCGAACGTCGCCTATGGTCACCACTACACCTCCCAACATCAACGGTCGATAGAAAGGTACAAGGCGAGATCACGAGTAATTTCGGGGCATTCCTCCCTGCTGTTCATTTTAGGGTTTCGGGCATTTATCCAAAAAGCCTCAAGAAGCTTGCACGCTGGTGTTTTGGCATCCTGTGCGAGGATAGTGGCTTTTATATCAAAATCGTCTCCGCTATGCTTTTGTATCCTATGCGTGCCAAGTGGCGCGCCTTGTCTTGCTTTTCGTTTGCCATCTAGGTACTTTTTTATACGGACCCATAAAGGTCTGCCTGTTTTGTCAATATATTCGTCTCGACAATCATTACAAGAGATCAGGTATATCGTACCTGAACTCATGCAGTTACCGTCACTACCATAAGCGCGGACTAGGCAATTTTGTTTCATATAGACGGACATACAGGCGGTTACGAACTAACTGACAACGTAGAGCAGCCGGTGGTATTTCAACTATCGCTACCGATTCCTCTAAACCTGTCCTTCTTAAGCACGGTTTTATAGCTCTACTTACTTCACTGCTAATAAAAGGCAGCATAAACGGAATTTTCTTTTGGCCAAGTGTTTGGTCTTGGGGCGTCGCTTTCCTTTCAAGCACATCGCGATTGCTGAGAAAGAAAACGACGCATCTATAAAACATCGGTTTCCAATAGCGTTAGGAGGAATTCACGTTTTCGTAAGCCGCAACGTTTCTAGAAAACTATAAGGAATAAAAAATGATCCATCTAAGCCGTTAGAACGAGCTCAAACACATAATCCGGTTCCCAAAATTTTTTAAGAGTTGGCTGTGAACTAGTAGAGGAAGCTGTATATCCACTAAGGAAGCTGCCAAATCCATAATTTTGCTACTGATTGCAAAAAACTAAATATCATCAGTTTCCTGCTTATGAATTGTATAATATGCACGTTCTAAAAAAAACTTGGAAGTGTTGTGATTATGAAATAATGTTTTTCTATATTTGTTTTTTTAGTATAATTGGACGATCCCTAATATCGCGGTATATCCGATGACATTTTTTCTTCTTTCTTCTCATATTTTCTCACATCGTCTGCTTTCTACGTTATTCAAAAATCATAGGTCACTTCTGAAACCACTGAGATCTGTTAGAAGTAGAGAACACTTAAGGCGATGAGGCCAACAATAAAGAGACCTAGAAGGAAACTTCTACTGTTTATCAGCACGATCAGTCTTCAAATTTTACTGCGCGGATCCCACGATTTCTGCATACGATTCGATTTCCCGCTGCCATCACCCTCGATGGTGTTCGATGTTTTGCGTGTGGATTCGGCTGCTGCTTGAGAATTTTCATTTTCGTTGTGAATGTCGTAGGATGCTGGTCGAGTCGATTCTTCCTGAAGTCCTATGATAGCAGTGCTAGAACGTTTCCACGTGGACTAGAAGGAGTAAGAATCTCCCTAACAAATCTAGCACCACTTCAACGGTTCCATATGGATGGAGAGGATTTGTGGGTGCGGGAAGGAGACTTAAGAAAATCAAGAAAACGTGTCAGAAACAAAGTAAATGGAGGAAAATACTAATTGTGTTGGCTGACTTATAAGGAGGCAATAACGGCAAGGAAATGGTGAAAGTGGAGTGAATCTCAGGCCTCTTCAATTTATCAGATCAAGTGAAGGCTAAAAGCGTTAGTTGTTGTCCTGCGAAAAAGGAAATCGAACACTTCAGAAGTCTGGCTTCAGGTTTACAAAATCTTCAAATCTCACTGAGTTATGCACAAGTCTGTTACGTCGGTGACTTCTTTTGACAGTCATTTAAATTAATCTACATGATGAATTAATTTGGAGCTCGATAACCTAAGAATTTCGATGAGAACGCCAATGTCCACTGCGTTTTGGAGAAAAGAACGTGAAGATTTATTTGGAGGAAAGCTGTTTGAAAAGAAGAAAAAACGGAAGAAAGAGACTTGTAGAGTTAACAAATGTCGACTTGTCATCAAATGCCCTTCAGTGTTGTTCAATACCACTACAGATGTCTTTTAAGTGATGTTAATATGCACTTCAAATGCGCTTCTCAAAAGGTCAGCGTTAATCAAATTTCTAAGGAATATGGAATAGCCCACGCGTACTAGAGTACAGCTAATTGAGTGCATATGTGACCAATACCACTATTTACGCGCACTTAGGTGCTTCTTGTTCTCCAAGGCAGGACTGTGAGCAAGTTGAGAACATCGAGGGATCGAAGGCTCATTTAACACACTGTGGGATTGGACCAGATAACCACGACTGCATCGTGGCGCGCTGCTAAACACTACACTACCAGCTCTCAAGATAAGGTTAATAATTTATAGGTATCGTCTCGCCTACCCATATTTTTAGAAAAAAATCTTTTCGATTCTTTCAGTGATTTTCAGTGCCATGATTAAAAAGATGTTTGGAAAACTCGATGCACGGAATACTGAATAGAAGGAAACTCTTCAAAGACAAGTAGAGGGGACTTAGTGAATTTAAAATGAATTTAAAATATCCCTTTTGAAATAGTGAGAGGGAAAGGATATGAAAGGAAAATGGGACAACTTTCAATGTAGAGAGAAAGATCAGAAAAAGAATCTGTAAAGTATCGGGTTTCGTAAAAACCTAGGATTAAATCTCTTTGGTGGGTGTTGCAGAACTGGTGTTGAACAAGCTGAAAAGAAAAATTTCTAGACGAGTTATGCACGTTCCGAGGAAAACCGCTCGTTGTAGGTTGATGGCCGACAGACGTCCTTTAGGAAATGTGCTATTATGTCAAATTTTGTGTGGTGGCAATATGGAGATGATAAGTTTGCGTAAGAATCGTGTCAATTGGAACGAATTTATCGAACTGTCGTTGTGCTCACATTGCACTTCGTAGGCCTTAATTTTTGAGAAAGGCATGGCACTGGCACTTAGTGACAAAATGAAAGGTTAGGTTGGTATTACAAACGAAGGGATTATTAGTATACTGAGATGAAAAACATTGGCCATCATATTTCATACTATGTTAGTGTTTAATATCTTTCTATCATCTATGTTTACATGCTGTCCTGTTCAAAGCACTTCTTCTATTCGTTTCATCCTCTTAAGCGCTTTATCCACTAAGGCAATTAAATGTTCGCGAAGATTGTTGCGCTGCCTGTTGAGGGCTTTGAGGCTCCTTCAAAAATGCGTTCGAATTCCGGTTGGGTTAATTATCACCGCAGTCCTGGAATATTAATGCTAGAGGCCGAGGTCTTGTGGACGAGGAGAGCATTCACCAGACAAGTCTGATACCACTCTGTACGTGCGGTGTCATGCCAGCGTCTACCGTTGTGCTGTAAGGCATCTCTCTGTATTACAATACACAAGCAAAACCCTTCGACGCGAGCAGTGAACGTTGAAAAACTCATCTGAAAAAAGGTTTTCTGTAAATTATCAAGTGTAGGGAATAGCTTTCTATGAATCATTTCTACCACACCATTTGTGTTGGATAAAGTATTGATCAATCACAAAAAGTACAGCTAGTAAACTCGATGTAGCAAAAAGAGTAGCAGGAAACTGAGCTGTGAAATCATCAATATATAACTTTGTTCACCCTTATCAGAGACCGCCACCGTACTGCCTGGAAAAGTGTTAGTACAAAATGGCAAACCGTCTTCTGATCCAATAAAGACCATAGCTCCTTCGCAGGTTGAACCGGGAGCCAAATCACAGTGAGCTCGGACGAGCAATCTTGTACTGCAACCTGTACTGTACTGAATAAGAATAAAAAGAGTTCCAAGCCTCGTTTATTTTAAAGGTAGGTTATTCAAGTGCTAAAACAGTTCTATAGAAGTACGAGTGATTCACACTCGAGTGATAATCGATATTTCAATTCAATCGTTTCCAACCCAGATTCCATTTAAGGCGCAATATTTATTCAAAAATTGCATAATATTGTTCTAAGTTTAGGACATCTTCAAAAAGAAAGAAGTGTGGGAATCCCAGTGGTTAAAGATGTAGTGCACTCACACACGGATTGTTGCTGGTTTAATCCCAAACAAAGCCAGCCAAGGCAACCATACCTCCGAGATAAGCAATAGGATAAGTCTAAAATATGTTCGCCCTATCGAAACAACCGGCGACTACCCCTCTGATGAAGACTTCGAATAGAGCTATCCCAGGATTCCAGGGAAAATCAACTCGAAGACAAATTTACGGCAAAGATATTCATGAACAATACAAAATCCTCAAGTGACTGCCGAGCCGAACTCATATAAACTCGTAGAACTTCGTAAGTGACGTATGCAAGACAAAGAACCGAGTGAAAAAAGTGATAGAGCTCGTACAACGTACAAATAAATTGAGCGTAGAAAATTAAGAACAGATTAAGCAGTCCAATCGTGTAATATCGGAACGAGTACTCCGCTAAAGGTGTTGGAGTACAAAAAATTTTAAAGGCTTTTCACTTGTTTTAAAATCCCTACAGACTCAAGGATTGGAAGACCATTTGATGGTCCAAATGTAGTGAATGAGTTTGTTTAGTAACGGAGGTGTGGTTGGCCAGAAAACCTTAACCTTAACCTTAACCTTACTTTGTTGAACCAAAATTGGTCCCCCAAGCACTTAACCTTAGTCTTAACAATATTTACCAATGTGGTTCGCATTGCTAGTGATAGTGAAGGATAAAAGTAATGTAAAAAGAAAAAAAAGAAAAAAAACTTCCGGCTGATTACTCGAAACTTCAGGCAGAGTTTGCTGAAAGTTTGATTATAAGAAACCATTTCTTGGTGCTCTCGATAAACGTTTTTGATTTAAAAAGTAAAATAAAACAGTATGGAGAATGGCTGTATATAAAAATTCTGACAACTGAAATAAATTCGTCGAACTATCAGCGTTCGAAGTTTCTAGTTCGTGAGATGTGATCGTTGAGAAATGAAAGACATTAATATTATTGAGCAAACGCAGGGTTAGACCAGTATCAAAAGTGAAATGATTGTTAGTGTAACGAGAAGGCAAATATGTGCAATTATATGTAGTATTATTCTTTTGAGGGACGAGTGTAGCACAACGGTTGGAAATCCACTGCAATACACACCTGGTCTTAGGCCCTATTCTCCACCTTTGGCTCACTAAGCCTTCCAACTCTCCGATGTGGCCAAAGTGGTACCAGATTTTCAAACGAGGAGAGTAGCACTGACTTCGCACATCGATACGCCACAACGGGTCATTCGGTTTTCCACGTATGCATTCAATTACATCTAACGATGACTAGTCAAGTGCATGGTTCATACCTCGGAGATTGATCAACGCCGACAGTCTTATCTTTTATTATTGTTTTATATTTTTTTAAGATCTGAACTTACATATCGTGCGCATACATCACTTTTATCACTCGTCGTCTTTCATCAGTTATCGACTAAGGTATTTAGGTTTTCGTGAGGATTCGGTTGATTTTGGTCGAGTTGGTCCTTCCTTGAGTCCTGTAACAACTCCGCTAGACCTTTTGCGGGTCTTAAGCATAGGCAGTCGTCGGTCTTTGTAGATCGGATGAAGCTGTTATCTGGCAATTTCGGCATCAAATTTCTGGTCACAGACGTGCGAAATACTTTGTTGGCTTGGTGTGAGTACAATCCAGCAACGGTGCGCATACTTCACGCCATCTCTCGCTGCTGCACTTCACTGTCCATATTTCTGTCATCACATTATGTTAGCTCTATGGAGAAGTAAATACACAGGTAATTTTATTTTTCTAACATGAGCTGTCATCACGTCTACTGCAGATCCCAGCACTTCTTGCATTCAATTCCTTTTCTCGCATTTATCGTCCACAAAGGTCTGCGGGCATTTCTAGTGATGCTGCTTGAGAATTCCGTCTTTTTAATGAATATTGTAGAATACTAGTCGAGCCGATTCTCTTTGCAATCTTGAAGATAATGAAGCTGAGGCCTTCCCACCTGAACTGAAGAAGAGAGATAGGGAGGTGATCGAACTAGCTCCTTTGTATATTGCACTATTGTTTTATATCATATTAAATAGGCAAATCAGTGGCATTACTTGTAACACTGTTAATAATCGATTAGCTAGACCAGACTATAAAAATGGTAAAGGATAAAGCTCTCGGCTTTGGTCAAATGTGCCATGCATTCTACTTCATTAAATATTGTTGCAAGTGATTGAATGCATATCTGGCTTTTACAATGACTCGCGGTGCCCTATCGATGTATCGAGCCAGTGCTGCTATCCTCCCAGACAAGTCTGGTACCAAATTGCCGAGCTCGGTGGGATGGAAAGCTTGGTGGGCCATGGTCGTGGGAACCGATTCTACGCGTATGTCGCAGTGGCGCCTCCAACAACTGCGCCACATGCGACTAGTCTACAGAACTGGTGAATGCGAATTACGCATTGAGTGTCATATTTTTTAATTGAGACTACTTATTTCTACAGTTCTCGATGAGAGCAACATTACGCAGCTCGCTCGGATCAGATCTGGCGTAGATTTTATTCTTACGTTGATGAAAAAAAGACAGTGAATAAAGAAAACGAGCATAGTAGCACTCATTTATCGTCTTGAAATTAACTGTTATACTCACATTTTATCTTTGCACAAAAATGACCGGACGGTTGATTCTATGAAAGGTCCAGATAGCTTACAGTCATTGCAGTAGCATTCCGCTCACTTCTTCGCCTCACCTTGGTGTGGTCATTTTTTTCCTCCATAAATTTGGTTATTATGTATAAAATTTTGTTAACTTCGTTATACAGAGAGAGCAATAGCTATTTGTGGAAAAGTTATCCCAATGCTTTTTCCAAAATTTTCTCAAAAAGGCAATTTTTAGACTCTATTGTATTCTTAGGTTTGTATTATTTGAACAACGTTATGTGTGAACGTGTGAACTGATTGATTTAAGAAGAACCCATTAGGACACCACGTAGCACTAGCGGAGTGTTTGATTGCACGCCACTTTTCATGCGCAAATTTGTATTATTTTTTTCTTAAATTTCTGTTCCAACTTTTTATGAACTTGTGAAAAAATATTATACTGTGACAATAAAAAACGGATAAAGCTCTCGGTGTTGATTAATCCCAAAGGGATACGCCATGCATTCGACTTCATTAAGCATCGTTGGAGGTGAATGAATGCATATTTGGTCTTTACAATGACTCGCTGCAGCCTACCGATGTATCGAGCCAGTGCTGCTATCCTCCCAGACAAATCTGGTACCAATTTGCCGATCACGGAGGGATGGAAGGCTTGGTGAGCCATGGGCGCGAAAATCGATTTCACCTGTGTGCAGCAGTGGCCCTTCCAACCACTGCGCCACACGCGCCCCTTTATATTGTGACACTGTGGACGAAATCTGGTGGTTTTTTGGAAGCATTTGACCTACACTGGCAAGATCACAGTTAGAGGAAGGTATACTAGGTAAGGCAGTGTAGTGTAGGTAAGGTGCAAGGTATGCTAAGATGGTTTGATCAGTTCTAACATATATGTATATTTTCATGTTTATATTTACATTTATATATCATATAAATCAACATAGTCTCATCCATGTCCACAAGAGGAATTTTGTAGTAGAGCTTCCGGCGTTGTTCAACGTTAGAGTGGTCTAGAACTTTGCACACGTCGTGATAGGGGATTAAACTTCTAGTGATAAAAGTACCACTAATGGTTACGAAGAGAATGTTAATGAAAAGCAGGCAAGAAAGTGAAGATGTCTGCGTATGACGAATGCTATGCGTAGAACCGAATTAAAAATGTGCAGAGGAGTGTAAAATCGACCCACGTAAGGAATTATGCTAGTCTAAGCCAACACTGACCAGCTGTTGTGAATCGAGGGACATTCTCTTCCCTTGCTACCCAGATGGCTCCGGGATAGAAATGAGTCATGCTATTCGTAGTCATTCATCAAATTGAGGGCTATATAACAAGAGGAATACCGCATATGATAGAATGGTGATATAGCGAACAAATTGCGAGTTTGTAGTTTAAATTAAATCCACCACATGCTTATGCAATGCTGAGACAAAAGCGTCAATCATTTCAGGAGATACAGGAAGGAGAAGTAAAACTCGGGAAATCTAATCGACGCAATCAACAGGAATAAAAGCTGGGAACATTCGTGATTGATGCGGAAATTTGCGAACGATATGTTGAATAATTCATAAACCGCCATGAGATGGAAGTTTCAGTGAAGAATTGAAATTTTCGAGAGCTACGGATGATGGTGAATGCTTAATCCAGATTGTTTGATAGGTAATCAAGTGGTTGCCATGAGTCATGTATGATTTCTTAAATTTTTGTAAAGATTTCTCAGAGTTTGCTGGCGCACTTTTTAAAATAATTCGATAGCCTACTCAGCACTGGTGTCATGGTGAGCACTACGGTAAGCGCCAGCAGAAGAAACCTTATTTTACACTTAATGTTTTGAAATATTCTTTTTTTCGAACAGTTTATTCACTTTAGTTGAGTCGTTCCTCTTGTACATTTCAGATTGTTTCTTGACGGGTAGCACAAGAAGTGCCTTTCTCTTCTCATTTTCGACAATTAGTCATTCCGAAGAAGTAAAACTTAGCAAGCCTGCTGCCACTGCCTACATGATTCAATCTTCTACGATTTGATTAAAAAAAAACCCTTAAAGAACAATGAAATTTTTTTTTCCTATAACATACACATCTTTCGATAGCAGCAGCTGCTAGCAATATGGTTGGATGTGGAGGCTTTTTTATCCTACGCAGTGGTTCTCATGCTGCAAATGCTTAAAAGGGTACGTAGGATACATGGATATGTAAAGCGCAAAAATTTTACTAGTAAAGATAGAGAAAAGCCAGATTACAAAACTAAAAGAAACGCGAAAAAGGCAGCATAGTTTGCTGTGGGCAACACAACTGAGTTGATGTCATCTATTCAGGATCACACGGGAGATTTTTATAAAGACGCCTTACCGTATTTATTTTGAAAATTCAAGAAAGAAAACCATAAAACCACGTTGGAATTCTCATTCACGCTCTTTGCTAACCAGACACAATCCAGGCAGCTCACGGGCGTGCCAAACACCTTTGTACTTCCGCAATACTTGCTTGAATTTGATCATCGATTGAAGAAAAAAATCGTAGGTTGTTGCCCACAAAACCACTTTTCCTTAAATAATGAGCCTCTAAGTATTCTCAAATGAGAAAACGTATTAAGTATTCGACAACACCGTTCATCACAAGTACGATGCTGGTTCGACCTCGCTCCAGCAGTCACTATGCATTTCGTCAAAATTGTGTTGGAAAATTGGTATCAATTTTTTCTGGGATGTGTTTATTCTCCACTATCCAGGTGCGACACTCTATCCCAGCTATCCAAAGGCTCCATGGAAAACCGACACGTCTGGAATTCAACGGAGTTTGACCACATTCGTGATAAACACAAAGTCCAGGACTCACACGCAAACTAGAGCATCTTGCATAACAAATAAGGCAATGAACCCTATGAAATCAGTGGGTCTGTAGAATATGCGACGTCAGGTCATACAAATAAAAAGTGCTAATTGCTTAAAATAGGAGAGTCGCTAATAGTATTGATAGGGTAAGAAATTGTCTGGAAGAAAAGCAAACCAATGGCCTCGGTTGGTGTATTGGAAGGTGTGTGAGGTACTTTAAACGGTAAGCGGTAGTCGTTGGCTTGATGCCCAGCTGAGATTCCAAGTCTCACTCATATCTCAGCGCCCTTGTGATTATATTTCACACCATGCTACGCCATAAAAAATATAATATACAGTAAACAAAGGTCAAAACAGAAAAAAAATTGCACAAAATACAGCTCTGTTTGCCCACCAGTTGGTGCTTTGCTATTGGCTTCAACGAATCGCCTTAGTCCGAGAGATTAGCTAGTCAGTGGCACATGTACGACGGAAGGAGGGTTAAAGGTGAGCAGAAGCGTTAGTGTACTCAGGGATGCGGACGAGTTAAGGGAACAGGCTTTCTACGTTCTCTGCTACAATGGATCCACTAAGACCATCCGTAGGGCAAATGATGATCCACTAAGGGCAAATGATTTGTAAACGTTTGCGTAGAGTTTTTACTCTGGACGTTCCTTCACTCAAGAGTTTGTTATTAAATGATTAGGAAAAACATTTCCATAGGTGGCAGCTTGAAGTCGCTTTCAACAAGACTTCTATTCAAGGAATGCCAGCCATGCGACCCGTGAATGCATTAGTTCCCATGAGCCCGTTGCCTTTGTGTGTTTGCTCTTCTGAAAGGAGTAAAATAAAAGGCACTCCGTTTGAACCACTCACATTTAAATTTGTTAAACTAATTTGAAAGATAAACTTTTTTTAACTTCAGTGCTAATACGAACTCATCCTATCCGTGGGCTTTCTTTATGAACTGAAAATGAGGCTGCTATCAGGCGTTTTGATGTTTGATGGTTAGAGGAATTTCAGTGACTTCGCTTTCTCCAGATCCTGGACATAATGGTACGTTGTTATGTAGCATTATCCTTATTATATGGCAAATATTCTACAGTAATAAATAAAAAGGATATTGCTCTCGGTGTTGATCAATTTCTGAGGTATGCACCATGCATTCGACTTCTTTAAGTGTCGTTGGAGGTGATTGAATGCATATCTGGCCTTTACAATGACTCGCGGTGGCCAGCCGATGTATCGAGCCAGTGCTGCTATCCTCCCAGACAAGTCTGGTACCAATTTGCCGACCTCGGAGGGATGGATCGTGGTTTGATGGGTCATGGGCGCGGGGATCAATTCCACGTGTGCGTTACAGGGCGCCTCCGACCATTGCGCCACGTGTGCCCATGTTCCAAAGTACCAATGGAAAAATAATGTACAAACCAAACTTTGAGCTGTTAAAAAAACCCACTCATAAGTTTTTAAAATGAAATGAAAAATGAAATTCGTCTAGGTGAGGAAATCGATCTGAGTAAAGGAGCAAAGTTACGTGTCACGATGAGGTGATATTCGTATGGATTCATTTCTGAATCTTTGAAATCTAGCTAAGGATGCCTCAAGAATCTAGCTCGCTGATGTTTTTCATTCACGTGCGATGAAGATGATTCCTTCAAGACACCTGTTTCTGTGTAAGACTATCTAGCACCGTGGAAAAAAAAAAACCAACAAAAAAAACGACAAACGAGCGGATTACTCATCCCATGCTATGATGAGCTAGACAAATTATACAAAATCAATCAAATAAAAGAATCGGTGGCTTAAAAACTCACGCTGGAGAAAAAGCTTCTGAGCTGAACAGCTCTGAATTTTCCGTTATTGAATGAAAACATGGCAGCAATGAGAAGAGAAAACTATACTAAGGACGAGACTGCTGCGATTTGAACGAATTTTCCAAACTATCACTTAAAAAGCAAGAAACGTTCTCACTACAGAGAATCCGTCCCTGCAGTGCACAATTTTTGCCTTGCTGCTTTTTGCAGGACTCTGGTTCGATTGGTTCTCTCGGTCTGGTCACACACCATATTCATTCGTCACCATGCAACTCGCCGCTTATGTTCCTGGCTCCATCAACCACCGAATCGAACATTTCCTTAAAATTCCTTGTATTCTTGTTGAGCCAACACGAGGTGTTATTTGATCCTTTATTAGGAAAAAGCTGACGTTATGGAGATGTCGCCTTCCTCAGAGCCCAGAAGGCTTTCTAGTAGTATGCGATGAGTTTGCTCAACAAGAATGTAAAGAATTACTCGATCAATGCCGAAGTTAATAGAAAGTGGGTCGTGAGAATTACTTCCCTAAAAGTTTCGTCGCGTTTGCCTTAACAGTGGCGTAACTTCTGTTAAGTGTATTTCGTTTGCTTTTTTCCGCCTGAAACTTGGCACTTCGGTGGTATTCTCTAGCATCCTAGTTTCTTCTTTAGAATAGATCCTGTAGATTTAATAGAACAGTTGAGCTCAATGACTTGCTTCTAGACACACTATAGACCTCGCAATTTCTCATTTCCGACTGATGAAGTTGTCTAAATAAATCGTCAATAAAGTTTTTGCCCTTATCCTGCAGAAGATAGATGGGTCTCTGTGGTGCGAGCCCCCTGCAAGGGTAATGGTGGTTCGCTCTGGCCCACGATCCAAGTTTTGCGAATATCTTAGCACCGTTGTAGAATAATATGAATATGTCTACATGAATACTGGTGGCGGATTTAGAGACGCAGAATTTCTTTTGTAACCAAATATTAAGGCGTTCCATTTCTGCGCCAACTACATTGGATTGTACCGTTTGTTTATTGGGCGTGTGGCACATATTGGTACGAAAAGGTGAAGCCAATTTTTTCCGGTTTTCTACGGTCAGTTTTTTCGCCACAGTTTAACGAGATTTGAAAAAAAAACTGAGATATTTGTGTGCTAAAAACTTGTGGTATGTTCGGTTTTTTTAGTTTCAAGTTTCTTTTCAGCAACGTTAACTTCTATTTCTTTTCTTGCCATTAACGCGTCTAGTTAAAGCTCAGTCTGGTTTGTTTTCAAAAACGCCGCACCAATTACGCAGAATAAACAGG
>MQTX01000191.1:283358-336242 GCA_009735665.1 Angiostrongylus cantonensis | reverse complement strand
TTATGTGTATATATATATATATGTATATATATGTATATATATGTATATATATGTATATATATGCATATATATAAGTGGCATAGTGTGACAAAGAGCAAAGAATTGAATAAGAAACATCTTTCGGGGACACATCAGTTCCAGTAGATAACCCATATGTAACTTGAAAGTAGAATTGTCAAGTGATATGTTAAACTGAAAGTTACGAAAAGAACAACAACGAGTGGGATAAAGGAACCAACGCCCTGTTGTTTTAATACGACTGCTCTAGTTTTTGCTGATCTTAAAGTTTTATAGTCGTTCACTGCAAAAAAGAAGAAGAACTCGTTTCTTTGCATTGTACGACGTTAAAAGAGGCGTTATCTGATGAGCGTTGTCTTTCGTAAAAAGCCAAACTATCAGAATCGATAAAAAAAAATTCGCCATAGAAAAACATATATTATAGAATCTTTTTTATTTTTGCATTTTATATGACCCGTCTTCATGTCTACTGCGCGGGCCCCAGCACTCATCCGTTGTCCATTAAATTATCCAACTTTTACGTGTGACTTCGGTTACTACTTGTTGAGGATTTTCACTTCATCTTGAGTGTCGTAAAATGCTAGTCGAGCAATTCTCGTTGTGGTCCTGAGATAGCTGCGCTGGAGCGTTCCCAATTGGACTGTAGAGAGTGAGTTTTTTTCCCAGACAAGTTCGGTAACAATTTCCCAGCTCTAAAATACTAAAGACGACCGATGCACGATGAGAACTGTGGAGTGAACTGCCAGACGATTTAAGCGTTGGTTTACGTGAACCATCTGCTTTCGCAGATGGAAAGGATTTCAAGATCGCAGAGCGTCGAAGCAGACCACCACCATGGAGGATAATTCAACACTAGGACGAAACGAATGGATGAATTGCTGGGCACTGCACTACTCTTGAGCAGAAAGAAGTCCAACTAGTTATATTTACTTACTTGATACTTGAACGGCCCGTCCTCACTGGTTGTACGGCCCCCCAGCATAATCACCATTTTCGAAGATTTGTTGGTCAAGCCATTGTGGTTCCCTGGAATACCGAGGTCAACTTGGCCAAAGTCTTCCCGTGGCCTTCATCACCACAGTCAGTCGCAGGCCTTGTGGATCAGAAGAAGATTTGCCACCATGCAACTTTGATACCATGATGGTGGTAGATCCTGCTATTAGTTTGCTCCTACATCCTACATTGTACATCGCTGTCCGACACCTAGGAACACCTGCCAGCCACGATGAGGCGGTTAGGAAGGTCCAACTACTTAAGTAAATAAAACAAAGATAGGAAACAAGCATCAGAAATCACATATTTTTTTAAATCTGAGGTATTTTAAAATTTATTTGCATGGCTTACACGATGGTTTATTTTTATTATATTTGTTTAAAGCAATGAGACACATTTCGGGACGGAAAGCTGTGAACTTGAAGTAAAGACTGTAAGATGGCGAAGTAACATTTAAATTGATAGAAAAGATTATAGATGGTTTGGGAGAATTCTCGACTAACTAAAGTTTTTATGCGCTTCTCAGCTGACTTCTAATTTTACAACTTTTTAGCACTATTTGTAGTAATCCAAAAGATCGACTTTCTATAAGCCTCGGCAAGAGCAGTTGATATACTTATTTACATGGCCCTATAAACTAATCCTGTTGAGGTGATACGAGGTTGGTTTGAGTTTTCGCTGTCCTTGTTCTTCTTGTTCTTCTTGTTGTTTTCCTTGTCACTGTTGTTGGTGTACGGCTGATGTTTCTGCGTTCTCGTCTTCAGAGCCATGCTATTGCAAGTGGCACCAGTTACGAGTGAGTAGTCCCACTCATAACATTACGGTTTTGAGAAAGGCGAAATCGCCGAAACAGCAACCATCGAACAACAACAACAACAACGACAGCGAAAACCTATACCAACCTCACATCAGCTCAAAAAGACCAGTTATAGGATCATTTAGATATTTATAATAATCACTGCTATTGATTTCGCCATTCACATAACACTTTTCTTGTAAGAAATAACTTCACCTTCACGTATAAGAGAGAAGGCCGAGTTCATGATGCCATGTGTAGTAAATAATTCGATCTATGACATAAATATTTATATGTTTACCTTGTTTCCTTAACACGAGAGCGGCTGCTTGCATTGAATTCAATGCGAGGGTTGATTTTGCCGTAAAGTTGATTTGTAATAAGTTTTGTATTGAAGGCATATATAAAGGCATGTTGATCACATGTCTTGTGCAAACGTAGTTAATGGAAAGATATCTTCCACACCTAATAATTTGCAAAACGTCTTTTTTTGAACGAGTTTTTTGGTGCAGAGGTAGTTGCGTTCTTGTCGAAAATCCCAATTATTTATAAGCGTGTTATGGCCATAAAGGCCTTGACTGTAAGCTAGCTTAAATTGAGAAGCATTTCGACATACCCGTTCAGAATCTCAGGCAAAGGTAAGGCAGAAATGCCTAAAATGGCCGTCATTTCGTAAGAAACCTTGTAAGCGAGTGGTGAAGTATTGACAGCTCAGTTCAGAATATCCTATTAGCTAGTTAGTTATATTGTAGTACCTACTTATAAATAAAACAGTTCTTGTTTTCTTTTTCAGGAATTTGAGAAAAAAGGTTTGGATAACGCACACTAGTAAAAGAAAATAATGAGGATAAAACTCTCGATTAATTCCTGAGGGATGTGCCATGTATTCGACTTCAAAGTATCGTCGGAGGCGATTGAATGCATATTTGGGCTTTACTATTCTCGAGGTGGCCTACCAATCTATCGAACCAGTGCTGCTATCCTCCAAGACAAGTCTAGTGTCAATTTGCCTATTCCGGAGGAATGGAAGGCTTACTGGACTATATGTGCGCGGATCGATTCCACGTGTGTCGCAGAGCGCCGCCGACCACTACGCCGCGCTCCCCCGTACACTAGTAGTGATAGAAAGCATACTGTGATGCTTCTTCTTGAAAATAGAAGATTCGGCTGTTCAAGCAGCTATTAAGAAGCTTTCTTCTCAAAAAAAAATCTTCTACAATGAAAGCTTTTATGACAATGGCACCTCTTTGTTCCCAAAGTTAAAGACATTGATGGAAGTTCATGCGTTTCATCGTAATGATTACATTTCCTTGGTCGTCATAACCGATGTAGGCAGATGTTAATGTTTTTAAGATTATGGTGAGGACACGTTTACGAGAACTTTCTTTCCACCAAATTGTTTTCCAAAGCACCTAAAATAGTATTTTCGTCATTGTTGTTTGCTTGATAAGAACTAGATTGAAAATAACTAGAATGTCCTTAGATAGGACTAATTTGAAACAGAATACCCGGAAATGTTTTCACCACAACAGTCGTTATCATTCAACAGCATTAAATTACACCATGAAATCCATTTCTTCAAGCAAGAATTCGACCAGATTCATTTTGCCTTCCTAGGTGAAAATCTAATTTTTTTCTATTTTTTTCTAGTTTCTAATTGTAACGTAACCTTCTGGATTACTAATTATACCTTTAGTAGGACTTCTGTAAGATTGATGACCATGAAATGAAATGAGACCGTGGCACAAAATTGTAGGGCGACAGTCTCTCACGCAAACAAATTCACGTGAAAGCTTCTCGCAGAAACGAAGTCGAACAAGCGTTCCTTTTAAAATTCTTTTTAGACATACATGAACGGTAACACAGCAAATCCAAATGTTTGCTTTTTTACGGAGTCTATCTTGAAGTTTGTGTAAACTACATGCGACCAAGGTTGCCTTAGAAATGGGTACAGATGGCGGCCATTTCCTTTACCATCTATACCAATTTTCAAGGGTTAACGATGAATTGCACATGTATAGGCCTTGGTAAAACCACGCACCTGAGTCATCCAAGCCTCTCATCCTTCTGGGCTTGGTGAATTTTAAGCAGGTTCTTGGAAAGGCTCCCTGCGATCAACAAGACTCTGGCTACTTACTAACTTGGCCTTGGAAGACGTTAGTAAAGCCCTTCCAAAAATGCAGCGAAAATCAACTCCACTAACATTAAGCTATGTTCAGATAAAGAGGAAATGATGTTCGTGTGCCGGCTAAGCCCGTAAACAAATCCGGTGACTTTTCCAGACGGAGGGTGCGAAAACAGATTGAAGGTAGTGCTGGAATGCCCATAATAGGTAATGTCGGGTGACACAAACAGAAGCAAAGCAAAAAGAGATGGACTATATAGGATTAATGTAGAAGTCTTATCCACAAAAAAAACAAATTCTAAAGAGCTGCTTTCTTTAGGAGGAACACTGTCTTGCAGTCTGTCATTTTCAATAGCTGGAAAGCTGAAGTTGGGCAAGGGGAAACCACAGGAATCAATAAATGGTTCGAAGCTCAAGCAGACAAAATTTTACATGTGATAAGCTTCCGTGAATGAATTACAGAAACAGCAGAAAAAAGCAAAGATCTCTCACTAAAATAAGAAAACTAGAGGACCACGTGCTGGAGCTCTTCAGAAATCAGTTTGAAGCAGAGTCATTGCATAAAGGCAAAATACTTGATAATTTCACCCTTTACAAAATATTTGTTAACAATTTTTTGTGCGATTCTTACACTGAAAAACAATGGTAAAATGTCTACAAAGAAGACGGTGGATTTTTTGCAAGCAGTGATGAAAAAGTGGAAAACTCGGCTGAGGTTCCGGTTCGAGGAGGTGCGAACATAAAACCGCAAGTTATTCAAGGAAGCTACAGATGGTATTCTCAACTTCATGTTCAGGAAGACCAAGAAATGCTGCTTTTTGTTAATGTTATTGGTGCTGCTACCATTATTATTATTAAACCTAACAATATCAGTCAGCTGAATCCTTCTGAATGAAAAAAAGATTTCAGGCACCTGCTAGGGTGATAAGCAGTGACCTAATGACCGTTCCAATTCCGTGGAGGTAAACGAGTCTCAGATTGAAGCGATGATGGAAAAAACCGGATGACAAAGTTATCGAGTGTTGAAACTGCGACCGTCATTATGTTCTCAAAAATCGTCACCTGCTAGGAAATATTTTTCGCCGTTGTTTTGTCATTAAGAAGAAAAATTGCTTGTCAAAATGCATATGTAACGTTTCCGGCAAAATCAGCGCACTCCGAGTCTACAGAGGGACTGCAAAACGTCAATAAGGAATGTTGAAATTTAAAATGCTTACGGTACAGCCGATACTCAGCAAAACGCAAATAGTAATTCGCTGATCGAAAGCGATGTTCTTTTCTCTAACGTTTCGAAAATGCTGTAGTCTTCCTACGAAGTTACTAAGCCGTCACTCTACTACTTGGGAGTCGGAGAGCGAATTACCATCTTGCGATCTGGTGATAATGACTACTAGTTTCGCTTTACTGTGAAACTTGGAAATTTAAAAGTGTTTTTAATATTCAATGACGTCGTCGGGTGACGAAGTTCCCTCGTAATTCGAAACTATTATAAGAAGGTATATCATTCGGAAAGTAGATTTGAAGGCTAGTGAGTAGCCAATATGTTTTACAGTTATAGTTTAAGAGAGCCTGCAGTGCATAATGGGTAGAGGTGATGTGCAACACAGTCGAGGTCTCTTATTTAACCCTACCAGAGGGGTAGTCAGGTTGAAATAGGTGGGTAAAATTGAAAAAAAAACTAAACAAATAGATAACCGGCTCCGAAGAATGTTCAATCACATCGCTGATCGGCCAGTTTATTCGATTCTCAAAAATATTCAAACAGAGGAGCAATGTTGTTGTTTTTTTCTTCAGAAAGTTTTGAACCCTTATGCGCTGATTGAAAGCAAACTATGATGAGTTGATGTATCTATCTACATATTCTTACGAACTAATCTTGTTGAGATGATGCGAGGTGTTGGTATAGTTGCCGTCGTTGTTGTTGTCGCTGTTGTTGTAGCTGCAGTAGTAGTAGTTGTTGTTGCTGTTGTTGCTCAATAGTTGACGTTTCGGCGATTTCGCCTTCTTCAGAGCCGTGCTGTTATGAGTGGGACTCTGTGGTAAGTAGATTCGGCTGATTGTACGAAGGTGCCGAGATCCAGAAAACCGAATAGAACACAGCTCATAATCACCAAGGCGGCGAACAGAAATCCATGCACGAACGACTCGGCGAGATCGTCATCGCGTTAGACCATCTGCAACTAAGTTCAAAGTCCGTAGCTCATTAACAGAATAAAAAAGCATTCAATCATCAAAGTCAAGCAAAACTCATTCACACTGCCTGAGGACGACGCTGAATGGCGGATTTTCACAGATATTGGAAGAGCTTAAGTAGGCGTATTTTTCGGTTCACTTGTGCCTATAAAATGGATATGCGAGGCAGAGAACACTTTTTAGCAAGTTGTCTTCATTTTCCTTGTAAGCCTTTGTCAAAGCATTTTTTTTGTGATTGTCGTCTTCATTGGATTATCCAAAAATCACACTTTTAAATTTTAGTTCTATGGGATCGACTTTCTATTAACCTCGGCATATATAATTAATATATTTATTTATGATCTTATAAACTGATTTTCTTTAGCTGGTGCGAGGTTGGCATAGGTCTTCGTTGTCGTTGTCGTTGTTGTTGTTGTTGGTCGATGGCTGACGTTTCGGCGATTTCGCCTTCCTCAGAGCCTGGACGTATTATACATTAGAATACCTTAATTTTTCGGTGGAAAAAAGCTAAAGTATTTGTGGAGATCAAACGTTTAAACAGATGGTGGGCTCAGATGTTGCGGTCAAATGTAGGTCTACACCATATTGAACAGAAAGGCTACTCACCGTGGTGTTACGAGCGGGACTGGCCCACGTGCTGTTCATATGGGGTCGCGAGCAAGACACACCCCCGGGGTCAAAATATCATTTTGAAATGGGGCGCCAGGTCACGTGTGATAGTGAGGCATTCGTCTTTCCAGTTCATTCTTGGATTTTTGAAATTTTATCCAGAAGGCCTCAAGAGTTTTGCGCGTTGATGTTTTCGATTCCTGCGCCAGGATCCGCAGAGTCACTTCAAAATCATCACCGTTGTGCTTTTATGTCCTATGCGTACCCAGAGTACTGTTTTGACGTGTTTTAACTTTCCCATCTAGGTGTTCTTTTATGCGGACATAAAGTGGTCTACCCGTTTCCCCAATGTATTCGTCACCACATGAGTTACATGAGATCAAGTATATTATACCTGAACACATGTAATCCACGTCTCCCCCGTTAGGACAGATTATACAGTTTTCTGAGCTGCACAAACGATCATAGAGACGGTTGCGTACTAACTGATGGCGTAGGGTATTGAGTGGGATGTCAATAATCGTTATATAATTTTCAACACACACAACACAACCGTAGCTGACGTTTCGGCAGAATCGCTTTGCCAGAGCCGTTTTTACCCCGTCAACCATACGTGACTCCGAACAGCGGCTCTCTGTATGTAATTGTTTGTGTGCTATTACATGGAAATAAATGTATGCTGTTTAGCAAGCTCGCAATTGCTGAGAGAAAAAACGACCAATTTTTAGTTCTTTATATCTTAGCCCAGTAAGAAACTTGGAGCCGCCACGCTTTACACAACATGTTAGCGAAACCTAAGTTATCTTTAGCTCACAATAATATTCTATGCTTAAAACTCCATTAAATGGCATTCCCACTAACTGCTTTGCTGTTAACGTTTTCTCCTGGCAAGGAGTTTTTTAGGCGATCGAAATAGCTGTAGACGGCTGAAGTTCGACTAAAAGTTTATTCTAGACGCGTATAACTGCAGCACAAGTTTTCTCATTCCTGTTCCATTGGTTCTACTATTGGGCGATTTGTAACCGGCGCGCTGATGTGTGGTAAAATTGGTTCTCTTCGACTGATCAGTGCCCGTAAAAATGTTGCATTTTGTAGCAGCCTCCTTCCTTACGATACTTTGTGTGGTGCTTTTTCCACCAATCAAGAAATCATGGTACACATATCGAGCTACTCACTACTCACTACAGCCGGGATACTGTAATATACTTCCGGGCTGAATTGTTCATCGAAATTTACTCTGGTGCTTCACCCTCGCCAATTATTGCAAAGAGCGTCGTTGGTTGTTAAAGGAATTGTGGACTGTTTCGCATCGTAAACTGAAGCACAGAATATCTTAATTAAACTTTACTTTTTATCTAAAGTATTCATCCACCCATTCTCTATATTTTCACGAAAAATAGCCATTTCCAATGGTTTCGAAGTAGAAGCCACTCGGGTTAGACAGAAACGTAAGGTAGTTTCCCAAAATAGTGTTTCGGACGTAAGTAAGATTCTTTTTAAGCTTTCCTTTCTATCAAATGGAGTAAGCTACGCCATTAAGAAATGCTTAAGAAAAACTGGTCTTGAAAATTATATAACGATTATTGACATCCCACCCAATACCCTACGCCGTCAGTTGGTACGCAGCCGTCTCTGTGATCGTTTGTGCAGTTCAGAAACCTCTATGATCTGTCCTAATGGGAGAGACGGGAATTTCATGAGTTCAGGTATAATATATTTGATCTCATGTAACGCATGTGGTGAGGAATATATTGGGGAAAAGAGTAGACCACTTTATGTCCACGTAAAAGAACACCTAGATGGGAAAGTTAAAATACGTCAAAACAGTCCTCTGGGTACGCATAGGATATAAACGGCCACCATTTTGAAGAGATTGTGCGGATCTTAGCGCAGGAACCGAAAACATCAACGTGCAAAACTCTTCAGGCGTTTCGGATAAATTTCAAAAATCCAAAGATAAACCGGAAAGGCGAATGCCTCACTATCACGCTTGACCTGGCGCCCTATTCCTATATTTTGACCCCTGGGTGTCTCTTGCTCGCCAGATGGAAAAGAAAGGAAACCTTTCAAGTTTCATTAGAACGGCTTTGACCACGCGTTTCTTCTGTGAAGCGGAAGAAAAGCTTCCACTGGAGGCGTGGTTGGGATGTGTTATATGTCCATCCATTTTATCAGATGTTGCTCTTTCTGATTAAGATGAAATATCCGGTGTTGATCAACCATTTGAGAAGACACCGTGTATTCGATTGTAACCAGAATTGTAAAGATGACTGCCAGCAAATTTGCCCATGGAATAGGTAGCAAAGGCTTACGAATTTGTGAAATCAGTTTTTCTTTCCGCTTATACAATGTGGCTCCAACTCCCAGACGCCGGAGGGATCGAGGGTTAGGTTAGGTTTGAGAGCTGTGCTGAGCCAACGATGACGTATGTATTAAAGAACGTCCAAAAACACCGCACTTCGATTTCTAGTTATTATCTATTAGTACAACCACAAATTGTCTCAATTGATATTAATTTCATCTTTTTACGAGCTTCAACTTTTCAGATAATAGCTCCAGACCATCATTCTTTATACAAACAGAACACAGAACAGCTGAGAGACAGGCGAAACGAAGGATCTGCGTGGTGTGGTGGTGAACGGAAAGAGTAAGAGCACGTTCGTTCCCACCGCAGACACCTTCTGACCGGAGTTTTGCAAATATCTCAGTATCATTGTAGTTGAGAACACAGAACGCTCTTAGCAATTTTCATTCTAACACTGTCGCCAACAAGATAGTTTCTACACAGACTCGCAGTAGGACGAACTACTGTATTCGCACTCTTTACACCTTTGTATTTTCTTCTCGACCACGAAAAAGCGTTCGATGGCGTCACCACTAATTAAATTCTTGGATTCTTCGCCGACAAAAAAGTGCGCCCATCCTAAACAATGGCTTTGTCTTATTGTAATTAGAGCTGCTTCACGAAAACACTGATTTCCAACAACTCCTTACGATAACCGTAGAAAAAACAGTGACGAGAAGGTGATATCATATCGCCAAAGCCATTTACTACCACAAAGAAATGGACAATAAAGTCGCTCGATTCGTACGACAGAGGCAACCGCATTGCTTAAGAATTCCTACTAAATCTTTTCGCGAGTGACATTGTCATCTTCTTAAGAATTACCAACGAATGCAAGACGTTGATCAATGAGCTCAACGAAGTGGGAAAAAAGATAGGACTAGACATAAATTTTAAACAAAGCCCAGTTCACGAAAAACCTATGGTACAAAGATGAAGATATCACATTGGATTGCTCTCTGATTAGACAAGCCACCTCGAATGTGTATATTCACCATCTATTAAACAAGGACAACAATATGAAAGAGGAGTTAAAGAAAAAAATAAAGGTAGCATGAACAGAATTTGGGCTTCTCAAAGAAGCCACCCAGCAACTACAAGATCCAGAACTCAGCGCTCACCTTTTCAACTCACTGGCCCTCCAAGCGCTCCGTTTGAGAAACATAGATTCATGTTGATATCACAACCATATGAGGGATCTCGAGCCGGTTAGTCGCGAGGCTACGTGGCGCGTCCCAGGTGGCGGATAAGGGGTTAATCGCAGACCATAGCGACCTTTGCTTCCCTGAGACGCAGGTGGATTCAGGGTTTGGACTCCCTGTTTCTGCTGCGCCGATTTGGCACATGCTTTCTGTATTTGCTAGGCGTATTCATGCATGCGTGTGTGAGTGCGTTCTCGCTTTATGCGGATTGTTTTCTGCGAGTCAATTTGGCCAAAAGCCAGCAATCAAGTAACAGGGAAGTATATGGGAGGCGGTTAGGAGTCGCCTCCAACAAATAAGCTCCATGTCCACTCTGGGAGAGCCTGGCAAGCTACCCGTGAGTATAACCAACTCCCACGTTCAGAGCCCAGCAAGCTATACGTGGATACCAAAAATGCTAAACACAGTAAAAAAAATGGGCCTCATTTCCCTGCCTCGAAAGAGCTCCTAATTTCGCAGCGTTGGGTAGGACGAGTACGGAGAGGCTGCTAAAATCTCAGGGCCAATGGAAGCTGCCTGGATCAAGAACTATGGTGACGATCTGTGCCTACAACGCACGTACACTTGCATCCGAGTCCTTGATAGAGGACTTGCTCATGCAAGCAAGAATGATAAGGAACGACGTCATCAGCCTGGCCGAGACGAGACGACGCCACCCATTCAACTCTGTCTATGACACTAGAGAAGAACTGTTCCTCGGAACATGCGACAGTAGAAGCGTAGGCGGTGTCGGCGTTCTCGTCAACACGAGTTTGTCCATGAGCATCGATTCATTCGAACAGCTTACAGCCCGAATCGGACGTTTACGATTAAAAAGATGTGGATCAACACCGGCTTTGACAGTCTTCGTCGTTTACGCGCCAACATTAAACTATGACGAAGAAGAAGTCGAAGCGTTCTACATGGATTTGGAGAGGTTCTACGGAGAAGACCATACATTCTTCAAGGTCATCATTGGAGATTTCAATGCCAAGATCTGACCAAGAAGATCGTCTGAGGAACGTCACATTGGGACTCACGGATTAGAATGGAACGAACAGGGTGAGCGGCTCTCTGAGCTTATCATGGCGACCAAAACCATTCATGGTAACTCGCAATTCCAGAAGCCTCACCGTCAACCCTGGACGTGGGAATCTCCCAATGGAGAGTACCATAACGAAATAGACCACATCATAGTAAATAGGAACTTTTCCCTAACCGCTGTCGCTGTTGTCCTAAAATTTTACACGGGATCAGACCACCGTCTCCTTCGTGCAATTGTTGGGAAGATGCCGTTGTCGACAACATCGACGAGGAATATGATCGGCTCATCTTCACATTGAACATCTTCACGTTAGCGCCATGAAAGCTGAGAGCTCGAAAGTCACCGTGAGACGTCTGTCTCCAGAATCACTCGAGCTAATACGCCAGAGTGGACTCGTACGAGCTGCAGGCAACCGCGAACTAACGTCTGAGCTTGCGAAACAGTGCAGACAGGCTATAAAAAAAGATCTTAAATAGAGAAAAGCAGCAGTAATGGTCGAAGCTACAGAGGCTGAGAAAAGCATTCGCAAAGCCCGCCGAAGCTTCGCCAATTACAAGAACAAGATGATCGCACTCTGACGCCCAGACGGAACAATAACAGTGTCCAGAAAGGCAATGGAAAAAATCATCCACGATTACTACTCAGATCTCTTTGATAGCGACATCCACCTCCCGTCTTATGAAATAAAAGAGGATGGATATGTTGCACCACCGGTTCTCCCTTCCGAAATCGGACATGCCATTTCGTCGGTGAAATATCGAACAGCACCAGGTCCGGACCGGATAAGATCAGAACGTCTGAAGAACCTTCCGCCAGTTCTCGTAAGCACACTGGCTCAGCTCTTCACACGTTACCTGTCTGAATGCAAGATCCCTACCCAGTGGAAGACCAGCAAGACCATGTTGTTGTTCAGGAAGAGCGACCTACACGATATAGGCAACTATCGCCCAATCTGCTTGCTGTCTGTCGTCTACAAACTTTTCACTCGAGTCATCCTAAACAGGAATGACAGAACACTGGACGAAGGACAACCATGCGAGCAAGCAGGGTTTCGAAAAGGTTTAGTACGATGGACCACATTCACACGTTAGATGCCGTTGTCGACAACATCGACGAGGAATATGATCGGCTCATCTTCACATTGAACATCTTCACGTTAGCGCCATGAAAGCTGAGAGCTCGAAAGTCACCGTGAGACGTCTGTCTCCAGAATCACTCGAGCTAATACGCCAGAGTGGACTCGTACGAGCTGCAGGCAACCGCGAACTAACGTCTGAGCTTGCGAAACAGTGCAGACAGGCTATAAAAAAAGATCTTAAATAGAGAAAAGCAGCAGTAATGGTCGAAGCTACAGAGGCTGAGAAAAGCATTCGCAAAGCCCGCCGAAGCTTCGCCAATTACAAGAACAAGATGATCGCACTCTGACGCCCAGACGGAACAATAACAGTGTCCAGAAAGGCAATGGAAAAAATCATCCACGATTACTACTCAGATCTCTTTGATAGCGACATCCACCTCCCGTCTTATGAAATAAAAGAGGATGGATATGTTGCACCACCGGTTCTCCCTTCCGAAATCGGACATGCCATTTCGTCGGTGAAATATCGAACAGCACCAGGTCCGGACCGGATAAGATCAGAACGTCTGAAGAACCTTCCGCCAGTTCTCGTAAGCACACTGGCTCAGCTCTTCACACGTTACCTGTCTGAATGCAAGATCCCTACCCAGTGGAAGACCAGCAAGACCATGTTGTTGTTCAGGAAGAGCGACCTACACGATATAGGCAACTATCGCCCAATCTGCTTGCTGTCTGTCGTCTACAAACTTTTCACTCGAGTCATCCTAAACAGGAATGACAGAACACTGGACGAAGGACAACCATGCGAGCAAGCAGGGTTTCGAAAAGGTTTAGTACGATGGACCACATTCACACGTTAACAAGGCTCATTAAGGTATGGCGAGAGTGCAAAAGCCCGCTTTGTCTCACTTTCATCGACTTAGGGAAGGCCTTCGGCTCAATTGAGATAGAAGCAGTCATGGAAGCCCTTGGTAGTCAAGGAGTTTCTACTAAGTACATGAAGAATCTTCGTGAGCTGTACAAAAATTTCACAAACAAAATTTCACCATTCTACAACGATATTAACGTTGACGTCAACAGAGGAGTTAGGCAAGGCGATGCAATTTCGCCAAAATTATTTACAGCCACCCTCCATAACGTCATGCGAACATTGGAATGGGATAATATGGGAGTGAAAATCGATGGTCGGCAGATACATCATCTTCGCTTTGCTGATGATATCGTTCTTATAACACCAGACATTAGCCAAACGGAACAAATGCTTGCGGACTTTGATAAAGCGTGTGGAAAGATTGGTCTTCGACTAAATCTAAAAAAACGATGTTCATAAAGAACTGATTGGTTTCATTTGCCCCATTCACGCTCAAAGGAACCAATATCTCCGAATGCTCCATTTATTTCTATCTTAGTCTGGAAATCGATATGATGAACGACTTAGCTCCAGAATTGAGCAGAAGGAAACGAGCGCCTTGGGAAGCTTTCAAGAGCATCGAGGATGTAATGAAGAGAACAAAGAACACACGACTCCGTGCCCACCTTTCGACTCAACGGTTCTTTCTGCCCTAACGTATGCATCAAAAACCTGGTCGCTACGTAAGCAGGATGAAAGATCACTCAGCGTTATCGAACGCGCAGTCGAAAGGACGATGCTAGGAGTATTCCGTTTCGCACAAGTAGGGGATGGGATCCGAAGCTCTGACCTACGTCAACGATCGAGAGCCAAAGATGCCGTTCTATACGCCAAGCAGTCGAAGATAAGGTGCGCCGGACACGTAATGCGTATGAATGATAACCGATGGACAAGAGCTGTTAGTGACTGGATTCCTCGGGATCTCAAACGTACTGCAGGAAGACCACCGACCCGATGGTCAGAGTTCTTCACGAAAAGCGTGGAAAAAAGATATGATGCTCGACGAGTCCCTAAAGCGAGCAGAATTCACTGGGCTGCTCTTGAGCGCGGCAGGGAAAAATGGAGGATTTAATGACGCCCGCTCGAGTCACTCGACAATCAACGGGACTGCAGGTGATACAGGTGATCTCTACGTAACACTCGAAAAGTACCTGAACAAAATCTGAAATTTCAGAAAAATTCTAGAATATAAACGCTATCACAATTTCTAATTGGTAAGCGCAGCCCAGGTCTTCGAAACCCATCTCATTTTGACGAGAAGGTGATATCATATCGCCAAAGCCATTTACTACCACAAAGAAATGGACAATAAAGTCGCTCGATTCGTACGACAGAGGCAACCGCATTGCTTAAGAATTCCTACTAAATCTTTTCGCGAGTGACATTGTCATCTTCTTAAGAATTACCAACGAATGCAAGACGTTGATCAATGAGCTCAACGAAGTGGGAAAAAAGATAGGACTAGACATAAATTTTAAACAAAGCCCAGTTCACGAAAAACCTATGGTACAAAGATGAAGATATCACATTGGATTGCTCTCTGATTAGACAAGCCACCTCGAATGTGTATATTCACCATCTATTAAACAAGGACAACAATATGAAAGAGGAGTTAAAGAAAAAAATAAAGGTAGCATGAACAGAATTTGGGCTTCTCAAAGAAGCCACCCAGCAACTACAAGATCCAGAACTCAGCGCTCACCTTTTCAACTCACTGGCCCTCCAAGCGCTCCGTTTGAGAAACATAGATTCATGTTGATATCACAACCATATGAGGGATCTCGAGCCGGTTAGTCGCGAGGCTACGTGGCGCGTCCCAGGTGGCGGATAAGGGGTTAATCGCAGACCATAGCGACCTTTGCTTCCCTGAGACGCAGGTGGATTCAGGGTTTGGACTCCCTGTTTCTGCTGCGCCGATTTGGCACATGCTTTCTGTATTTGCTAGGCGTATTCATGCATGCGTGTGTGAGTGCGTTCTCGCTTTATGCGGATTGTTTTCTGCGAGTCAATTTGGCCAAAAGCCAGCAATCAAGTAACAGGGAAGTATATGGGAGGCGGTTAGGAGTCGCCTCCAACAAATAAGCTCCATGTCCACTCTGGGAGAGCCTGGCAAGCTACCCGTGAGTATAACCAACTCCCACGTTCAGAGCCCAGCAAGCTATACGTGGATACCAAAAATGCTAAACACAGTAAAAAAAATGGGCCTCATTTCCCTGCCTCGAAAGAGCTCCTAATTTCGCAGCGTTGGGTAGGACGAGTACGGAGAGGCTGCTAAAATCTCAGGGCCAATGGAAGCTGCCTGGATCAAGAACTATGGTGACGATCTGTGCCTACAACGCACGTACACTTGCATCCGAGTCCTTGATAGAGGACTTGCTCATGCAAGCAAGAATGATAAGGAACGACGTCATCAGCCTGGCCGAGACGAGACGACGCCACCCATTCAACTCTGTCTATGACACTAGAGAAGAACTGTTCCTCGGAACATGCGACAGTAGAAGCGTAGGCGGTGTCGGCGTTCTCGTCAACACGAGTTTGTCCATGAGCATCGATTCATTCGAACAGCTTACAGCCCGAATCGGACGTTTACGATTAAAAAGATGTGGATCAACACCGGCTTTGACAGTCTTCGTCGTTTACGCGCCAACATTAAACTATGACGAAGAAGAAGTCGAAGCGTTCTACATGGATTTGGAGAGGTTCTACGGAGAAGACCATACATTCTTCAAGGTCATCATTGGAGATTTCAATGCCAAGATCTGACCAAGAAGATCGTCTGAGGAACGTCACATTGGGACTCACGGATTAGAATGGAACGAACAGGGTGAGCGGCTCTCTGAGCTTATCATGGCGACCAAAACCATTCATGGTAACTCGCAATTCCAGAAGCCTCACCGTCAACCCTGGACGTGGGAATCTCCCAATGGAGAGTACCATAACGAAATAGACCACATCATAGTAAATAGGAACTTTTCCCTAACCGCTGTCGCTGTTGTCCTAAAATTTTACACGGGATCAGACCACCGTCTCCTTCGTGCAATTGTTGGGAAGATGCCGTTGTCGACAACATCGACGAGGAATATGATCGGCTCATCTTCACATTGAACATCTTCACGTTAGCGCCATGAAAGCTGAGAGCTCGAAAGTCACCGTGAGACGTCTGTCTCCAGAATCACTCGAGCTAATACGCCAGAGTGGACTCGTACGAGCTGCAGGCAACCGCGAACTAACGTCTGAGCTTGCGAAACAGTGCAGACAGGCTATAAAAAAAGATCTTAAATAGAGAAAAGCAGCAGTAATGGTCGAAGCTACAGAGGCTGAGAAAAGCATTCGCAAAGCCCGCCGAAGCTTCGCCAATTACAAGAACAAGATGATCGCACTCTGACGCCCAGACGGAACAATAACAGTGTCCAGAAAGGCAATGGAAAAAATCATCCACGATTACTACTCAGATCTCTTTGATAGCGACATCCACCTCCCGTCTTATGAAATAAAAGAGGATGGATATGTTGCACCACCGGTTCTCCCTTCCGAAATCGGACATGCCATTTCGTCGGTGAAATATCGAACAGCACCAGGTCCGGACCGGATAAGATCAGAACGTCTGAAGAACCTTCCGCCAGTTCTCGTAAGCACACTGGCTCAGCTCTTCACACGTTACCTGTCTGAATGCAAGATCCCTACCCAGTGGAAGACCAGCAAGACCATGTTGTTGTTCAGGAAGAGCGACCTACACGATATAGGCAACTATCGCCCAATCTGCTTGCTGTCTGTCGTCTACAAACTTTTCACTCGAGTCATCCTAAACAGGAATGACAGAACACTGGACGAAGGACAACCATGCGAGCAAGCAGGGTTTCGAAAAGGTTTAGTACGATGGACCACATTCACACGTTAACAAGGCTCATTAAGGTATGGCGAGAGTGCAAAAGCCCGCTTTGTCTCACTTTCATCGACTTAGGGAAGGCCTTCGGCTCAATTGAGATAGAAGCAGTCATGGAAGCCCTTGGTAGTCAAGGAGTTTCTACTAAGTACATGAAGAATCTTCGTGAGCTGTACAAAAATTTCACAAACAAAATTTCACCATTCTACAACGATATTAACGTTGACGTCAACAGAGGAGTTAGGCAAGGCGATGCAATTTCGCCAAAATTATTTACAGCCACCCTCCATAACGTCATGCGAACATTGGAATGGGATAATATGGGAGTGAAAATCGATGGTCGGCAGATACATCATCTTCGCTTTGCTGATGATATCGTTCTTATAACACCAGACATTAGCCAAACGGAACAAATGCTTGCGGACTTTGATAAAGCGTGTGGAAAGATTGGTCTTCGACTAAATCTAAAAAAACGATGTTCATAAAGAACTGATTGGTTTCATTTGCCCCATTCACGCTCAAAGGAACCAATATCTCCGAATGCTCCATTTATTTCTATCTTAGTCTGGAAATCGATATGATGAACGACTTAGCTCCAGAATTGAGCAGAAGGAAACGAGCGCCTTGGGAAGCTTTCAAGAGCATCGAGGATGTAATGAAGAGAACAAAGAACACACGACTCCGTGCCCACCTTTCGACTCAACGGTTCTTTCTGCCCTAACGTATGCATCAAAAACCTGGTCGCTACGTAAGCAGGATGAAAGATCACTCAGCGTTATCGAACGCGCAGTCGAAAGGACGATGCTAGGAGTATTCCGTTTCGCACAAGTAGGGGATGGGATCCGAAGCTCTGACCTACGTCAACGATCGAGAGCCAAAGATGCCGTTCTATACGCCAAGCAGTCGAAGATAAGGTGCGCCGGACACGTAATGCGTATGAATGATAACCGATGGACAAGAGCTGTTAGTGACTGGATTCCTCGGGATCTCAAACGTACTGCAGGAAGACCACCGACCCGATGGTCAGAGTTCTTCACGAAAAGCGTGGAAAAAAGATATGATGCTCGACGAGTCCCTAAAGCGAGCAGAATTCACTGGGCTGCTCTTGAGCGCGGCAGGGAAAAATGGAGGATTTAATGACGCCCGCTCGAGTCACTCGACAATCAACGGGACTGCAGGTGATACAGGTGATCTCTACGTAACACTCGAAAAGTACCTGAACAAAATCTGAAATTTCAGAAAAATTCTAGAATATAAACGCTATCACAATTTCTAATTGGTAAGCGCAGCCCAGGTCTTCGAAACCCATCTCATTTTCGGCACACAGAAAAACATGCTTCCATAGTGAAAGATAGATAGGAGATCATATAATGAGAAGAATAGATGATAGATGGGCGAAAGCAGCAATGGATTGGACTCAGATAACATAATCGTCTTCTTAGAAGAAGACAGAGCGGACATATTCGTGGCTAGCGTTCCCACATTTTCATTCGCAGATGATACCGCTTTGAGCAAATTGGGATTCTCCTCGCGGATGTCACCATGCTTAAACCAGGCCACCAATGTGGACAACGATTGCGAGGTAAAGAAACGATTGGAAGCTGTGCTTGAGCCCGCAACACCAGTGAAGATGAGCCATACAAATATCTAAGCAAATATATTTATTTCTTAAAACATTACAGTTTTAGCCCTGGTTCCGTTCGCTTGATGCTTGGCAACACCCCTTCGAGAAAGAGAAATGGTCGAAACCGGTTAGATGAACCAGTTTGGGCTTTCAAACGAATGATCAGGATTCCTGTAGTCGTACGGATCATAGCTATAAAAGACAAGTGATAACCATTACTTTATATCCACCAAAGATTATCTAATATTTTCCAATTTTTCTAGTTCCTTAACTTCTTAAAACTTTTTTTTTACAGCAATGATATATAAGATTTTAGTAAACAACCATAATTTTGTGTAAACGATTAAGAAAGAGTACCATATCATTTCTTTGACTTTCTAATTCAAACGACCTTCTGCGATGATCTAGTGATTCTTAATGGGTTCAGTTGTATCACATCTCCTCGAGATCAGTAAAATACTGAAGTTAGCTTTTTTTAGTTTTTACTTGCTTTTTATTTTTACCATAATATGAACCGTCTTTCACAACTGCTGTCCGTATTCTAGCACTTTTTACGTTTGGTTCCTTTCTTCTCATCCACAACCCATGAATATCTTGCATCTTTTTTCCGCCTTGTTTCGGCCGCTCTTCGAGCACTTCGTCTCCTTTATGATTATTATAGAATACTGGTTGAATCGAATCCTCCTGCAATCTTAGAGAAACCAGAGCTAAGGCGGTCCTATATAGATCGGAGGAGAGCACTGGAAAGAGAGTCGAACGAGCACCGTTCTCATGACGATCGGCACCACTACCACTGCACTACTTACTCCCTCATTTTTAAAATTGTAGTGGCACACTAGGAAAAATACAGGATGGCATTCTTTAAGTCATTTACATGTATTCTTACTAGAAACAAATAACCAGCAGTCTTAAGATTGTTCATATGGCGTTTGAAAACTTTTCGCATTCCATAACACATTGGCTGTTCCCATGGTGGTATCATAAGCAGTTGCCTACTCTTGAGGACACAGAGAAATTTGTGTTGTTTTAATTCTTTATATTCTTGTTGAGCAAACACGAGGTGTTATATTGTTTTTTTACATACGAATAGGCTGACGTTTCGCCTTCCTCAGAACTCGGAAAGGGTACGTTTACCGCAATCTACCTAGCCGAACCCCGCCGTGAGCAAACAGAAAAAGTGCTGTACCAACGTTTCAATCACATTGAACGCAGAATAAATTCTTTGCACACTCACTGCTTTCTATAAGTCTTCTACTGAATATGTCATGTAGGAATAACCGCACAGAATTCACATATACTGCCCAACACCAAGCGCGATTTTGAGGCATTTCTTCCGGCGGTTCACTTCCGGATTCTTCGAATTAATCCAGAATGCATGGAGATGTTTTCGATTTCTGTGCGAGGATTGTAATTTTACTTCAAACTCTTTTACGCTATGTTTCCGCGTGCTATGCATGCGTAAAGAATTATTTGGTTTAACTTTAGGTTCAGCGACTAGGTGCTCTTTCATGCGGACACAGAGTGCACCTACCCGTTTCGCCAATGTATTCGTTCCCGCACATTTTACAAAAGATGAGAGAAACTGCACCCAGACTCATAACTTCACTGTCTCTACCGCTTGAGCAAATTTTGGAATCTTGAGTTGTACACAAAAGGTGATTAAGCGGTTTCGAACTAGATGACGTCTTAGAGTACTCAGTGGAATTTCAATTAGTGTTACCCAATTCCACGGATCTCCCTCACAAGAGGGATCTCAATACGGTTAGTCGCGAAGCTACGCGGTGCGTCCTCAGGTGGCGGATAGAGGGTTAATCGCAGACCAAAACGACCTTTGCTTCTCTGAGACGCAGATGGATCCAGGGAACGGACTCCCTGTTTCTGCTGCGCCGATTCGGCACATACTTTCTGCATTTGCTTGGCGTATTCATGCATGCGTATGTGGGTGCGTTCTCGCTTTATGCGGATTGTATTCTACGAGTCAATTTGGCCAAAAGCCAGCAATCAAGTGACAGGGAAGTATATGGGAGGCGGTTAGGAGTCGCCTCCAACAAATAAGCTCCACGTCCACTCTGGGAGAGCCTGGCAAGCTACCCGTGAGTATAACAAGCCCCCACGTTCAGAGCCCAGCAAGGTATACGTGGGTATCAAATATGCTAAACAGAATAAAAAAAAACGGGCCTCATTCCCCTGACCCCGAAAGAGCCCCCAATTTTGCAGCGCTGGAAAGGACAAGTACGGAGAGGCTGCTAAAATATCAAGGCCAATGGAAGCTGCCTGGATCAAAAACTATGGTGACGATCTCTACCTACAATGAACGTACATTTGCATCCGAGTCCTCGATAGAGGACTTACTCATATAAGCAAGAATGACAAAGTACGACGTCATCGGCCTAGCCGAGACGAGACGATGCTACTCATTCAACGCCGTCTATGACACTGGAGAAGAACTGTTTCTCGGAACATGCGACAGTAGAAGGGTAGGCGGTGTCGGCGTTCTCGCCAACACGAGTTTGTCCATGAACATCGATTCATTCGAACAGCTTACAACCCAAATCGAACATTTACAATTAAAAGGAGGTGGATCAACACCGGCTTTGACAATCTTCGTCGTTTACGCGCCAACATCAAACTATGACGAAGAAGAAGTCGAAGCGTTCTACGTGGACTTTGAGAAGATCTACAGAGAAGACAATACATTCTTCAAGGTCATCATTGGAGATCTCAGTGCCACGATCAGACCAAGAAGATCGCCTGAGGAACATTGGGACCCACGGATTAGAATGGAACGAACAGGGTGAGCGGCTCTCTAAGCTTATCATGGCGACCAAGACCATCCATGGTAACTCGCAATTCCAGAAGCCTCACCGGCAACTATGGACGTGGGAATCTCCCAGTGGAGAGTACCATAACGAAATAGGCCACATCATATTAAAAAGAATGTTTCGCCTAACCGATGTCGCTGTTCTTCTAAAGTTGTACAATGAAGGCTGATCGGACCACCGTCTCCTTCATGCAAGATTTTATTTCACGCGGAACGGAGAAAAAGCCGCTAAATTGAAAAACCGAAGTCCCAGAACCACCACAAACTGGAACTTATTCAACTCACTAGTCGGCTGTTGGGAAGATGGCGTTGTCGACAACATCGACGAGGAATACGATTGGCTCATTGAACATCTTCACGTTAGCGCCATGAAAGCTGAGAGTTCGAAGGTCACCGAGAGACGTCTATCTCCAGAAACTCTCGAGCTAATTCGCCAGCGTGGAATCGCACGGGCTGCAGGCAACCGCGAACTAACGTCAGAGCTTGCGAAACAATGCACACAAGCGATAAAAGAAGATATTAAAGAAAGAAGAGTAGCGGTAATGGTCGAAGCTGCAGAGGCTGGGAAAAGCATTCGCAAAGCCCGCCGAAGCTTCGCCAATTACAAGACCAAGATGATTGCACTCTGACGCCCAAATTGAACAATAACAGCGTCCAGAAAGGCAATGGAGAAAATCATCCACGAATACTACTCAGATCTCTCCGATAGCCACGTCCACCTCCCGTCTTATGAAATAAAAGAGGATGGATATGTTGTTTCACCGGTTCTCCCTTCCGAAATCCGGCATGCCATTTCGTCGGTGAAAAATCGAACAGCACCAGGTCCGGAGAGGATACGATCAGAACATCTGAAAAACAGTCCTCGTAAGCACACTGGCTCGGCTCTTCACACGTTACCTGTCTAAATGCAAGACCCCTACCCAGTGGAAGACCAGCAAGACCGTGTTGTTGATCAAGAAAGGTTACCTACACGATATAGGCAACTATTGCCCAATCTACTTGCTGTCTGTAGTCTACAAACTTTTCTCTCGAGTCATCTCAAGCAGGATTGACAGAACACTAGACGATAGACAGCCATGCGAGCAAGGAGGGTTTCGAGAAGGATTTAGTACGATGGACCACAATCACATGATAAGAAGGCTCATTGAAGTATCGCGAGAGTACAAAAGACCGCTCTGTCTCACTTTCATCGACATACAGAAGGCCTTTGTTTCAGTTGAGATAGAAGCAGTCATGGAAGCCCTTGGTAGTCAAGAAGTCCCTACTGAGTACGTAAAGATTCATCGTGAGCTGTACAAAAAATTTCACAACCAAAATTTCACCATTCTACAACGATATTAACGTTGACGTCAAAAAAGGAGTTAGGCAAGGCGACACAATGTCACCAAAAAGCGGAACGTATGCTTGCAAACTTTGATGAAGCGTATGGAAACATTGGTCTTCGACTAAATCTCACAAAAACGATGTTTATGAAAGACTGATTGGTTTCGTATTCCCATTTACGCTCAACGGAACGAATATCTCCGAATGCTCCAGTTGTGTCTATCTAGGTTGGAAAATCGATATGATGAACGACTTAGCTCCAGAGCTGAGCAGAAAGAAACGAGCTTGGAAAGCTTTCAAGAGCATCAAAGATGTAATGAAGAGAACAAAGCACACCCGACTCCGTGCCCACCTTTTCGACTCAACGGTTCTTTCTGCCCTAACCTATGCGTCAAATACCTGGTCGCTACGTAAGCAGGATGAAAGATCACTCAGCGTTATCGAACGCGCAGTCGAAAGGACGATGCTAGGAGTATTCCGTTTCCCACATGTAAGGGATGGGATCCGAAGCTCCGACCTACGTCAGCGATCGAAAATCAAAGATGGCATTCTATACGCAAAACAGTCGAAGATAAGGTGCGCCGGACACGTAATGCGTATGAATTATAACCGATGGACAAGAGCTGTTAGTGACTGGATTCCTCGGGATGTCAAACGTGTTGCCGGAAGACCACCGACCAGGTGGTCAGAGTTCTTCACGAAAAGCCTAAAAAAAAGATATGATGCTCGACGAGTCCCTAAAACGAGCAGAACCCACTGGGCTGCTCTTGAGCGCGACAGGGAAAAATGGAGGATTTAATGGCGCCCGCTCGTGTCACTCGACAATCAACGGGACTACAGGTGATACAGGTGATATAGGTGATACAGGTTACCGAATTTTCCAGACCACCCTTCAACGTTCCATAGCTACACTTATTTTATTTGAAATAAAGGAAAGGACAGATGAAACCTTGTTTTTGCTAAAGTTGCCTTTTGGAGGCTTAGATTTTCTTGCACACCTATCTCGAAAAGCTACAGTCTCGCAACCATTAAAAATGGCTATTGTTCGATCCAAGTTTCAGGTCTCCTCCTTGTGCTCTCTTCCTACTACACCCTAATTACTGTTCGAAACATGTTTCTTACAGGCGCCTTTGTGAGGGGTGACAGGTGAGGTAGTGAACCAGTACGCTCTTACTACTTAACCTTCAGTGCTACTTCACAATTCAGCCGCTTTCGGATAGGTTAATTTGAACTTTTAAAATTGGAAGCCAGTTTTCTTTCGGTTTTTTTGGGTGAATAACGTACTCTGACTATTTTTTAAATAACTCGAAACGTTTATCCAATTTCTCTTGTGTTGAGCACATGACGAAGCAATCGTCTATATATGTACAGTAGAGTAATGGCTAGAAACCTTTTACTGGTGCTTCCAGCCTGGACATAAATGCACTGGCAAGCAAGGCTTTGTGCCTGTCGTTGCCCCATTGCCCAACCTTTCGTTTGTGCGTTGTACCTCCCTGACCATCTAAAGATTAAGCAGTTCAGGCACTCTTTTGATAGCACCATGAGTTGTTGAATGGACAAACCATACATGTTTAGTACTTTTTCGTGTTGCACAAGAAGCTCACAGATGGCTTGCATAGCGAAGTCATTCGACACGTTCGTATAAAAAGCGTTAACGTCAAAGCACTCCTTCGACAGCTTGTTTTTTTTTTCTTTTAGTTGGCCTTATGAATGATATTGTAATGAGAAATCGTTGTCATACAAAGATGTTTGCATGCTCTGTCACGTGGGACTTTCCTACTGTGTTGCCAAACAAAATCTCAAAAATGGTCAATTAAACGTTTTATACACAATATTAGACAAAAAATAACGACATAACGAAGTTAACCAATATGTATATAAAGAATACATGCTGAAACGCAATCGATAGTGAATGGTGGTACAACGAGCAAAGAGAATCAGTAACGATAATAAATTCGCTTCTTCAATGCAGTGTTCAAGTGAAACAAGGAAAACGGATAATACCACGCAGCCTTATTTAAGAGGAAGATGGATGACTGGTAGCGCGACAGGATGTTGTTAGGAATAAGCCAAAAAATTATTAGCGATCCTCAAATAGTGCTCATGGAGCGACTGGAGTTAGTGTTAGAAAACTATGAAAGTTTTTTTCAAAAGGATGTAGGAGTGTTTAAAAAGTGGAAAATTTTTTTCCACTTTAAGAGGTGTATGCATTTTGCGAAATTCCTGCCAATTATGATCTTAAGCCGACCACTTTTCATTGACGAAAAATAACTCCGCAGCAGAGGAGACAGGAAGAAGGACCACAGAGAGAAATACATACCTGGCATAGGAATATTGTGAATTCGTGATAAGATAAAAGATATTCATGGACAGCAGTGTCTCTGTTCTTGCCCGACTTATAAAGATGGCTTAGGTTGAAAATTTCAACTTGAATGATTGCTGTGTTCTAGTATATACGAATAAAAAATGAAGTACCAGAGAATGTGAAGTATGGGCATAAATTTTGTGAGGAATGTGTGTTACATAAAGAGTACTTATTCATTGATTTGTCAACAGATATCGAGAAGAGGGTCCAACTTTCTTCGATTACTGTCATGAACAGACAGTGAATTTTTTCACAACAAACTTCTTTTCTCATTCCAGGAGAATTGTGGAGAAAAGGCCATTCACGCAGATGAGACAGTTTCAGTTTCGAACAATATGTCGAATATGTTGAACATGTTGAACGAACAATATGTTAAACAACAATGTTCCGATGATGTGTTTATTTCTTTAATTAGGAAACTAGTTTTAATCGAACGCAAGATCATGTGCGTGGTGGAAGGCAACGTCGAAAACAAGTGCTTATCAAGCATTGTTCAATTGGGAGGCCGGCCAATTTATCTAAAGTGGAGATTCTTCGACTTGGCTTTTTTCATTTCTTAATATCTTTGCGTCTTATGATCACTTCGTTTAGAGAAACTTCGATTTTAACATTCAAAAATTGTAAGGATATGGAAGGTTTTATAGAATATCCCTTATTTGACCTATAATATATCATACGCTGGGCACATCGAATATTTGGAGCAGAATGTTTTCGGTCCTTCGTGAAAAGCACTGGCATCACCTATGCTCCAGATCTACTATTATAATTATTCACCACCCGACTTTAGCTTTATTTTAGCGTATATTTCCTATGTAGTTTAAAAACATATAACTTAAATACAATAAAGGACAAAGAAGAATCGACCATTCTTAGTTGATCCTCCTTCCAGGGGTACACCATGCATTCGGCTCCATTCGTAGTATCGTGGAGAGAAATTAATGCTTGCTTGTCATGTACAAGGACTGGTTTGAGCATACCGAAACATCAACGCATTTTTTCCGTGCTCTCAAGGAAGTCTGCTATCAATTTGCTTCCCTTCACCTGTTGGATCCCTCTAATAATTGTTTTCTTAAAAAATATTATAGAAGAAAAAAGAATTTCGTGTCAACTTCACGAAAAAAACTCAGAGCCCAAAATTTTAACTTCCGCAATTTTTCTCTTATATTCACCATTTATATTGGACCAAGTAGATGATTCTGTGAGGTGCCATTCGCTTAACACAGACTTGCAGGCAACCAGTAGAATAGAGGGACCACTCCACTCGGAAAAATTGTCTTTGAAGAGAGTGCCAAAAGTTATCAGTACTAGGGAGTAAATATTGATCTGATATTTTATACAAATTCTACGAGAAAAATGTATTGATGAAAAAAAAATGACACTTTACTCTGTGTTCAAATACGGACCCGTATTTTAAATGTGTTTTTAAGTTGCACCACTGGATCAGTTCAAACCACAATAAAAGTAGACCATAAATTTGAAAAGTACCACTTTAGTCCAATTTACTGACGAAGACTATTAATCGACATAGAGGACTCAGAAATGAAATGCCTGGTCAATTCGTACGAAAGAGCAGCTATCACTTTCTAAGATCATTTCCAGTCTTTTTCTCGTAATTCATTGAATTTTCGTCTCGCTAACCTCATCTGTAGCAATACGGTAGCCTCACATGCTATTTCAGAGACTTTTTCTAGAGGAAGATGTCACGTTCAACGATGGTCATGTCAGGTGGTGATGTCATTGGCAATACTCCATTACTTCGACTGAATCGAGTTACTAAAGGATTGGACGCCACGATTGGTGAAGTTCTTGGTTTTCGATCTTGCCCTTGAATTTTTTTCTATTTTTTCTTCATTTCGAGATTTGGGTGACTTCATAGCAGCATTTATTCCGCTCAAATCGTTTTCTACCATCCACATCCACGAAGGTAGGCCTTCGAGTTCCACTGTGGGTTCGGATACTGCTTAGATATATTTGGCGTTCTTTATGAATGTCGCTGAATGCTGATCGCTTCATAATGGTGTAAATCACTTCATAGAGATTACAATTTTAATTCGGGTCGGAAGCGCACGCGTGGCTCCGAGATGTGCTCTTATCTCAGTATCCTTGTGATTGATTTCACATAACACCCAGCCATGAAAAAAGAGTACGCAATGAACAAAAACTGAAACATCGCTGAAATTATGTTTAGAATTTTGATGAAGCTGAGATATTTGCAAAACTATGGACCGCAGGTGTCCGTGGTGGGGAACGAAAACGCTATTGTCCTTTCCCTGGAATAACGCGTTCACCACCACACCACGCTGGTCCTTCGTTTCGACTGCCTTTCAGCTAGTTCTATCGATCTTCTGCACATCAGCAATCACCCGACAAATAGAATCCAAAAAGAATCTCATTTTCGGGTGATTGCTGATGGCAGAAAGTCGATAGAACTAGCTGAGAGACAGGCGAAGCGAAGGACCCGCATGGTGTGGTGGTGAACGCGTTACTCCCCGGAAAGGACAGTAGCCCGTTTGTTCCCCACCGCAACCACCTGCGGTCCAGAGTTTTGCAAATATCTCAGTTTCGCTAGAGTTATATTTCACAATATACCATGCCGTTGAAAAGAGTAGGCAGCAAAACAAAACGGTTAAGACTATGTCTAGAAAATAGAACTAGTCCTTCCAGCCGTTTACCGCCTCATCGTGGCTGGGAGGTGTTCTTGGGTGTCGGACTGCGATGGACAGCGGGGGATCCATCCCCTGGAAGAGTCTCCCAGGCTAAAAAGGAATCTGGCGTTTCCATCACGAAGCCTAGGGAAGAGTGAACCAATACCATGATCCATTACAGTCCTGGTAACAAACTAGTCGCATGGCGGTAAATCTCTCTCTGTTCCACAAGGGTTGCAACTGCCCGTGTGGTAAAAACCTAGACTTTGGCCAGGCTGACCTCGGAATTCCAGAAAACCGCAATGACTTAACCAGCAAATCTAAAAAAAATGGAGATTATGCTGGAGCTCGCATAACCAGTGAGAGCGTGCCATTCAAGTGTGTCAAGTGTCAATTAGAACCAGTAGTAACACATTCAGCCGCTCTTCTATTGAACAGTTAAAGGTCCTCTCTTGTTTTTTTCTCACAAATGTTTTTGGATAGGTTTAAATAAAAAAAAATCTTGAGTAAAAGCGGAGCACACACTTCTTAAGATCTGATAAAATCTGTGCGAGTGGCACCTTTCAACAATTAAGTGGATTTTTATAATGCTTACAACCTTTTCAAAATAGTCCGATCGATCTCTCTTATAAAAGTAAGGACTGCCGAAGATATAAATTTCTGAGTGGAAAGATTCCATAGCTTCCATAGAATCCATATCTTCTTCGCTGTTTTGTGGAGGCTATTGGGGAGTTGTAGTTATTTAATTGTTGAGATTTCGTAGAATATGGCAGGGTAGTGGCCCATAATTCGTCTTGATGTTCCCAGCTGTCGCGCATGCGCAAACAACTTCAAGAATAGAAATTTCACTTTCCACGAGCTCCAGCTTTAAATGGATTTAAGGTCAGAGGAACATTCCGGAAAATCCATTTATAGAGCTGGGACTTTTTTCGATACAACGATAAAAATGACAATCGCCTATTGACTCATTACAACCGGCGCTGACTTGGTTGACAATTGCTCATAATTTTTGGCTGTTTTTGGTAGTCAGAGCAGCTGATGAGCTCAGGACTTGTTATGCTTAAGGAAGAAGTTTTGGTCTATCGCTAGGTGCGTGAGTAAACTTTAGAAATGGTGTTCCAGTGTTAGACTTATTCAAAGTTCGAGTTCATATGATACTGAAAGTGAAATTTATACTTTTACTATTGCTGATGCAAGCGCCACAACCGCAAACATAAAGATGAATTGAGGAATACCATCCTGTCCAATTCTACGAAATCCTAACTATTCAGATATTTCGGTGAACGAAATATAACCCTCCATGGAGAAGAGCGTAGTAAAAACATTCTTTGCCCTTCAGAAATTAGAGTTTCGTCTTCACAGAATAAGAGGACTTTTGATAATATGATTCGTGGATTACAGTGATTCAAATGGCTTTCATATTGGCCAGTAAATTTTGTAATGAGCTGATAGTGTTAATCTAAACTGGAAGGGCGCAATGATTCTTGGCCACGCATGATTGTATGCAACTCACATCGTCTGCTGTGTGAGTGGAATCTAACAGCTAATCTAAGAAGTCATAACTTGAAAAATGTTATGGTGATATGCTGTAGTTTATAGCAACGATTTCATATCTACTAGATGAATAACCCGTAGTTCTGAATTTTTTAGATGGTTCAAAAAAAGGAAGAAACAGTGGGCAAAAGTGCTGTTCGAAGGTAGTGAATTTTCCGTCTTCTTTTCTCATAGACTGATAAAAGTTGGCTTGTAATGCTTGTTTCGAATTCATAAATCTTAAGATAACAACACAGATTTTCAGCAGTGAAACTTGAATATATGAATCCAGCCGGCTCTGTAAAGGATCGCATTGCGTTCAGTATGGTTGAAGCCGCTGAAGCTGAAGGAAAAATCGTTCCTGGGAAAACTGTGCTTATCGAGCCAACCAGCGGAAACATGGGAATTGCCCTGGCATACTGTGCTGCTCTTAAAGGGTACGTTGGCTATACCTCATTGCATTCAATTTAAAAAAGTCGAGTTCAAGGCAATGCTTAATTTACTCAGCTTAAATACTTTTTAATGAAAAATTCCTGCTTGTATTATGAATTTCGTAGTAGAATGAGCTACTATCTCTTTTTAGATACAAGCTTATTTTAACGATGCCGTCATCCATGAGCGTGGAACGACGAGCTTTACTGAAAGTGTACGGAGCCGAGGTGGATGATAACTTTGTACCAGCCGTTTTTTTCAAAATCCTGGTCAAATATGATAGCAATAGACCCAGGAATTTGAATTTCTCAATGGACGATTACTGTTAACCGCCGAACTTTGTTGTGAAGCGAAGTGAATTCGTTCCTCGTCCTAAAAACGACGCACTCAAGAGCGTTTCTTATACGTCTAAAATACTTTTACAACACACAGAATTAGTCACATTTAAAATTTTTGGCAAAACAATTTAAATAGTTTGACTAAACTTCTTCACGACTTCCGCAATAGAGTGTGGATGGATAGTCCTACTTGAAATCCCCACTACTTTCATTCAAGTTTTTTTCACCTTCCAACCTTCAGCTCACCTTCTGAGATCTTACGCAAATAATATCGAGACCCCAGTAATAATGATTTTTAACTATATTTATTGTAGTTTCTGTTGGGTAACTCAGTTCTTTCAAGGTTATTCTGACCGACCCAGCTACAGCGGTGAAAGGTGCGATCGAAAGAGCTCAGGATTTAGCTAAAGCCTTACCGAACTCACACATTCTTGATCAGGTTTTGACAATCAGAGATTCTTATTGATTTTTACCATGACTGTTTAATTGTTATTTTTGCGAATGTTTACTTTTCGTACCGAATTTAGTTCTCAAATCCGGCTAACCCTCTAGCACACTATTTAGCTACTGGACCTGAGATCTGGAAGCAAACAAGGGGAAAAGTGAGTGCAGAACAAATAAAGTATCGAAACCAATGTTCGTTATGAGTTTCTCGAAAAAAAATTTGAACTACTTTGGCGATCAGTTTAAATTTTAACACCAGTCAGAGCGCCTAAATTTCAAAAAAAGACAGATTTTTATGGTTTTATCCCAGACGCTCTCTTTAAAGAGACCGTTCTACTAGTGATTTAGTGAATATCACGAAACATTTACTAGGCAAATTCTAAGAACAACTTTTCAATGAGCATTTCTTAAACATAGAAATGGTTCGTCTTCATTTTTTGAGAAGTCAGCCAAATTTCAGAATAACATATTGTGGTTCCAGGAGCAAGCAGTCTTTACTTCGCTGGTACATCTTGTAGTAGTACCCAGGATCGACTTTCTATTAACTTCGGCATCGGATTATGAATTCGTTTTCTCTCTCAGCAATCGCGAGGTTGTTAAACAGAATAGAAAGTCGATCCTGGGTACTACTACAAGATGTACCAGCGAAGTAAAGAGTGCTTGCTCCTGGAACCACAATTTGTTATTCTGAAATTTGGCTGGCTGACTTCTCAAAAAATGAAGACAAACCATTTCTATGTTTAAAAATACTTCCATGCAATAACACACATACAACACAATCGTATTCTGACGAAACGTCAGCTACGATTGTGTTGTATGTGTGTTATTGCATGGAAGTAAACGTATGCTGTTTAACAACCTCGCGATTGCTGAGAAAGAAAACGACGAATTCATAGTCTTTACTTCATTTATATTCAGTGTTTTTGATAGAAGAAATACCAAAAAAATAACAGGGCGTTTATTTTATGTCGGAATCACCAGAAAGGTCTATAAATTGAGATCGATGCTTGATGGCTAAAATAACCTTTTTTCTACTCAAGGGATCTGCAACACTTTAACGCTTTATTTAAATATTAAGGTAGACATCGTCTGCTTTGGAGTAGGATCTGGAGGCACATGCTCTGGTGTAGGCCGCTACCTGAAGGAACAAAATCCTAAAATAAAGGTGACACTTTCCAGGCTATTTTCTCGACCACACTTCTCTGAATTAACAGAGCTCAGGTATATCCTGTTGAGCCGTTTGAATCGTCGGCAATCAACGGTCTACCACACAGCCCACATAAAATCCAAGGCACGTATTTGAAGATTATCAATCGCAATTTTTGAAACGATTAGTAAACACGATTTATTTAAACCACTACAGAAAAATGGCTACCACGGTCCAGTCTGTTCTATTCATCTTGTTCACAGTTGTTCTAGGTATGGGAATTGGTATGATACCAGAAAATCTCGATCGCACTCTCTACACTGAGGCCTTGCGGGTGCATTCAGACGATGCCATCACCATGGCGAGGCGTCTTGCCCTTGAAGAAGCGATCCTTGGCGGAATCTCGTCCGGTGCAAATGTCTGTGCTTCTATTCAGGTATGTCATTTTCATATGTGTCAAGAAATATGCCCAATTCATTGGAAGTCATAAATACTAAAATAAAAAATAAATACTGTAATGGGAACTTTGACAATCGATGAAGTGCTACATTCAAAATTACTAGCAAGGGACACAATATGGGCAGAGCTATATCACCTGTAGGCAAACTGATCATATACTGATTTGTACAGAAGTCACTGAAGGCTCTATTCGGCCTTGTTCAACTATAGACAGAATCCTGATGGGTTACTTCAGTGAGGAATATACCCGCAACTCGCATCTTATTCATAACACCGTCGAGTGAATATGGATTTCACTTTACTACAAAATTGTTAAGCGTAAACTTGAAAGTTTTACCATATGCAAATGCTGGGTTAACACAAAGAAATTTTGGTATATACAGATTCTTAAGAAAAAAACAGTCGATTGAAAATGACAAAGCTCCCGGTGTTGATCAACCCTGTGGGATGTGGCATGCATTCGACTTCATTAAGCTTCAATTTTGACCTTTTTGTTCACTGCCTATTCTTTTCAATGACAGGATATGTTGCGAAATATAACTTTTATAATGCTGAGACATTTGAAAAACTCCGGACAGCAGGTGTCTGAGGTGCGAAACAAGAGTGCTATTATCCTTTCCGGGGAGTAACGCGTTCTCCACAACATCATGCTGGTCCTTCGTTTCGCCTGTCTCTTAGCTAGTTCTATCGATACCGATTTGGGCTTCCCAGATCAATCCCGTTGACGAGTGATTCCTGATGGCAACTATCGATAGAACTAGTTGAGAGACAGGCGAAACGAAGAACTCGCATAGTGTGGTGATGAACGCGATACTCCCCGGAAAGGATAATCGCGCTCTCGCTCCCCACCGCAGACACCTGCGGTCCGAAGTTTTGCAAATATCTCAGCATTGTAGAAGTTACATTTCGCAATATGCCCTACCATTAAAAAGAACAGGCAGTAAATGAAAAGGCTAAGATTGTGACTATAGCTATAGCCTCACGTTAACTAGGGTCAATGTCGATTGGAGTTCACCAGATCAATCCTGTTGACGGGTGATTGCTGATGGCAGTGATCGACAGACCTAGCTGAGAGACAGGCGAAACGAAGGACCCGCATTGTGCAGTGGTGAACGCGTTACTCCCCGGAAAGGACAATAGCGCGTTCGTTCCCCACCGCAGATCACTGCGGTCCGGAGTTTTGCAAATATCTCAGCATTATAGAAGTTCACTAAGCATCGCTAGAGATGATTAAATGCATATCTCGTCTCCACAATAACTGGTAGTGCCCAACCAATGCATCGAGTCAGTACTGCTATCCTCTCAGACAACCATGGCAGCCAAACACGCAGACCCTCGAGGGATGGAAGGCTTCGTGAGGCTGGGGCGCGGGTATCGATTCCCTATGTGTTGTGGGGCCACTCTGACTACTGCGCTACACATGACCACAAAAAAAATGAGGGCGATAAAAAATTTCCCTGGGATCAAAAGTAAACTGGATGCTGACCATTAATGAAACTAGTACAGAGAAGTTACCAAAGACAACAATCGGCAAGCTTCGCCGATTCGATTATAATTCTAGCAACAACAGAGTTTGTAGCGAACTAATACAGCCATGGCGAGTGTGGCACAGTAGTTGGAGCCGCCCTGCAATACACACATGAGATCGGTCCCCGCACCCCATGTCTTCGGCAAATTGGTACCGGACTTGCCTGGGAGGATAGCAGCACTGCCTCTATACATTGGCAGGCCACTGTTAAGTTATTGTAAAGGTCAGCTATGTATTCAGTTATCTACGACGATAATTAGTGAAATCAAATGCATGGCACATCCCTCAGGGATTGATCAACGCCGAGAGCTTTATCCTTTACCCTTTCTAATACTGTCATTAGCATAAAATTGCATTACCAATTCTCGTCGGTCGAGTGACTCTGAATCCAGTAAAGACTCCTTTTGCTTTTGTTACACACAACTGTAATGCACTGCGCTATGGTCGCTCCCAGAATACAAAACATGGTTGTGGTTAAAACGCGCATACCATGTCCGATACACTCGATTTTCAATATTTCGGTATCACAGTAGTGGTGCTGAGCATTGGTCTTCGGTGAAAATGGTTTAGATTTCATCTTTAGAATGCACGAATCGTGGTAGCACTTCTTGAAATCCGATTATAACGATAATTTGACCATCAAAGCAAAAACAAGTTGCTCTCAGCCACCGACCTCGACTCACATGTTTTCACATTCCAGTATCTGTGTGAAGTTCTTGAAGATAGTTGTAAATAATTTTGGCCAGATGATATCGCACTGTCGCACTCATCTCCGTGGGTTGATGGCAAACATCCGAAAAAAAATTAGGAATAGGGAGTACATGGAACGTTTTGGGTGATACCTAAAAGAAAAGCCGCGAAACTAAAAGAAAACCTCTATGATGTTGCATGGTGTGGTGGTGAGCGCCTCACCCCACGGAAAGGACAATAGCGCGTTCGTGTCCCACCGCAGACACCAGCGGTCCGGAGTTTTGCAAATATCTCAGTATCATAGAGGTTGTATTTTGCAAAATACTCTGCTATTGAAAAGAGTAGGCAGTAGATAAACTGGTTAAAAGAAAACCGTATAATATATGTGTGCGAAGGTTTCTTTCTTTCTTGAAGTTTCTATATATATATATATCCACGGATCTCCCTCATATGAGGGATCTCGAGCCGGTTAGTCGCGAAGCTACGTGGCGCGTCCCCAGGTGGCGGATATGGGGTTAATCGCGGACCAAAAGCGACCTTTGCTTACCTGAGACGCAGGTGGATCCAGGGAATGGACTCCCTGTTTCTGCTGCCGATTTGGCGCATACTTTTTGTATTCGCTAGGCGTATGCATGCGTGCGTGTGTAAGTGCGTTCTCGCTTTATGCGGATTGTATTCTACGAGTCAATTCGGCCAAAACCCTGCAATCAAGTGACAGAGAAGTACATGGAAGGTGGTTAGGAGTCGCATCCAACAAATAAGTTCCATGTCCACTCTGGGAGAGCCTGGCAAGCTACCCGTGAGTATAACCAGCCACCACGTTCAGAGCCCAGCAAGCTATACGTGGGTATAAAATATGCTAAACACAGTAAAAAAAAAGAAAACGGGCCTCATTCTCCTGACCCCGAAAGAGCCCCCAATGTCGCAGCGTTGGGTAGGACGAGTACGGAGAGGGAATACGATCGGCTCATTGAATATCTTCACGTTAGCGCCATGAAAGCTGAGAGTTCGAGGGTCACCGAGAGACGTCTGTCTCCAGAAACTCTCGAGCTAATACGCCAGAGTGGACTCGCACGAACTGCAGGCAACCGCGAGCTAACGTCCGAGCTTGCGAAACAAGGCAGACAGGCGATAAAAGAAGATCTTAAAGAGAGAAGAGCAGCGGTAATGGTCGAAGCTGCAGAGGCTGGGAAAAGCATTCGCAAAGCCCGCCGAAGCTTCGCCAATTGCAAGACCAAGATGATTGCACTCCGACGCCCAAAGGGAACAATAACAGCGTCCAGAAAGGCAATGGAGAGAATCATCCACGAATACTACCCAGATCTCTTCGATAGCCACGTCCACCTCCCGTCTTATGAAATAAAAGAGGATGGATATGTTGTTTCACCGGTTCTCCCTTCCGAAATCGGACATGCCATTTCGTCGGTGAAAAATCGAACAGCACCAGGTCCGGACAGGATAAGATCAGAACATCTGAAGAACCTTCCGCCGGTCCTCGCAAGCACACTGGCTCGGCTCTTCACACGTTACCTGTCTGAATGCAAGGTCCCTACTCAGTGGAAGACCAGCAAGACCGTGTTGTTGTTCAAGAAGGGCGACCTACACGATATAGGCAACTATCGCCCAATCTGCTTGCTGTCTGTCGTCTACAAACTTTTCACTCGAGTCATCCTGAACAGGATTGACAGAACACTGGACGAAGGACAGCCGTGCGAGCAAGCAGGGTTTCGGAATGGATTTAGTACGATGGACCACATTCACACGTTAACAAGGTTCATTGAGGTATCGCGAGAGTACAAAAGACCGCTCTGTCTCACTTTCGTCGACTTAGAGAAGGCCTTTGATTCAATTGAGATAGAAGCTAACCTTGGAAGCCCTTCGTAGTCAAGGAGTCCCTACTCAGTACACAAAGACTCTTCGTGAGCTTTACAACAATTTCACAACCAAAATTTCTCCATTCTACAACGATATTAACGTTGACGTCAAAAGAGGAGTTAGGCAAGGCGATACAATCTCGCCAAAATTATTTACAGCCACCCTCCAGAACGTCATGCGAACATTGGAATGGGATAATATGGGAGTGAAAATCGATGGTGGGCAGTAACATCATCTTCGCTTTGCGGATGGGATCGTCCTTATGACACCAAACATTAGACAAGTGGAACGTATGCTTGCGAACTTTGGTAAAGCGTGTGGAAAGATTGGTTTTCGACTAAATCTAAAGAAAACGATGTTCATGAAGAACGGATTGGTTTCGTTTGCCCCATTCACGCTCAGCGGAACGAATATCTCCGGATGCTCCAGTTATGTATATCTAGTTTGGTAAATCAATATGATGAACGACTTCGCTCCAGAGCTGAGCAGAAGGATACGAGCGGCTTAGGGAGCTTCCAAATGCATCGAGGATGTAATGAAGAGAACAAAGAACACCCGACTCCGTGCCCACCTTTTCGACTCAACGGTTCTTTCTGACCTAACGTATACGTCAAACACCTGGTCGCTACGTAAGCAGGATGAAAGATCACTCAGCGTTATCGAACGCGCAGTCGAAAGGACGATGCTAGGAGTATTCCGTTTCACACAAGTAAGGGATGGGATCCGAAGCTCTGACCTTCCTCAACGGTCAAAAGTAAAAAGTTGTCGTTGTATACGTCAGGCTGTCGAAGATAAGGTGTGCCAGACGCGTAATCCGTATGAATGATAACCGATGGTTAAGAGCTGACTTAGTGACTGGATTCTTCGGGATGTCAAACGTGGTGCAGGAAGACCACAGACCCGATGGTCAAAGTTCTTCACGAAAAGCCTAGAAGAAAGACATGATGCTCGACGAGCCCCTAAAGCTAGCAGAACCCACTGGGCTACTCTTGCACGCGACAGGGGAAAATGGAGGATTTACTGGCACCGGCTCCAGTCACTCGACGATGAACGGGAGTACAGGTAACACAGGTGACAGGTGATAGGTCCAATAGGGCGCGTGTGGGGCAGTGGTTGGATGCGATGCGCACGTGGAATGCGCCCTTGGCCCACCAGCCTTCCATCCCTCCGGGGTCGCCAGATTGGTACCAGACTTGTCTGGGAGGATAGCAGCACCGGCTTAATACATCGGCAGGCCACCGCTAGTCGGGAAGGCCAGATATGCATTCAATCACCTCCAACGATACTTGATGAAGTCGAATGCATGGCGCATCCCTTAGGATTGATCAACGCCGAGAGCTTTATCCTTTTTTACAGGTCCAATATGCATTCAATCACCGCTACGATACCATGGATTGAGCCGAATGTACGGCGCATCCCTAAAGGGGTAATCAATACCAAGCGCTCTTACGCTCTTTGTTTCGCAATGTTGTATCTTTTTTAAGAATTTACTATACATGCCTTTCATAAACCCAACAATGGCACGACTCTTGTTAAAATTATTCCTTTACCTGTCCTGAATAGCTGACCTTTTAGCTTGCAAAGCGCCCTGAAAACAAAGGAAAACTGATCGTTACCACTATCAACAGCTTCGGCGAACGTTACCTGTAAGGATCTTCACGGCTTTTCTTTTGCTTTACCATAATACTACAATGTGTCTCCATTACAACATGCTATACACTATTATAAAGCGTAACACAAGATATTCTATCGAGTTTTCAAAAGCAAACAACAGAAAACCACGGTTCTCCCTCACACAGGGGTCTATGGGTGATTAAATAGACGCGAGACGACGTGGCACATCTCTCTGTAGCAAATAGTGGGTTAATCGCAGAACAACCGACCGATCAAGCGACTTTGTGCTTCCCTTAGACCCAGGCAGATCCAGAGTATGGTTTGCCCGTTTGTGCTCGGCTGATTCGGCAGACATTTCCTGTGTCTGCGAGGGCATATTCGTGCATTCGTGTGTGGACATGTTATCCTTTATATGGACTGTATTCAATTCGGTGAAAAGATCGAAAGCAAGCAATGAAGTGAATGGTAGGTATACGTAAGGCAGCTAGTAGGTCCGTCTTACAGATGATATCCCCGTGAGCTCTCGGAGAGATTGGGAAGCTACTCGTGAGTAAACTCAGTTCCCATGTTCGAACCTCAGCATGTTATACGTGGGCATCAAACGCTAAACACAGTAAAATAAATGGGCCTCACTCCCTTGAGGGCGAAAGAGCCCCGATACGATATGACAGCGCTGGATAAGAGGATTAGGGAAAGAATGCTAAAACTTCAAGGACATTCAAAGCTACCTAAATTTAGAAGGATTACAGTGACGATCTGTACCTACAATGCAAGCGCACTTGTATCTGCGTCCTCGATACAGGACTTGATCAGACAGGCAAGAATGGTAAGGTACGACGTCATCGAAATGGCCATTGCGAGAAGGCGCTACCCATTCAACACCGTCTATGACACTGGAGAAGAATTGTTCATCAGAACACGCGACAATAGAGGAGTCGGCGGCGTCGGCGTTCTCGTCAACACGAGTTTGTACATGAACATTGACTCATTCCAACAACGAACAACCCGAATCGAACGTTTACGGTTAAAAACATGTGGATCTATAGGGGTAATGACAATTCTAGGCCCCTGCTCACCACTGACATCAAACAATGGCGAAAACGAAGTCGAAACGTTCTATGTGGATATAGAGAAATTCTATAGAGAAGACTGATTCTTTTTTTTTAGATGACCCGTCATCACGTGTATTGTGCTGATTCCAACATATCTCGCATTCGATTCATCTTCGTCGCATTTTTTTTAGATCTAAAAATTTGTACGAAACGGTCTTGGAACATTTCGAGTGTTGATTCGGCTGTTGCTTGAGGATTTAGTACGCTTCACTAATGTCGTAGAATTGCGGTCTAGTCGATTTCCATTGCAATCTTGGAAGTAGTCGAGTAAGGTGTTTCCATATGAATTGGACGAGGATATTGGAGCTGCAGTCGAACTAGCGGTTTTTGCCTCTTGACCGACGGCATAACTAATCTCTCTATCAGGCATAAGAGAAAAGACCACACGTTCCTTGAGATCAACATTGGTGATTTTAAAGTTAAGATAAGGGCACGTGTGGCACAGTGGTTGGAGGCGCTACTGAGAGGCGATCCCGCGACCATGGCCCACCAAGCTTTCCATCCCTCCAGGGTTGACAAATCGGCACCAGACTTGTCTGGGAAGACACTGGCTCGATACATCGGTAGGCCACCGTGAGTCATTGTAAAGGCCAGATATACATTCAGTCACCTCCAATGACGTTTAATGAAGGTGAATGCATGACGCATCTCTCAGGGATTGATCAACGCCGAGTCCTAACTTCTGAAAAACGTCAAATTGGGACCCAAAGAATAGAATGGAGCGAGCAGGGTGATCGACGGCCTGAGTTTAACGCGACGACCATTCATGGTTACTTCAATTCCAGAAGCACCACCATCAACGTTGGACGTGGGAGTCTCCTAATGATGAGTACCATAATGAAATAGACGACCTCATAGTAAATCGGTTTTGCCCTACCGATGTCGCTCTTGTTGCAAAATTCTGTACTGGATCAGACCACCGCCTTCTTCGTACAATATTTCATTTCTCGCGGAAAGAAAAAGCCAAACGGAGTACCAAAACTATCATGAACTGGGATTCATTCAGTTCACTAGCCGGCTGTTGGAAAGATTCCGTTCTTGATAACATCGACGAGGAATACGATCGCCTCATTCACCATCTTCAAATTGACGCTATAATGACTGAAAGCTCAACAGCCACCAAGAGATCTCTCTTCAGAAACACTCTAGTGATACGCCAACGTAGAATCGTGAGAGCTGCAGAGAACCACCAATTCACGTCCAAACTTGCAAAACAATGCAGACAGACGGTGAAAAATAGTCTCAAGAAGAAAAGAGCAGCAGTAATGGTCGAAGCTGCAGGGACTGGAAAAGGTATTCATAAAGCCCAACGAGATTTCGTTGATTACAAGACTAAGATAATTGGACGCCGACGTGCAAATGGAAAGTTACAGCTTCCAGAAAAGTGATGAAGAAAATCATTTACGACTAATATTGGGATATTTTCCATAGCCAATTCTTCTTTCCCTCTTACGAAATAAAGCACAATAAAGCACAATATATACATGCCGTCCCACAGTTTCTCTCTTCCGAAATCCGACATGCTATTTCGTCGATGAAGAATCGAACAACACCAGGTCGAGACGGGGTATAACCTGAACATCTGCATAATGTGCTGCAAGTGTTCATCAACACAACAGCTCCCCACTACACATGTTACTTGTCAGAATACAAGGTTCCTATTCAATGGAAAGCCAGCATGACCGTTCTATTGTCCAAGAATGGTGATCTCCACGATATCAGCAATTATTGCCCAGTCCGTATGCTCTTTGTTGTCTTCTCTCATGTCATCTTAAACAGGCTTTGCAGAACACTCGGCTAGAGACAACCATGCGAGCAAGCAAGGATTCAGATCACACTACAAAAAGGCTCACTGAAGTATTGTGAGGGTACAAGAGACCGCTCTGTCTCACTCTCATCGATGTAAGCTTCTGATTCACTTCCGATAGAAGCAGTCATGGAAGCCCTTGGTAGTCAAGGAGTCCCTACTCAGTACATAAAGATTCTTCGTGAGCTGTACAAAAATTTCACAACCAAGATATCGCCATTCTATAGCGATATTAACGTTGACGTCAAAAGAGGAGTTAGGCAAGGCGATACAATCTCGCCAAAATTATTTACCGCCACCCTTCAGAATGTCATGCGACCATTGGAATGGGGCAATATAAGAAATGAAATTCGATGGTCGGCAGTTTCGCCTTGCCGATCACATCGTCCTTATCACACCAGACATTAGCCAAGCGGAACATATGCTTTCCGCTTTTGATAAAGCGTGTGCAGAGATTGGTCTTCAACTAAATCTCACAAAAACAATGTTCATGAGGAACGGATTGGTTTCATATGCCCCATTCACGCTGAACGTAACGAATATCTCCGAATGCTCCATTTATTTCTATCTAGGTCTGGAAATTAATATGATGAACGACTTAGCTTCAGAGTTAAGCAGAAGGAAACAAACGGTTTGGAAACGAAAGTGTCTTTCGAGAGCACCGAAGATGTGCTGAAGAAAACAAAGAACAACCGAATCTGTGCCCATCCTTTTATCTTAAAGCTACTTCCCACCTTAGCGTATGCATCAGAAACCTGGTCGCTGCGTAAGCAGGATGAAAGATCACTCAGCGTTATTGAACGTGCAGGCAAAAGGACGATGCTAGAAATACCGGGTATCACACTAGGGACGTAATCCGAAGCTCCGACCTTCCTCAACGGTCAAAAGTAAAAAGTTGCCGTTGTATACGTCAGGCTGTCGAAGATAAGAGGTGCCGGACACGTAATGCGTATGAACGACAACCGATGGACAACAGCCGTCAGACCGAGACCCTAGAGCAAGCAGAACCCACTGGGTTACTCTTGCACGGAACATGGAGAAATGGAAGGTTTACTAGTACCACCTGAGACATTCAACGATCAACGCGACGGTAAATGATACAGATGAACGAAGAAAAAAGTTTTGGATAGATAGGTATCGACCAAACACTAATGAGTTTTTGTTTAGATCTACGGCACTTTACGCAGATGTAAGAGAGAAAGCCGCCGCTATGGAGCAGATGTCTCTGGAGGAATCCATCGATAACGCTAAGGCATATCTTGGATTCTAACGCCTAATCGGTTTTCTATTAATTTCGATGTGCTATTTTCATTTTCAAATAAATAATCATCACATTTTCTCTTATGTCGTTACTAGTAACTTGAGCTTTGTATCTATATCTAAATCAAGGTGGTTCCCACTAGGCGGCAATGCATCACTTAGCGATGCCATGCTGTATGCAATGGTCACTGTTAAAACCCCACCACGGAGCAATTAAATACCTCATTTTTCCAGTGTTGGTGGATTGCTACAGGACTTGCCTGGGAAGGCACCCCTGCGATCGACAATGGCATGCATTCACTTGCAGTTAATAGCTGGATATGCTTAATTAAGGCTACTTCGAAATTCCAAGGAGATTCAACTTAATCAGCACGCAAACTCATTCGTGAGGAAGTCAAATCTGGTCTGGTAAAATAGCAAATGAACTCCCACATATTTTCGAAACAGCTCCTAGATAGCAGACACAAAACAGTGAGTCAAATGGAGTCTAGGGATCCGCACGGTATATTAAATTGAATTATATAAATAAATTCCGGACACAACATCACCGTTATTCATCATCATAACTATCGGCGATCAGAGTGATCAGTGAGAGGCGACGATGGTAAAACATCAGTTGTTCCGATGACTTGGTAGAGTCATCATGTCAGTGATTGCCCTCTACCTGACATAGGTAGGAGGCAAGCTTAAGCGTGATAGGGTGAATTTCCATCTAGACCATTCAAATTTGAAGACGATCTTCGCTGCCTTTGTTCAAGTTCGTTAGAGAGGAGCACAACTTGAGACGAAAATTCTCAGTTAACATTAAGTGGTCACAGGTGTTTACCTCCTGCCATCCAATGTCATGTAGTCATTCGTAACGTAACTGAAGAACAAATATTCTGGATAGATAGCCAAAGTTTTCCGAGTAATATTCCATTACATTCATCATATAACAGATCCAATCAATTACCTATTACTTAAGTTTAAAGGAAGTAAAAGGTAATTTGGTTTACTTGCAAAAATCACTAACTTCTGGATAATGCTGATCCAATGACACACATTGGTGCATTAACTGTCATGAGTCGTTTTCGGAAACGATGAGAGTTATCGACGGTTATCGATAGAATCCTTATATTAGATGAGGTCTCCTTGATTACTGCGAATTTTGTTGGATACAATGTCTTTAAGGGGCACGTGTGGCTCAGTAGTTGGAGGAGCCTTGCAACACATACGAGAAATCGATCCCCGCGTACATAGCCCACCAAGTCTACCATCCCTCCGGGGTCGGTAAATTGGTACCAGACTTGTCTGGGAGGATAGCAGCACTGGCTCGATACATCGGTAGGCCACCACGAGTCATTGTAAAGGCCAGATAGGCATTTAATCACCTCCAAACGATGCTTAATGAAGTCGAATGCATGGCGCATCCCTCAGGGATTGATCAATGCCAAGAGCTTTATCCTTTGTTTCTCTACAATGCCTTTTATGATACTTTAGCATTAAAAAAACCCTATCTTTCCGATGTCATTTTATCTCCATAATATCGGCAGTAAGTCGTCAACTAAAGTCGATGAATGGGATGGAGGCGCAAGGAATTTGCCGGTGAACGCAAGCATAGAAACAGAATTTCTCAATTCTTATGCCACAGTATTCGTAGAATAAAAGTCCGTTTGGCCTACAAATGAGGAAAATTGGCGTGATTCGCAAGGAACGGTTTAACTATCAAGGCATTTCCATTTTTAAACTCTTGGTAAATAGCAGTGATCAAATTGAGTAATGCTCCACAAATATGGGACAGAGATGGACTGCTGTTAAAGCAGCATATTGCGAGCTGTTGACTGTTCACTTTCCTGAATACTGATAACGTCGTGCTTACTCGCCAGTTAGACGTTGACGACCTTCCAGTATCTATGGAATGACAAGGAACTGGTCTCTCAGCTACCTCATAACGACAATGAATTTTCGATGTTCAGCTTCCCGTACTGTTCACGATGTACCAACGTTGTTGCAATGGCTATCAACTAGCGCAGTTGGTTCTATGTTCATCTGAAATGTTTCCAGAAACGTCCATCACCTCAGACATAAGATGAATTTGATGCGAAATACACATCGAATTCGTAAGTACTTCCACTTTCAGCGTAGGCCGTTTCGCTATCTTTCTTCAGCTCCTACTTTCGAAACAGAAACTAGTCGCTCTTGATATGAACACTTATCTACGGGGTCCGCAAGTATTGATTGGAACTGGTGCTTGTCGATAGCAAATTTTAGATGTGGTTGAACATACTGGGCTTTCCACATGCTATTCAACATCCTACTAAAGATAGAAAACCATGAAAAATGACTTTCTACTACGACAACAACTGCAGAATAACACTACCAAAAAAATGTAAGAATGTAATACTACCAAAGTTATGCTAAGACATTTGCAAAACCCTGATCCTCGGCCAGATTCGAACCCAAGACTACCCTTCCTAAGAGCTAACGTCTTGCTCACTGCACCACTTAGACCGTTGTTTTACCTCTTGGCCAGTTTTTACAGTAACGGTGCAATCAGCAATCACCTGTGAACGGGAATGATTTGGAAAGCATAAGCCGGCATTGAACCCAATTAAGCGGAGACTGTAGTCGAAATGACGACGTATATTGCATATTATATTACATGCACATTAGATGCTATATTAAAAGCTAAAGGACAAAGCTCTCGCCGTTGATCAATCCCTGAGGGATGCGCCATGCATTCGACTCCATCAAGTATCATTGGAGGTGATTGAATGCATATCTGGCCTTTACAATGATATGCGGTGGCCTGCCGATGTATCGAGCCAGTGCTGCTATCCTCCCAGATAAGTCTGGTACTAATTTGCCGACCCAGGAGGGATGGAAGGCTTGGTGGGCCATGGGCGCAGGGATCGATTCCACGTGCGTGTCGCAGTGGCGCCTCCAATCACTGCGCCAAACGCGCCCCTATATTGATCCCTGATGCTATATTCTCACAAGGAAATCTAGCAGATATGGCGTAAAAATATCATCGTAAAGGCTTCAGGCGTCCTTAGAAAAAAAAATTTCCTCCTTTCTTAACTAACCAGACATGTGACTTAAGAAGATAAGCAGAACTGCTGGTAATACGACACTTACGTGACGGCGTGACCTGAGGACTCAGGCGATGCGAAGACAATGACCGCTTTCTGGTTGAGATCAATATATCTCAGCCTACACTGAAATTCATTCATTGCAGTGCGGATAGAATCCATAAATCTTTTCGTACAAGAGAAAACTCCACTTGCTCCACCACACAGAAGTTCTGATTTCATGGAGTCGATGACGTACGTTTCATCCACTTCATTTCTTGAAGGTTCAAATTTCGAAAACGCGAGTGAGGGCGCCAACAGGATTCCGTCTGACAGGACACAGCGGTACTTCCCAATGCACTGCTCGGGTTTGTAGGTGTCAGTCTTCCGCAGGAAATTCTTAAAACTTAGGTTGCGTTTTCAATTCTTGGAAGCTTTCTTTCGAAACACATTTAAAACAGAAAATACACTGTATAAATAATATGTATACAATTAAAAAATGTAATAAATTCTCTTCCACAAATCTATACAGTTTTGAACTCCAGAAATACCACAAAGATCGAGAAATCATCGTCATCACTTGAGAAATCGACTTCATAGCTATAGGTTTAAAGGACGTCTACTGTTCATGTGGGACGATTCCTGCAACGAATTTCGCTTTGGGACAGAGGCAGCCTTAGACAGAAATTTTGCACATTCATTTCCGTCCTAAATTGATAACTAACGAGTTTCGAATGCGTGTTCTCATTTGTTAGTGGTTTTTGTGGGTATAAGATGTTAATAAGGTAAGTGATTTTAAGTGTTAAGTTAACGTTCCTTTGATTGTTGCGATGCCACGATTTGCTCTTTCCAAAATTGGACAGGACCTTACTTCTAGCTCCTACGAAAGTAATGCATTTAGCAGAGCATCGTATTCTGCTGTTACATCAAGGTAGTGCAGCTCGGAGGACATATTTGACCCCAGTTGGTCTTTGGCATTTCGTTATCGTTCCATGTTGGTTTCTGCATAGCGTTACCGTCGTTGTCTGCATATAAATCAGCTATTTTATATAATGTGGTTCGTTTCATTTAATAACTACCCACATTTCCAGATGACTAAAGGTACTCAGGCTTTCGGTAAGAAACACGTCAAGTCGCACACACTGTGCAAGCGATGTGGGCGCTCGAGCTTCCACATACAGAAGAAGCGGTGTGCATCGTGTGGGTATCCGGATGCTAAGAAGCGGAAGTACAACTGGGGAGCGAAATCGATCCGTAGAAGGACCACTGGCACCGGCCGCATGCGCCATCTCCGCAAAGTGCATCGACGTTTCAGGTCAGACGTTCTGATTTTATTCCTTTCTATTATTCCTTGTCAATCTGTGTTACTCGGCTTATTCTGTTCTAGCTTTCGTGGCTAAGTTTTAACGGACTTCATTTTACTTATGCATCAGTTTTCTAAAAACCTCACACAATATAGTCACTTCGTTACTTACTGCCTATTTTTTCATAGCAGGCTGTGATGGGAAATATAACCACAGTAATCAACTTGTTTAAATTGTAGAGCTTACACGAAACTTTAACGAAGTTCAACAATTTAAATAAGTTGACATTCAACTACCGAGGTTAAATGACGGTCGGCGTGAAAATTATACCCACAGTGTTTTCTTGGACACTTTAATACACTCACTATTACGACCGTCAATTCTTCTGTGAAAGTACTCGATTTGGGTTATTTAGCATATGGTCTTGAACATAATGTTACTGATGGTAAAAATACGTTTTTAGCATGACCTTGTGCTCATCGTTGTCAGGACTGTTTCTGAAAATGGAAACATACATTTGGTCAAAAGTTTTCTTTAGTAGCAAGCAAATTATCAATAACTGAGAAATCCGACACGTTGTAGGAATCTGTAATGAAACTGGCATACTAGTTCAAGCAAACAGGATTAAACAGCACTCCTCGTAAAGCCTTTTCCCTTCAGATAACTGAATGATTCGTTGAATGAAGTAATTGTGCTAACTACTGAACTCCTCACAATGTTTGGTGAAGCGAGTTAACAAATTTTGTCACAGTTGAAATGGAAGAAAAATGCGCCCTATTCGATTAACTAAACGAATCGATATTCGTCAGTATTTTCTATTTCCTATCGGCTTAAATTGATAATCTCGCAAATGAATCGTTTTGTTGTCTCCAGTTGAAGCAAATCACTACAATACTTTGAAGCAGTATCAATCCGCTACAACGAACAAACCCATGTTCAGTATACTTCCCATGATTCTACGTAGTAGTATTGCGGGACACTTACTACAAGGGGTGATTCTGCCGAAATGTCAGCTACGATTGTGTTGTATGTGTATTATTGTATGGAAGTAAACATATGGTGTTTAACAACCTCGCGATTGCTGAGAGAGAAAACGGCGAATTCATAATTCAATGCCGAGGTTAATAGAAAGTCGATCCTGGATACACTTACTACAATTTTTCTTCCCTTTTCAGTGGACGTTACAAAACGTTATTTTGCGTGGTTCACAACTTTTTTACTTGAAGGAATTTTCAGCACTTTTGTCTTTGCCCAAACATTAAAGACATCCTTTTTTCTCCGACATTTCCCACATTTTTACGGAGCAAAACTGTTTTTGGACAGGTTAGCTTGTGCGTTGATTACAGTGTGTGTTCTCCCACTTGGAGTATGTGGATTCTTTCATTGTTTTTTTAGTGAGGTTTCAACATCAGCAACGTGCAAGCATTGTTTTATTATTAAGTGCCTGCATCCAAGTGTCATTTTATAGTCTCAGTTTATAGTGATGCACTATAACTTCTTGGAAATGTGTGAATTCATTAAAACAAGGAATGTGATGTTCAATATAATTTCTATGATTTTACATAGTAGTGTTGGGCTTGGCATGTAAAGCAGTGGTCGGAGGCGCCGTGCAATACACATGGGATCGATCCTTGCGCCCTAGACTCACCAAGCCCTCCATCATCCGAGGTGGCCAAATTGGTGCTATACTTCTTTGGGAGAACAACAGCACTGGCTGTATACATCGGTAGGTCACCGTGAGTCATTGTAAGGGTCAGAAATGCCTTGAGTCACCTCCAACGGTGCTTAGTGAAGTCGAATGCATGGCGCATTTCTCAGGGATAGATCCTCGCCGAGAGCTTTATTTTTTTTAATGTTGAAATAGAGTAGTTTTCTTTATTTTTACACTTAAAAGCGGTACAGTGCCTCGACTTTTCAATTTGTTTGTGAACACTAATATTCGGCTCTATGTTTTCTTCAGACTAGTCGATTTAACCGCCTTTAAAATATCTTGGGAGATTCCAGAAAGAAGAAAAAGTGTGCTCATGCGTTATTCAGTGATAGCACAGAAGACGAAAGTGTTGCTTAATTGAAGTGCGAAGTAAAGTAGACTTTTGTTTCTAACAATTGCCCATTTTCTTTTTCAAGACTTTCTTTTAACGGCGAAATAGTAGAGATTAGTCGTCTTTGCGGAAGACCACTATCAGCATAGTTTGGTTTCGTTCGCTTTCTTTCGCACCGGGCTGCTAGCAATACATTTGCAGTACATTTGTTGTTACTAAATATTCAACCTTAACATACACGATGATGTTTTCAAGTCAGCAGAGTTAAAGTTGCATCTAATGTATTTGTTTTCAGAAATGGATTCCGTGAAGGTACAACCCCGAAGCCTAAGGTCGCTGCCAGTTAATGTTGTTTCTGTTTGATGTTGTTATAAATACTTTCTTAACTCAACAAATGTGTTGTTGTGAATGTATAATATTAGTTGTAAGATGTTGTGGATTGTTAGTTATTGCATGACAAAGGATGGAAATAGGACACGTTATACCATCTTACCGTTACCATTTTTCACTAGCCTCCTTTATGTTGATAGCGCTAGTAATATGTGATGGGGAAACGACCATTAGAGTCTTAATTGCGTTCTGGGTGAACTAGTCAACAAAGCATTCCTGGTCTGAGGATGTTCCATGTGTGAACAGTGTTCATTCAGTATCGGTCCTCGTAATACTGTTCGGCAGATGTGCTACCAAACTAGAGAACTTTTTTGCGTGTAGTCTAGTGTGAGGCTTAGTTGGTAGTATATTACGCTATCCTGTTTTGTCTTTGAAGCTGTTTACACTATGGAAATCAAAAGTGGTTAGCAGTGATGTAGACTATTTAGTCATTTATCGCAACTGATGGTCGTTTTTGAGTCGTCGACCCTGTGAGGCTTGTAGTTTGGTGTTTGCGATATTCGATTAACCCATATTGAAATTCTCTATGTGTATAGGGAAGTTACGATTGTACATGTGCATTCATAAAAGGATAAAGCTCTCGGCGTTGATCAATCCCTGAGGGATGCGCCATGCATTCGACTTCATTAAGCATCGTTGGAGGTGATTGAATGCATATCTGGCCTTTACAATGACTCGCGGTGACCGGCCGATGTATCGAGCCAGTGCTGCTATCCTCCCAGACAAGTCTGGTACCAATTTGCCGACCCCGGAGGGATGGAAGGCTTGGTGGGCCATGGGCGCATTTTCGCATTTATGGCGCGTGGGGCGCAGTGGTTGGAGGCGCCACTGCGGCGCGCACGTGCATTCATAACATGTTATATTCTATGGGTGTGTAGCTGGAAGAAGACAGTGGAACACCGGTAACGCAAGTAGTCGTGTTGACTTCTAAATACCTGAAACTTCGAGATCTAATTATAGCATAGTTTTCCCATATTTTCTGCTATTCCTATCCGATTTTTGCCCTGACCTTCCTTGCTAGCGGAAAGTGGTGTACGTGGAGATGTGGTCGCAGTTGTGGAAGGGCACTACCTATCATATCGTTTTAGCCATCGTTGGTTGTTATATTGAGTAGCTCCAGCGATTTGTCATGTTAAGAGATCAAACAGGTTTCGCTTAATTGAACACTGTCAGAGTGCTGCTTTCGGTTATCTGCGATCTACGTCCTGCTTCAGGTATTTGCATAGAAGCAGATGATACCTAGCATGAATAGCGATGGGATGTCATTTTCAAGTAACACAGTGCCTTTTCCTTCTGGAAAATTCATTTGAAATAAAGTCGGAATGTGATGAGGCAACCAGTGGGTAGTTTATGTGCTCATTCAGCAATGAGGTTCCAGGTCATCTTCGCTTAAACATGGCTCTAATTTTGGAAAATACAACAAATCCACGGTTAAGGTAACTTTGATCAAGTTTGTCAGAATCGAAGTACTGTCGTCAGGACCTATATGCTACCATAGAATTTGAAAGCATAGAATCGTATCGTATCATGAGTACCATGTCAGTCAATTGGAACAACTGCTAAGGAAAAGGCGTACGAGAGGATTGTCGTACCTACCGTCCGATACGATCTTTCAGCACAGACAAACGTTCTTCACGAGGATTATGTTAGAACGCAAATCAAAGGCTTAGTTGAGCAAATAGAATTTCGGTAGACACTGCATGGACTGCATCATAACCGAACCCACTGTCATAGACTTGTTGAAAGCACCAACTCAGACAGTTGCAGCCCTTGTAGATCATAGGGAGCTTTGTCACTGTGCGACTTTGATACCAGCACGGTGGTGGATCCAGGTCTTGGTTTATTCTTAGCTAGGCTTCCTGATGGAAACGTCGAACTCCGCAGCTTGGGAGACCCTGCCAGAGGATGAATCCCCTGCTGTACATTGCAGTTTGACACCCAGGAACACCTCCCAGCCACGATGACGCGGTGAACAGTTGTGAAGAACGTGTAGACAGAAGTATATAAAACCAAAATAACGAAGCGTGCATACAATAGCATAGAGAGCTCCGAAATGGATTGTATACTCTGAGGTTAGGGAGAGGCGTCATAATACGACTTATGAGAATCCCAAGTGAATTCGTCAAATGACTTTGTATTCCTGAGTTAACAGAGCCATGCTAACCTCTTTTCAAAACAACATCTTTTTACAGGCTAACTCGTACGGAAATACTACCTTGCCATCCTTATCACATGGGCATTTTCGAACATTTTGTTTCAATTCAGGTTGCGTGTGTATTTTTCTCGAGGAAATCAGGGGCTACGAAGTGAAGCAAAACATAAAGGATAAGGCTCTCGACGTTAATCAATTCCTGTAGGATGCGTCATGTATTCGACTTCATTGAGCATCGTTGGAGGTGATTGAACGAATGTCTGGCCATTACAATGACTCGCTGTGTCCTACCGATAAATGTATCTAGTCAGTGTTGCTATATTCCCAGACAATCTTGGTAGTCGAATGCATACCTATCCCGGAGGGGTGGGAGCCTTGGTGAGCCTTAGGCGCGGAGATCGGTCCCATGTGTATTACATGGCGCTTCCACCGACAGCGCTATCTGCACCCTTTAAAACAAAACGTGCTGTGGTTATTTCTTACGCTTCTTACAACTAGTTCACCTCCGCTATATATTTTTAGTAGATGATATTAGCATAATTCTTAGCTTTTTATTTATCGTCTATAATTTTTGACGACACGGTATTACGTGATATACAACCACAATAATGCCTATTGCCGATTTTTGCTCCACAGATCGGTTGGCGGTTGATTGCTGATGGAACCGCTCGGTAGAACGCTGCCTAAGGAAAAGGCAAAGCAAGGGCCTCACTGATACAGTGGATAAAACGTGAGCCACGGAAAGAGTAATCGCGGGTTCGATCTGGTTTAGGAGCCAAATTTTGCAAGTACCTCAGCATCATAGTGATATCAGTACCATTTTTCAAAATGTGTCCAATGTTATTTTTCTATAAAGTGAAGAGCATGAGCTTGACATATTTACCGTTTCGAGAATTGTGAGAATGATTTCTTTGACATCCTGAAAGTTTGCCTAGGCATTCCTGGACCACCATCACCACCGCAAACAGTGGATCATTCTTTTGGATTATAGGGAGGATCGACTAGCATTCAAGTAAAGATGTCAGTTCAACAATTATACTAGGACTGGACGTTAAAAAATGCTTTTCCTAGCCTGCTTTGCTTCAAATATTATTGGTGCTCTCCTCTTTTTAGCCCTTTTTCTGCTCAGTCGGCGAGAAGAGACGCCTTTGTTCGGTCCCAAAACCCAAGTTTCTCCACCACTGCTAAAAGAGTGTTTAATGAGCCGTTCGTATTCGATCGTTTCTTGTCTTATTCAAATACTAGAAATCTAACTGAGCCATCTGTAGAGTGTATACTATACAGTGAATTTCGCAATCCCTGGTATTCTTCATGTGAAGCGAACTTATGTTGACCTTTGTTCCGACCGAAGAAAGGTGGGAATGGATGTGAATTGCTTAAGGTAAGAATCAGGACGATAAGTGTCTGCTTCATGAATTTTCAAATATAAAGCGGAGATGATGATCGCTTTTTGTTCCACAGTAGTGGTTCATTATACTCACTACAGAGCATGGTATCGCTGAAAGTTTGTTGCTTATCGTCAAAAAACTTATAACTTAGTCGTAGTGATGTTTTATTGAATTTTGAATTACGAATTCCGTAGAGCGCTTCTACTGACTCCTCGTTGACGTTGATTATTAATCTGTAGTAGAATGCCCTCTTCCAATTTTCTTTCCGTGAGATAATAACCACGGGAAGCTCGCTTCGTTTTAATTGATCAAAATTTGTGTTTTCCTAATGCATCGAGAAGTCTTCAAACACACTTCGTTTTACAC
>MQTX01000191.1:106412-282734 GCA_009735665.1 Angiostrongylus cantonensis | reverse complement strand
TATATATATATGTATATATATGTATATATATATATATATAATTGCAAACTTTACTAGTATTATTCTTAAATAAGCTGACATCACACCGTGTGAATCCCACCACCTCTTGCATTCGACTCATTTTCCGGCTTCCACCAGCCACGAATATGCTCGAACTTTTTTGCGTGTAGCTTTGGCTGCTGCTTGAGGATTTTTTTCGTCACGAAAATGAATGTTGATCGAGTGAATTCTCGCCGGAATCCAAAGAGAGCCGTGATAGGACGTTCTTTTCTTTTTTTCTTTATTTATTTTTCTTTATTCTTTTAGAGGTAGTGAGCTTGTCACAAACAGGTCAAGTAGTAATTTCCTAGCCCCGGAAGATTGACAGGTCTGATGGGCATAGGGCGTGATTTTACCATAATTTGGGTAAGCTATGCTGTTCATGTAGTGAGACTCCTACTTCCGCGCTAACCGTCTCCTGGTATAATCAGATGCCTCGATTGTGGACTGAAGATATTTGCTCAAAAAGAGGATTAACAGTAGGCATGTTGTGCCCACGTCTCGTTAGGGATCGTTGTAAACTATCGATGTGGGATAAGAGGCCTGTGGCAGAAGTTCCAAGTGGCGGTGATTCCGCAATACAATAAGTAACAACAGTGTGCAAGCGACAATACATAGATAGAGTGAGAAACATATGGTTGTAACGAAGACAAAGAATATTATCTATCATCTGTATCACCTGTAGTCCCGTTGATCGTCGAGTGACTCGAGCGGGCGCCAGTAAATCCTCCATTTGGGCTCTTTCGGGGTCAGGGGAATGAGGCCCGTTTTTTTTTTACTGTGTTTAGCATATTTAATACCCACGTATAGCTTGCTGGGCTCTGAACGTGGGGGCTGGCTATACTCACGGGTAGCTTGCCATGCTCTCCCAGAGTGGACATGGAGCTTATTTGTTGGAGGCGACTCCTAGCCGCCTTCCATATACTTCCCTGTCACTTGATTGCAGGCTTTTGGCCGAATTGGCTCGTAGAATACAATCCGCATAAAGCGAGAACGCACCCATACACGCATGCATGAATACGCCTAGCAAATACAGAAAGTATGTGCCAAATCGGCGCAGCAGAAACAGGGAGTCCATCCCCTGGATCCACCTGCGTCTCAGGGAAGCAAAGGTCGCTTTTGGTCCGCGATTAACCCCCTATCCGCCACCTGGGGACGCGCCACGTAGCCTCGCGACTAACCGGCTCGAGATCCCTCATATGAGGGAGATCCGTGGATATTATCACGGATCTTATCTTATATCTTATTATCTTATATTATCTATAAGATAGAAAAAATTCTTATAGTTCTCACATTATTAACAATCAGTACGATGGATGTTCGGTGACGAAGCAGTGTGATTCTTCCACAGTCTCGACCTGGTCTAGGGAGTTTAACTCTATAGGGAATCTAATTTATTCCTAATGTTTTGTTCCATCGTGGAGTGATAGATGTTCAAGAGAAATTCTTCCATGGAACACACGTTGTTATGTGTACTTCGAAATATCTATGAATTTCGTGCTTCTGACACATTGGGCCCCTCAAGCGATTCTAAAGGTGTCACCACGACATTGTAGAATAGCGTTTCTGGTTTTTGAATTTGTGAAGAGTTCCTTGCTAAGAGTCTTAGAGAAGACGCTGTTTTGGTGGAGGAAAACAGCGAAGTGGTCCTACTTGTTTAAAATCTTTTTAATTCAGTATAAACGTAGAAACCACATTTTTTCAAAGTTTTTGCACATGAGAGAAAAGCCTTTGGCAATACTACTTCTGTTAAAGTAATTAGTGCAACTTCCAATGATGTGTTTGGTGAGACAATTTTGATGAAGCTTGAGGAGGTTTTTTCACAGTTGCAAATCTGACCGAAGCTTCATCTGTAGATCACGGGAAGAGCAGAAGTGTGAAAGCGTACAATATCACACCGATCACTAACAAGGAACCTAGTTCAACTTCATTTAAAATTACCGCTGCCTACAATGTCGACTTACAAAGCGACGACGAGCTTCTTGAGAACGATGATTCCTCACAGACGTCTACGGAATGTGCAGAAGAAGAGAATGAGTACGTTCTTTTGAAATTTGATGATTTCAAGGCATAAATAATACCTTCAAAAGGTGTCGAAGTGCCGATAGTCGAGCCCACGGCTTCCTAATTTTTTAGTGAGAATAACAATTTGAAATTTTTCGAGGCTGGTCATCATACCATTTCCACATAACAGTCAACTGAACAATCTCTATGAGTAGCCTTACCTTTGTTGGGTGGCTCGATTTTTCTCGGAACCCCGATGTATTTTTCCAGATTACTCGAAGATTCTTGGCTACCCACTACACAACGCTTTTTTCAGTATCGGAATCAAAAATTTCCTGGCACCCCGTTGACCAGTCATAATTGTTTTGGTGATCGTTATAAAAGCAACCAACTTCCACAGCTTCGATCATAGCTTCTGTAAAAGACAAAGTATTGAATTATCTATCAATTCGCTATATTTATGAGCTAGCTCGTCAACAGCGAATTCTCAAGAGAAGCTCTCAAAATCTTTCTATTTTTCTTTTTTTCTCAGTAAAGGCTTTCTTTACTATGCCTCCCAACGGTTTACCGCTTTAACTTGGCTGGAAGATGTTTCTGGGTGTGGGACTGCAATATATAGCGGGGTTTCCCAAGCTGAGAAGGACTTCCATCAGGTAGCAGAGCTAAGAGTGAAGCAATACCATAATCCACCACCGTCTATCGTCTAGGTATCAAACTAGTCGCATGGCGGGAAATTTCCCTCTGATCCACCAAGGCGGTGACTGTCTGTGGTGGTGACAATCTGGGGCTGACTTTGGCCATGTTGTCCTCTGGGCTCCAGGGAACCACGGTGATTAAACCAGGAAATCTCTAGAGGATGGAAATTATGCTGGGCCCGCACAAAGAAGACGGGTCATCCACGTATCCAAGTCCAAGCAAGATGGTTATGGCTTTGGCCGCAAACTACACATTCTACGAAGTATGTAGCACATGAGTAAACACGCGGAATATTTGAAGATCAGCTTGAAAAATTCGTCAAAGAAAGGTTTCTTGTAAGTTATTTAGTGTTGACAACAGATTTCCGTAGGAGAGGACTAGCAGAACATTTGTCTTGAATAAGCTATTGACAGAATGCAAACGTGTACTAAGAGATGCTTTGCTACAAAATAATCAACTGAAAAAATAGGCATTAAAATCAATGCATGTGGACCATTCCTTCCACCCACGTAGGCATTGATACCTGTGCATGAGCTTATTTATGTGTAAACGAGCGCTCCTACTAATGGATGGAGCTGAGGAGAAGCTCATAACGATATGCTCACTTTACTCGCTCGATTACATGCAGAAGTTGCCAAAATAAAACAAGGATGTCTTCAAACACTTGAAGATTTAAAGCACAGAATGAAATAGAAGGCAGAAGATTAACTTGCAATAGTAACTTATCAATACGCAGTAGACCTTTTTATAGCATTTTATTGTATAAAGGCATCCCTGTCCTCCTTCGTTCATCACATCATCCATCTATTTATCGATTTTACGCTGTTTTACACTGCCATATTTTGCTTATCCATTTTAATTAATATAGAAGTTTATACCTTTTATAATGTGACTAAACGATCAAGTGAGATGTCGAAGCACTTTTTAATCTCTTCCTCTCTCTCTCTCTCTCTCTCTCTCTTTCTATCTCTCTGTGTTTTTTCCACTCGTCCAAATTTTCTTTGTCCTTTATTAACGAAGACATTTTCGCAATCTTAATTTGCAACTGGCAAAACGTCAACCACTTGTATTGTGTCATTTTTGAGAATTTCCTCCTGTTTTCATAGTTGGCCCTTCTCTTCGTAATTGTCCTGTAAGACATCTTAATGCATTTGCAATACGATGTTACCTATTTGTGGCACGTCTACAAATCATACGGTCCGATACTTCGTTCTCTTGTGACATTCACCTCACATTATTGATTGGATTGCAATTTACTCCTCAGTATTCCATCCTATACTAGTTATCGGACGAGTCTTGATGTGATCAACTGATAGCATCTGATAGAATGACATACTGCAGTACGAGTCAGAACGAAATCGAAGTTTTCCACAATGCTTTCATTTTGTCGGAAAAGCCATATGCTATTTTCAGAAGGCTCAGATTTAGGTGATTATATGATGCTTGATCTGGGCCAGTAGGGTCACAGTAACATGCTATGCTGACCAACGGCCTTACACGCCGCAGCGTATATAATGGGTAGAAGGATGGTTACGTTCCGTCCAGTGGCGGATCAGACAGAACACCCATGGGCAAGCCTCGTCCCGCTGATCACTCACCACGAGCCAATTAAGAGACCATGAGAATTGAGTGCACGTTCCAAGAGTACACCACACAAATAATGAGACGAGATAACAATGATGCAACCATTCAATAAGACCGATAAACTAAGGAAAATATTACATGAACTGCCCGCACTACCGCGTGGGAGCGAGGAGGTGACCAGCCTCCAAGTCTACCGCAGTCACTACCGCGACGCGTGCCCCGTAGGCTCCTGGTCCGCTTGCTGGACCTCCTCCTTGCATCGTTCAATCGTCCTTAGTTTGCGATGCCAAATCGCTGTTCATTTCAAACACTTGATAGATTAGCCTCGTAAGTGTGTATTAAAATAAAAGGATAGTAACTACCTTGTGGAGTAGTTACTATTTTCCACGCCCACGAAAGACGTGGCTCTATTTCCTCACTGAAGTGAAGGAGTGGTAAGTGTGCTGAGAGGTGTTCCACCACCTTTTCACCCTATTGTTCTTCCTGCGCGTTCCTACTCTCCATTTTAATCGAGGTTACACAAAATAGTGTTCCGAAAAGCTCGAATATATATCGGTTCGCTTTCCTTTCCAATGTTGTCCGCATGGGGTGTTAATGAAATCCCATAGTCGAACAGGGACGGCTATCTCATTATTACGTTGTCGAAATCATCAACACTTTCTCGTGTCGACAAAAGACTGCTTTCATCCATTCGATTAGTGTCGCTAGTGTCAAATACAGCTACGGCGTATCGTTCCACGTAGTTGAAAAAATTAATCGGCTGCTTGACATCTGATGAAGACCAACCGTTTCCTATCTCGACGCACCCATTTTCCATGCACTGCGGAGGCCTTTACTCTGCCCCTCTCTAAGCTTCTAAGCTAGTTTTCTACTTAACGCTGCCACCAGCAATCGCCCGTCAAATGCCAAATTCAAACTCAGATGTCCAAATTATTCTCGTTGCTTCTTGTTTACCTTTTGCTACGCGTTACTTTGGCATCAATGGTGATCAACCTACGCCAGCAACCCTGAACTTAAATTTACTTCACCTACCCTTAGATACATATCTTCAGTTGTCGCATAGGAACAGCATTTTTTTGTTCAGTTGTCTTGCAACCGTCATCCACGTGGGAGGAAAGGTCTATGTGGATTCTGCCACGTCGTGAAAGTCTACGTTTTCCCTTCAATGTCATGTTGGAAGTAAATAGTGATCCATTCCAAAAATTCGACCTGACCGTTCCAGTGCGATGCGTTTACCACAAACAACGATGGTCTATTACGAATTAGAGGAAAGTTTGCTGCGTTGGAACTAGATTTGTTCCAAAACGAGTGCGAGTTGTCAACTGTCGCATCGCCATTGGCTACGGATAGAATGAAGAATTAGATGATCCGTGGGAGAAACGAAAGCTATCGCATTGAAAAAAAAATAATTTACATTTGCAAGATAATGCCGTAGGATGAGGCTCCCTCTTGCTGGAGGAAATTAACCGTTTTCTAAAATTATGGTGCTCCTGCAACATCTGCAGATGCTAAGTATAGGAGCGAATTGCTGTGAAAGATGACTACCAATAACACAGAGAAGGCTTTAGCACGATGCAAACGACTAATTAGAGACCCACATTATAAATGGCGTGATCAAGGTTTTCTGCAGAAGGAAAATACTTAAACCGTAGAAATGTCGCTAGGAAGTGAAGCCACGGGGTAACCCCGGTGCTTCGCTGACATTCGTGAGGAGTGACGTGTACAATTTGGCGACAAATTCCGATTGGACCAGTACTGGGGGATTCGTATGAATTCGAACTGTAGTCACAAACGGGATAGCGTGTAGGGCAGTGGTCGGAGCACCTGCAATACACATGGGATTGATCCCTGCACTCCAGACTCACCAAATCCTCTATCCTTCTAGGGTCGGTAAATTGGTACCAAACTTGTCTGGGAGGATAGCAGCGTTGACTTGATACATCGGTTGACCACCGCGAGTCATAATGGCCAGATATGCATTCAATCACCTCCGACGATGCTTAGTGAAGCAGAATGCATGGCGCGTCCAACGGGGATTGATCAGCCCAGAGAGCTTCATCCTTTTTTAGCCTTTTAATCACAAACGAGGAAGTAATACTTTTGTAAGAAACATCAATTCTTTCACATAGACGGTCATACAAGCGGTTACGAACTAATTGACGAAACATCAATAAGAATCTGTCTCTGAGCAGTATAATCCATCCCAGGAAGGAAAAACTCCCCTTAAAAAAAGACAAAATTTAAAACGTAAAATCAACGTAGTTTATTCAGTTGCTGTTGTACTTTACAATGGTAACAATAATTTAAAAAAATTTTACATAGGCCCGCACTTCGAAAGGTCAGAACGCGAGTAATCGAAAGCAAACTTAAAACTATCACAAAAGCGCGCAGGCTCACCGAAACAGCGGGAATTTAACAAAACTCCAAATATCCTAAGGGAAAAAAGTGGGCCCGCGACGAAATGCGTCACGTACCGTGCCGAATTTCCCACCATTAAATGGGCGTCTTCTTGCTGAAGATGGCTGTAGTGGTGGGAGAATTCGGACCCGATCGAGAAGCGTTCGACTATCCGGCATCGGCGCGAGTGGGCACCAATGCACTGTATCCCTACGGAAGTCGCCAAAATCAGTAGCTGATTTTGTCACCAGCTTCAAAGTCATCGCACGAATGGGGCAAGACTCTGTGCTAGCGTTACAGTAGTCGTTCGACCGATCGAGTTTTTTTTTATCTGATTATCCTCTTCGACTGTGCTTTAACAGCCCGAGCTCCTTGATTGCTTTGTATTGATCCGGAATTTCCATGAGAGCGTTTAATGCGAATGATGCTTCTGGATTTGGTGCGTTGAACATTACCTAAATATTTTTATATTTTATTAAAAGCGTAGCAATAGATCATAGTATTTCCGCAATATATTGTCACGTTTCCAAAAACTGGCACTTTTCAATCTAAATTAAACCTAAGAAAAGCACCGCGAAAGTTGACATTCTGAGTTTCTGAAAGGTGTTTCATGGAAATCAGTAGAATCTCATGACAAGAAATTGCGTAGGTACCGCTCAGCAATTTCTCTTCGTTGTAACCTTTTGTAAGAAATAAAGACTAGAATTTTATCACTACGAAGCTAGCTCATCATCTGTGCTGAAGACTTATGTTTGAACTGCTTGATAAACACTGGAACCTTATGAAAATCAACAAAGTGAAAGTTGTCGAATAATCGTTTTGGAATGTTTTCGTCGAAGCGTCCCATCATATTCCATGGTCCGTCACCAACTCCCACCCTTCAAAATTCAGATAATTATTTCGGTTAGAATTACAATATCTTTAAATAAACCGGTGTAGAACTTCTTATTTAGTATATATTATTTTATTGTGACATGTTATTGTGTGGAATACAACCACAGTGATCCTGAAATATTTGCAAAACTCAGACCTCAGGCCAAATTCGAACCCACGATTATCCTTCCAGGCGCTCACTTGTTACCCACTACACCGACTGAGTCTGCTCGAATCTAGCCTAACGTCTGAGTTCTGCAGATATCTCAGCATAACTGTAATTGTAAACGAGAGCTCTTGAAACAGATATAAAGCTCAAAGCTTTACATCTTCAGATGCTATTTGTAAAAATCCCTTTTTTTCACAAAAAACATTTTAAGGAGTATTTAGCGATTAAGCTTTTGTTTTTGAAAGCTTTCGAAGTTCTCCAGCGGTTGTCGTATTCGTAACATTTCTCAGAACTCACATAATAATACTGAGTGGATAGTGTGAAGCGGCCGCGATAGCCTTCTGATTTATTTTTTCGTTCGTCACCTGGCCATCGGCGACGATCACCAAAATGTGGTAGGAGTGCTTCTCCTTACAAATATCCACCGCTCTTTCTGGAATGTATGGACAAAGTGCCACGATACCTTGCTGGATAAATCCATGTGTTCTAATTTTATATGAAAAAATCCTCATTTTTCGTAGCCTTCACGTCGAACCAGAAAATTTGGAAGAGTTTCGAAACATCAGAAAATTTTTTACAACAATACTTGCTTGAATGCGTGGATGGCCGGTCTTCACTGGTTGTGCTGGCTCCAACATAATCTCCATTTTTTCAGACTTTTGTTAGCTTGGTTGTCGATTGTGGTTCCCTGGAGTCCTGAGGTCAGCCAGACCAAAGTCTGCCCCAGGTCGCCACCACCACAGGAAGTCGTCGCCTTTGTGGATCAGAAGGAGACTTGCCACAACGCGACTACTTTGACATCAGGACACTGGTGGATCGTGGTATTGGTTTACTCTTAGCTGGGTTTCCTGATGGAATCGCCGGACTCCTTCTCAGCTTGGGATAGCCTACTAGGGGGATGAATCCCTCCCTGTACATCGCGGAAGTAAACCGTTGGGGAGGTTTTACAACAATGCTACGATCATGTCGGATTGTGCATTTCATAGCTTAGATTGAGTGAATTTCTAAATTTCTAGGCTTTCCGTTGTAGGAAACAAAAACGGAAAATGTTTCTATTCTAACTTTTTCAAAGTTCTCAAAGTCAAAGTTCAAAGACGAAAAGGTAGAAATACGATCTCAATTGTGCAAAATGTCTCACCTATCAATGGAACGAAGTTTGTTGGTCCGCTCATCATCACTTTTGGTGTGACTTCGTTATAGATTTTCAACACCTCTAGAAAGTGAATAACTTGAAGTTGCAAAATTTTTTAATGTCCAAGTGTTTTTCAAAAATTTTGTCAAAATGTCAATCAATAGAAAAATGCTGAGCCGGTAATGTGCATCGAACGTCTTCTTTTATTGAAAAGAGCTAACCTTCGAAACCGTTACAGTCTTTATCTAGGTTGTAACGATCAGCAATGTTGAATATTCCTTTGTCAGTAAACTCCTCATCCCCAAATCCATAAGCGGGTATCATCCCGTCAGCATCGAATGACGAAAGTGTCTTGCCGACAATTTCGATCACCTGACTCATTCAAAGTAGAGTTTTGCTTTTGCTTGCCTTTTTTTCAATCATTTGCTACATAAAGTTTATTCTAAAGTATCGAATTCATGGTGTTGATCAGAAATATTGAGAATTTTCGCAATAATCCTTTCTACATTCTGCCAGCTGATGAACAGGGTAGTGCTCAAAGAATCACCAGTTTTCATGCTACAGAGCTAATGAGAGAATTTAGTGGCTTTTTGAACGGAGAACCAAGCAGCTGTTCAAATTTTCACTGCTTGTGGCCATAGGATATTAAACCAGGAAAGTTTGCAATCAACGGTACGTCGGTTTTTCATCGCAGTCTGCAAAGTTGTTCACTGTAAAACGATGAACAAAGTATAAACATACAAACCAGTTAGTGTCCACCACACCTACCGAGGTCCATGGCTGACAGAAAGACAAAGCAAGGTCTGCGATGCTGCAGTGGATAACCCGTGAGTCTCGGAAAGGGTAATCGCGCGTTCGATGTCCAACTGAGGTTCGTAGTTTTGCTCGTGTCCAGTGTTTTTATGGTTGTATGCTACTCAGTACGCTCCCATGGCAAGTGAATAGGCAATAAATAGAAATTAAGACATTCTGCATTGTTTATTCGGAACTTGAACCGTCGCAGGAGCACGGAAAGCCGACGTAGCTTACAACTGTACAAATTTGGGTTAAACTTATACGGCTTTAGTTCACATTTATAGACCTTTGGAGGACAACAAGAGATTAAAAACTTTTAAACTGGGAAGTGAGTTATAGAAGATGCTTATCACACCGTCAAGGAACAACTGACAAGTATAAAGGATGCCCTTTTCCATGTCAACATTATACAATAGTTCCATTTAGACGTTGTGCTTTCACTTAAGCACCGGAAACATGAACATAATTGTTCAAAGTGATGCAGCATTTTAGTCTTGATTGCTTAAAAGTCTATCTGTTTTGTTGAAGTAAACTAAGACTGGAGACCAGCTTTAGCGCAAAGGACAAAAGTGCCCTGTAGTCCATATGTGGCCGTTTGTTCAATTCCATATACGGGCCTAACCCATGCCTTATATCACCCAGAGATGGGAAAATTGGTAGCGGACTTGTATGGAAGGATAAAAACACTGATGTGATACATCAGTAAGCCAAGGGAAGTCATTGTATAAGCCACCTATGCATTCATTTACCTCTACAATATTCGTTGAAGTCGAATTGCTGACACTTCCCCAAAGGACTGACTAATGTAGAACTCTTTAACGTTTATCACTTTCCACAAAGATTCTTGCAATTTCTACCTGTTGGTACGGATTCAACTCGCCACTCGAATCTAGGTAATGCAGCGTACGACCGTCAAACGTTCGCTCTCCTTGATAACAGTTGGACTTTGTATAGTCAATGCCGAAGATAAGGTTGGAATATTCGAGGCCTGCCTGAAAGAGTGTATAAGTTCAGAATTGCTGCGGCAATTCACTGCTTCTATTGATTTTTTAAAAAATTAAAAGGCTTCAATTATTTTGTATTTTCAATGAGTTTTTTCAAATCAACTTCTATTCGACCTCGGCAGAGCATTAAACGATTTGTTCTATTGATAACGCTACATGATGTTGCTTCAAAAATCTTTTATTGTCACTAGCATTTCGGCGCTATCGCGTTCTTTAGAGCCGCTGCGATTACAGTTGAGTATGCAGAGCCTTTATTCATCGGATAATTACCGTTCATTAAGTGCATTCCACAATCTCGAAACACGAAAAAGAAATAGGGGAGCATAGGCCGCGTTGGCGACTCGCAAGGAGACCGATTTCGATTCAACGATTGTGCCAGCGCTATATTGTGCATCAGGAGAATTGGATGGATATCTATTATATCTTCGAGATTCAAGACAATATAGAACGATAGCGAAATGTAGATGACCTGGCCAAATAAGAACAATGACAACGAAATGAACTGTGAAGTGGACCCTAAGAGGATGCAAAAGTCCTGTGGGACGATTGCATGATGTATCGAGGTGTTTGGGATTCGCCACAATCGTCTGCATTCACTATTAGAAACGTTTTATGAATCACCATATGCGGCGTGAGAACTCAGCCAAATTCGAAACAAACCAACACCATTGGTGACAGCTTAATAATAATAATAATAACATAAAGGATAAAGCTCTCGGCTAATAATAATAATAATAATAATAATAATAATAATAGACTGTTCAGGTTGAGACAAATCACCTTCCTCTACTCTGACTTCCTAGAACATCTCTATGACTTAGTTTCAAATGAAGTGAAAACAGTACTTTGAATTTATGACTGTTTAAAATTCTGCGTGCCAATAGTTTTATAATATTATCACTCACATGCTTAATAGCGCGAATGATATCCTGAAGGGTTTTGAAATGTGGAATATTGTGGGGACTGCCCATAGCCAGTGCTTGTAGAAGACTGTTTCGTCGCATAGGAGCGCTAGAACAATAGTAGATGTCAGCAATATTTTGATATGAAGTCGACCCAAGGTTTAAATAACGCGAAATATTTGGTTCAATGTTTGTTGGATGTTGTAATGAACACCGAACACAATTCAACTAACTTGTCCTACTGTACCGTCATACCTGAAGTTAGTCATTTTTAGTTAGTCAAGTTTTAGTCTGAACTTGAATTCTAGAAATGTCAAAAACACTACATCTCGAAAAGTACAGTACTGACAAGGAGGGTGCTTCGTTACGTTTCAGTTCACGATGACGATGTTCACGTTCCTTCTTCATCGGTTTCTTAATAATTGACGGCTTCTGAAACGCTGGCTCTATGGTCATTGACATATTCAGGTCGAGACTATGATCGATCATCTCCATCGTTTTCTCAGTAACCTCCGAAGCAAAGCTGACCCTAAATTCAGAAACATAAATATAACGGTTCAAACTGACGAATTATCATAGATTGGAGGAATTACTTTAAAAGCTATTCGTCACTCAAGCATACAACTACTTCTTATTTTATTTTAATTTATTTTATTTTCTTTTATATGACCCGTCTTCACGTCTACCGTGCGAATCCCAGCACTTCTCACATTCGATTCGTTTCCTCGTATCCACTGTCCACGAAGATTTTCCAACTTTAACGTATGGCTTTGGCTGGTGCTTAAGGATTTCCATTTCATCTTGGACGTTAAAAAATGTTGGTCGAGCAATACTTCCTGGAGTCCTGGGATAGCCTTGCTGGAGCATTTCCCATTGGATTCCAGAGAGTGATTTTTTCCCAGAGAAGTTCGCCACCATTTTCATGACCCCGGAGGGATGAGAGGCTTTTGGTTGGCCCAGAGGGGAATCGAGCTAACACCATGCTAGTGATGACAGGCATCACTATCACTTTACTGTCCGCCCCATCATTATGTACTGATAATCATTGATATAATAGTTACCCGTAACTACTTCTTAACATTGTAGATTATTGATTTCCACTAATATTAAACACTGTGTAAATCGTGTAATCTACAAGTGCTCTGAAGTATTTTCGTTTGGTGACCTGAAATTCAATGCATTATTGTTTATAGGAACTGTTCATATGAAACTTGCCGCTATCTGGAAAGAGTGGGACAAATTTGGATCAACGTCATAGCTTTTCGCGAAGGTTTTGAAAACATTCACAAATCAATCAGTTTTGAGCAATATATACATTTGCTACTGAACAGCAGAACATTACTTCGTGGTGCAAGTGACGTTTCATAACAAACTATTACGATTGTTTCGATTAGAAATATCAATTCCTGTGCCCTTTATCTGTACTCGCCACATGAACCACTACGCTAAAGACGTACTTATTGACAACGACTTCGAAACCATTAACATGTATTCTTTCTGGTTGTCTGGTCGAGTTGGATCAGAGCACAGGTAGACCCAAGAATCTTCGAGAAAAAAAGTAAAAGTTGTAAAACCGTACCGCTTTTCTTCTTTCTTGCGTTCTTCCGTCTCGCCCACAACCGTCTCGTCGACGCGCAGGTGCACCTTTTCCAGAACCTGTTCGACGTGTATCATCGATTCTGATACCGACTCTGTATGTAGTAAAACGGATGAAGTCTCGCGCGAAGGACGCTTTACGACGCCCTCTACTTCCACCTCCACCATACGCGCACTCATTGACAACTGTTCTGTATTAACCGATTCATCGCGCGAGGCCTGCATGTCGACATGCAAACCTGAGTCCGTGCACGACTCTGAACCTACAAATGTCGTCAGAATATCTGTCGGTTGTTTCTGATAGCTGTAGTTCAGATGGAATATGGTTTCTTCACTACATTTCGATACGAGTCCTATAGGCTCACCAATCCTCGCTATGGATCTGGTAGCTGTTACGTCTTCTACGGCAGCTCTCCTACACAGCACGTCTTTATAAGCCGTAAGCGAAACATCTTTGGCTGCTTGACAATTGAATGCTGCTCCGCCTCCATACCTCTGTTCTTTCAAGATTGATTCTTCGAACGCACTACTTAACTCCTTGTAAAATGCATAAATTGCAGCGATGACATTTTCACCAGCTTCCTTAGAGTTGTGCAAAATCGGTTCTGCAATATTTGATGCAGTTTTTGTAACCAAAGACGATTCTTCTGAAGAACGGCCACAATCGAGCACAAACGCACAATCAACAATCTCTTCTGACGCTGCCCTCAATGTCTTATCAACAGTTTCTTCTCTCTTGATCACCTTCTTGATTTCAGAGATACCTTTGTCGTCTAACTTTGTGAACTGAGAAGTAATAGCGATATGATTCTCTTCAGAGTAGCTAGTATTCACTTCAACCGCACCGCCGTAAGCAGCCACTCTTCTGATGTTTTCTACTTCATGCTGATTAATCTCACGACGAAGATAGACGTTTACTAGTTCTTCCACAAAAGTAGATTCATAGATGGACATGGTGACTGGTTCACCTAGCCTTCGCGTATTCCTCTTCGTTGATGATGCTTCAAATTGGGAACTCTTTTGCAACTGACAAGTAACAGCGATAGCGGAATCCTTAGCAGCGCAAGCGAACACCTCCACGGGTTCTCCCTCATTGCGAAGAAGTTTGCAGAATGTGACATCCAAAAGATCTATTCGTTTCTTTGTCCAATCGACGCTAACCAGTACCGTTTCTTGACCAGCATGAGCAGTAGAAAGTAGGAATTTGCCGCCCTCTCTAGGAATAAGGAATGTCTCTGAAATTGACACTGTACTCTCATCGCGTTCATAAGATAAATTAGAACTTTCAGAAACAAGCTGAGATTCACGCATTTCTTTGATTACGCCTTGAATACTATTAGCCGCCTCCTTCATCTCTTTAATTGATTGAGCATCACCTAATCGATTGAGGCTGAAAACGCCAGAAGTTGACGCTTCTTTGGAACATTCGCAAATGAGAATAGGATTTTCGACAGTGTTTCGATCAGTGATAACGACCAGAGCATCTAATTCGAATGTTTCTATGCTTTGAAGCGCTGATTCGACGGTGGCGAGTGATTCTACTGAAGCTTTGCATGATAGAGTGCTAGGTGCAACTGTGAACGCAGTGAGTTTAGTAGAAGCTGTGCCTTCTTTGCTGTCCTTTTTGTGTAACTGAAGTATGATGTTTTCGACGACATCGCTTGTTTCATTAACTCGCACTTCTGTATGTTCACCAGTATTGGGCTTCTGAAGAACAATTTCTCTTATCTCTTGGCATTCAGGCCTATTCCAAACCTCATTAACCATTCGACTTTCAAAACTCGAGGCGTAGGTCGACAGAGAAGTTCCCAGCGCCTTATTTGCAATAAAAACGATTTTTTCGGCATGCACGAGTGCTAAACGCGTGGCAGCAACCAGTGTGCCATCAGAATCAGATGAGCACTCACGGCTATACTTAGTATTCAATGATACTGCGCCACCTTTCCTCTTCTCCTTAACGGTTTTCTCAATTTCCTCCTTATCTGCATCGCGCCTGCAAGTACAGTTCATCATTTCATAGTTATCTCCAGCTTCCTTGAAAGTAGCCGAACACGAGGAAATGTTAGGCGCAGCCACTTTCTTAGAAATCGTGTATTGGGATGGTTGCCGTGTCCACTGCCTATCAACAGCACGTGTTTCAGACGTGCTTGCCAACGTGGAGAGCTTAGCTGGGGTCACGACGTTTCCTATAACTACCACTTTAGAGGCAGATAAATCACTTGACCTTGGACAAAGTAGTGTGCCCGCCATTGTAGAAGAGACAGTACTTGAGGCTTTGGTGGAGAGAGTTGTGGCTCCTCCGTATCGCTTCTCGTTGATTAATATCGTTTCACGAAGCAATGCATCACTGCGTCGAAGGTTCGCTGTCGAAATCACTGATATTTCCGTAGATTCCATTGCGACGAAAGTTGTTGCGACGCCCTTGTTTGGAGCCGCGAAAATCTTTTGAGCAACCTTCATATCTGAAAGGCGACTTAGACCCCTGCTGATATCTAAATGAGCAGTTTGCGACGAATATGCATGCAAATCGATTGGTGCGCTTGTGTTAGCGATAATAATGGCGGTGTTTGCATCACACTCAGTGACAACGGGTTTGGCAACATCAGCATCGATGGTCCTCGATAGTTCACTGATTGCCTTTGTTTTTAATGTGTGTCTTCCTCCATGCCTTGCAACGAAGATCGTTTGATCTAAATCAAATTTGTCGTTGGTTTTGTTAAATACTGGATGGATATTTTCTACGAATTCCGCGCTTTCTTCCACTCTCATTTTAGCGCTTTCTGAGTTTTTGGCTACTACTTGCTTCGAGGTAGAGTAATAGATATCGTCACGTTTCCATACTCGGTCTACTGTCGTAGTCTCACTAGTGCTAGCCCTTGAAGTAAAATGTTGAGGAGATGTGATATGCGCAATTACCATTCTCCTTTCACAATGCATCACAACTTCTCGCTCCTTCTGCAATTCTCTGGTGACATTAAACTCGTGCTCCTCCGAAGCATCGGTTCTCAGCTGGAATTTCCCTCCGAACCATGGCATCGCGTAGATCTTCATGATGTTTTCCTTCATTAATTCTTTTTCATATTGTTGATAGACAGTGTGCTTTTCATCACGACACTCTCTGACAGTAACCATTGTGTTTGATCCATGGTTGACATCTTTACAATTTAGTGTGAAAGTCTCTTTCTCATCCACTCTGGCATAACATGTGGCGAGGCTTATCAACACATAGGTAGGTGCGGAAGTTTTAACTAATACTGGTTCTGTTTTGTTAGTGTCTCTAACAACGAGTGAAGCCACATCAAATTCTGTTTCTCTGGTCACATACGGGTTTGATTCAACGCGGATATCTTCGGCAGCATCACAGGCAAGTAAAATTTCCTCATGTTTTCGAGGAATTTCCTTCGTCTTATCGACAGCATAGCGCGCTTCCTTGGTAACAAAGTTGAAATAAGTGTTTGCGAATTCTTGCAAACTCTCTATGAAACGAGCTTCATGAGGAATCGAGTCATTCGCACAAGCTGTGGTAGTTCTTGTGCCTTCCATTTGCATCGTTTTCTCATAGCTAAAGTCCACTGCGATGACTTCAGTGGTAGCTGCGCTGATTGTTGAACTGACATCTAACCGACTTCGTTGTATCTGCTTATGATGAATAGCTTCCATTTGAACCCTCTGTGTTAATGTTATCACAGCCATTTTGTCCTCTGTCGTAGGCGATTTTGTTTGGAGGTAGTAATTGCCCCCAAAATGCTTGTCATTCCATTGGTGGCTTGAATATTCTAGAAGCGGCAAAGTTCCGTAGGTAAGTACCACAACAACGGATTCTTCTGCACTTTCCAAGCAAGACAGATGAGCGATCGTGCCTCTATTGCAAACGCTGATCACTTTATCGAAGTGCTCGTGTTGAGGTTTAACTAACCAACTAGCAGATACAACCTGTTCTTCTTTCTTACTTTCAGAGATTCCTACTGCAAGAACACAGGTCCTTGGGATGGCTATAGTATATTCGATATCTTCGTAGAAATTTTGTTTGCAGTTGATTTGCGCAAACGATACTGCATGTTCGTCTCCAGGTTGCTCCGTCTCCAATATAGTTTGATGTCCTTTATTTGGTACGTGCCATTCACAAGCTATAGCCTCCACACCTCCTTTTGTTCCCAGTAACTCTACCGTTAGACGCGCCACTTCGTCGGTGCTCTCCATCATCTTCACCTTTATGGGTGGAATGATATTCGCTGCAGTGATTTTTTTGCCGATGGTGTATTGCTCTGGCGTCTTCGATATACTATGGCTGCTCCAGACAACGTCGCTCTCCACTGCATGCGCTTTGATGTAAAGAGGTTGTGCTGAAATGCAGATCTTGTCTTGAAGACATATCTGTAGTATTTGTGTCGGTTTTTTCAAATCAAATTTGTGCAAGTTAATCACGGCAAAGAATTTGGCATCACCGCATTCCTTCAATCTCCATGACTCCTTTCTAAACAGTTTTTCGGGAAGCACAACCTCAGTGATGAAATTTTCACTTGCTCTTTTGCTAAATGCTGACTCTTCAAAACGTTCTTCCATAGAAAACTGTCTAGATATAGTAACAAGCGGAACAACTCGTTGCACGACAGCGGTATGCAGTGACTCGTCGGGTACGATCATAGCTTTTGTTAAAGTCTGAACCTCTTCAGATGTCTCGAATGTGGCAAGACTAAACTTCATGTCCAATTTTTTCGGCAAAGATACTTCTGTTTCAAGATCTCGCTCGACGCCTTCCCACTTTGATAAGATTTCTACCATTCCATCCCCAACTTCTCGAAGTCGTTCACTACTCTTCTCTTTTATGAAGTGCGCCCTTTTTATCATTACTTCTGAGTTCCTGTCGTTACAGCTGTAGTAATCTGCTGTTGTACTAGCGGTCATATCTGTTGCATGTCTCGTACAGAGGCTCGCTTCTTCTTTTCTACGAATCTTTGGCACTATTTCTACACTCATTGTTGGTATCGGCGATACAACAGCTACAATTGCCTCACGGCTCTCATCGGTAGCAGCTTGAGCGGCAAAAACTTGCTGTAGTGAAGCGGAAATGCTTACGATATGATTACAAGTCTCTTTAGACTTGGGTAAAGTTCGTCGTATCAGAGTGATTCCGCTGTCGCATTCAGCACAACCATATTCTCTGAACGATGCCCTGATACCAGACTCTCTGTTGATTTCATCTACTAGCTGTTCTATTTCTTCAAAGTTCTTACTTAGGTTCTCGATCTGAAGAACACGGTCCTTGTGATCGATGGAGAACGACCTTAGCTCCTTTTCAACACTAGCTGTGGAAATGGGTTTCATTACACCAGCTGCCGTTTCCTCTTTATAGATTTGCTCCTCGCTAGTTGCATCTATTGTTGAAGAGGCTTTCGCTGTAAAATCGTAACGTGCACCTAGTGCCTCCGCTTTGGTGATCTCGGCTTCCAGATCGCTTAAAATGGTCTGCCACTCAGTTGATATTGACTGGAGGTTCCACTCTAGTGCCAAAAGCTTCTTTTCAGCTCTTTCCTTCGTACGAGATTGGAGCTTGATAGTTGCATCCTCCTTGTGCCCCGATTTGGAGTATGAAGATGAGGTAGTGGTTGCTTCAAATGTGCTTGCTTTTAGGCTCAGCAAAATAGTGCTGTCATTCACCATTTTTATAATTTTCTCTCCCTCCGATGGTTTTGAAATCTTTTGAAGTTCTACCACAACTTCCACTCGTCTATCACCCGACTCATTGCATCTGAATTGTTCAAGCCACTGACGTGTAGTAGGGATGGAGCGTTCAACTTCCTCGATCTCGTGTTTTTTCTGGACAATCTTTCCGAATAGTGTGCAGATTTGTGTTTCTTCGTCGCCGTATTCGTGATATTTTGCGGATGCCAGTTCCTTTATTGTCAGTGTTTTCATACTTTCAAGCTTCTCCTCTTCGTCTTGACGTTCTAGCAGCTTTTCAGACTTTACTACCTGCACCTCGAATTTCCGCTCTTCCTTCTCGTTTTTCTTTTCTGGCATACGGATGGATGCAAGTTGCCCTGTATCATCTCGTTCTACGTTAATCTGCGATTGAACATTTATCTCCGTGCTTCCATGTAGATTTGCTTTCAATTGTTCTTTATTGTCAATCACGATGACTTGCGATGTCAAATAGCTGTTTGCATGTGTGTCATACTGGGAATAGACCAACTCGTCTTTCGGTTCAGAAATCCGACCAGTGTCCTGCATTGAAATACGACTTCTGGCCACAAAATCTGCTTTAGCTGTCTCGTCCACGCGCTGGAACTTCAAAGTTGAGCTCAAATCTGCATCTTTTGCTGCAAATAGACTTTTATGAAGTTCCTCCTGATTTACAGCGGTGATCAATTCCAACCTGTCTTCCTTCGCATCTTCCTTTTGGAAGAGACAGTTCGTTGAAGTTGTGATCTCCTTCGAAGCTAGTGTAGAATGAATTTGAGCAAAATTCGTCACATCTGGCATACTTTTGGCAGTTTGCTCTTGAGAAACTTGTTTTGCTTGAAGTCTTCCGAAGGCTACGAAAGTTGTTACTCCGTCGTCTCCAAATTCGTGGAACAATTCACGATTCTTCAACGTCGCCACATCTGCAGCTGTATGCATGGTATGAGATTCCGAAGAGCTTCTCTGAAGAGAGAAAACTTTTCGAGCCTCATCGACGTGCAGGTGTAAAGCAGCCGAATCCTGTGTATCCAATGGTATCTCCAAATTTCCATGACGTGCTGGTCGTCTCACTGTTAGATCTAGGGTAGTCCCCACATCTAGGTCTGTCACGGCCTTGGTGCAGAGTTCTGACGACTGTTGATCTGCGTCCTTCCAACATATAAGTGCTGTCTGGTCAGTTTCAATGATGTCCCATTGAGTCGTAAGTCCTTGGACTTCGGAAACAAACTCTTTGTAGGACTGTGAGGACAGTGTTTGATTGTGGATTGAGTGAAACTGGCGGTGAGTCCCAAGCTCCTGCACACTCCGAGTTATTTGCTGATCCAAATTGGTTCTTTCGTCTGAAGTAGCCTTGAGACAGCCGACACTCATTGCTTTGTGAAAATCTGCAAAATCGTTAAATGTTTGAGCGTGCTCCATTTCTGCCGTGATGTCGCATCCGATCTCTGCAATGTCTTCAGTTGCTGCATGAAGGTTCTGTTCTAATGACAACGTTTTCGCAATTTTTCTAGTTACTTCACTGAGTTCTTTCTTACTTCTAGGGGCTTCTATTCTGGACACAGACAGCGTGTGCATAGCCTCCTCGTTGCCGTACTCACGATGATCACTGGATTGTTTTTCCTCATGGAAATAGATGTGTTTTCCTACAACATCAGCCTTTTGTGGTAATCCTTCTAGCTCTATGCTATGTTTCCGCTCTCTAATTCCTAAGCGTCGCGTCTCGCTAATTTGCCGACGATCGTCAACGACTATCGTTGCATCGCCTGCTGATGTCATGTGTAGTTCGCACAACGCCTCAGCTACAGTTTCACATGTCGCTGCTAAATCTTTCACTGCTCGTTCCGTTTCCAAAGCACGGTGCGCTAGCGTTATTTCTCTGCCTAGTTCAGTGTTAACAGTCCTAGATATCACACTTACTGCTTCTTCTGTGCTTTCTTTAGATTTTAACGCGCCTTCCTGCTTATTGCCGTCCACCAAAAGTATCAGCTTGCCTTCGCATTGTTCTTGCTTGCTTCTGTCTACCTCTGACGCTACTAGGTGTTCTTCAGTTGCTTTTAATTTAGCTACATTCAGAGATACTTGTTTTTCTGCTACTATTTGTTCCACAGACACGTTTTTATCACTTTTCACTAGCATTACTGGTTGATCCATAAACTCTTGGTTGGCGCTTCCCATCTTCTCAACAAGGCGAATTGTGTTAGCTGTCCGCAATGAGACGCTTTGTTGTTCAAACTGTTCGCCTGGCTTTTCAATGGACTGTGCAATAATCTCCACTTCAGTACTTTCTTTCGAGAACTCTTTGAAACCAGCAGCTAATGATTCATATCGTAGTTCAGGGATATCCCCCAAGATTGTTTCATCAGATGCCGGTCTCTTAAAGTCTCCTGATACACTCTTTAACGCAATGCCGTACTGTTTGGAAGCGACCTCCTTCTGTTCTTCAGCCATTAAATAGCATGTTCTATCTGAAACGTCCCGAGCTTTTTCTTCCCTCAAGAACGCTTCTTCTTGTCGTGAGGCATTGGTTGACAACATTTTTTTTTCTACCGACTTCTCTCGTTCTCTTAAAGTAACGTTGGCATGTGCACTAGGTCTAGTTTGCCAAAGTCCATGGATGAAGTGTTCCGTACTCTGTGGCACACTGGCATTAAAAAGCAGTGTGATTCCGTCACTTATATTGGTAACTGCTGACGCTTCCTCTTCCACTGAAAAGAAGGACATAGTTCCTTCAGCCGACGTATAAGCAGCAGATCTCGCTACCATAGCTTTTTTTTCTACATCAACGTCGCTGATAATTTTCATTGATTGGAGCATTGCTCCTTCTTTTTCCACATTTACTAACCTTTCAACATTAGCCTTACTAGCCGCCTTCGTTCCCTTTTCCACAGCCAAATTTCGCTGAGTATCAAACTTGATAAGTGCACTGCCAAATTCTTCAATTGGTGGCTCAACAAAACCTAACGAAACTCCCATTTGAGCCTCATTTTGACCTAATTCTCGTAAACTTCCGGCCACTTGGACTATGTTGGAATCTTTTTCTGTAGTCAGCGCATTTTCCTCCAGCGGTGATCTTTGATAACTTGTCACTACTTTTTGGTGATCAATGATGAATGATCTTTGATCTTCTTCTTTCTGAATAAGTGGAAGTACCGATACTACCATGGTACTAGGCTTCGCTTCAAAATCGAAATCTGAGTGGATCATTTCGTCCGAACTTGCCTTTGTTGAAAAGCCAACGTCAGTGGTTTCCATACCAGCTCCACGGAAGAGTTCCTGACAAGTTACCGCAGAGATGCGTGAATCCCAAATTCCGTATGTTGAATGTTCGCTGGCTTCTTTTCCAATGACCTTTGCGGCTTGCGTATTCGATATTGGAAGCGATAGTCCGGTACTGTACGATACGGTGTCTTTTGTACCTCTAAAATGAACATTGGAAACTTCCTCTAATGGAACCGTAGTGGAAAACGCGATATGACCTTGACGATGAAGTATCATATGCTTAGATATTTCTCCAATAGCACCTTCTTGTTTGATCGAACTTGAATTTTCAGCCAGAGCATCACTGCTTGCTGTCAATGACCTCAGCTGCTGCAGTCGACGAACGTCGACAACTTGAATTGAAGCTCCATCGATTTCGGATTGTTTTGGAGTCAAAAAACCAAGAGCTCCAAGTGTGTCGGCACTACTTGAACCGAATTCGTACATAGTTGCTTTTTTCGTTTCTAGCGGAATATCTATCAAATGGTGTGAAGTAGATGATTTGGCGTCATCTTTAACGAGATGACAATCACTCTTTTGTTGCTCAATGTTGAAAACTCGACCAGCACTGCCGTAGTGGTTCAGATTGACGACTGAGGAGGCGTCAGCCGAAATGCTGCGGTTAAATTCTCCTGTCGTCTCCATTTCTAGTTCCAGCGGTGCGTGAATTGATTTAAAAAGATGCTCCTGGTTGGATTCATCTAGTGATAATCCAACTTTTGCATCCTTGACATCCAAAGTCTTCCACAACCCAAAAGAGCTCTCGTCTTGAGTTACCGATGCTTTCTTCAATGCAGCGAGTTTCGCTTTTTCGGCATGTGTCTTTTTCACACCGCATGTCTGATTTTCCATGCAAAATTCATATCGTGACGAATCTCCCTCTTCGTGCGTCACCATTGCTTTGGAAGTAGCTTGTTGTTGGAGCTTTTTTACGAACGTAGCTTCTATCTTTTCAGATCTGTCCATATGGATATAATCCGTACGTTCCAAAGTCTCTTCTTTTGCTGCCAAAATTGTTGCCGTATCAGCGAGATGCCGATCCTCCGATATCGAATACTCTTTAGCTGCATCTGCTTGTGGTTTAGGTTGGAGGTGACCATAGGAGACAGCCGTTCCAGTTGTTTCGGAATCAAGTTTTTGAGTCATGGTCAATGTTGACGGCTCTGTAATGTTTCCAAATTCATTCGCTATGCTTGGGTACCTTTTGAAGTTAGTTGTTTGCGAATACCAATTGATCTTAAGTCTCTTGGGGATATTTTATTTGTGCGCTGTTGCTAATAATTTTTAATACGGTATGTTTACAGAGCGTCAAGGACTTGCTTAAGTTTCAATTGTAGCTTGCTCAGTCTTGCTTGTGTTGTATTGATTTTTCCTTGTTCTCTAATTCCTTCATCTTCTAACACCATAGGGACTCGAATCCACTTTCACTTAATTTTTATAACTCAATTTACTATCACGTACATATCACTTAGTCTTTGCTGAAAATCTACGGGTTCGAGTAAATTCTGCAACTACATACTTGGTAGCTGGAAATCGAGCTTACCTCTATGGAATTATACAAAGCGGTTTTTTATAGTATGGTAGCTTTTTTCATTTGTAATCCTTTCGATTGGTTGATTTAGGGGTGTTTAATTCTCCTACGCATTGAAATAGACTTATACTAAGTCACCCTCTCCACAGGAATGTATTCATTGCTGGAGTAATTTCTACCGTTGCTTGTCCCTCACAACTGAGGAGCTGCTGGTCTGATATTTCTACAATATATTTGGTAAAGAACTGCTCAAAATCTTCTGCAGCTTCTTTACTCGTCTCGGTTGTATAACCAGTAACACTTCGGTGAACGAAGCAACATACGGGGGCTCTTGTGCGAAAGAACCTTTTCAGTATTTGAGAAGCCGCTAAATGAGATGTCTACGGTCACTTCGATAGCAACTATTCCAGATCGGAATTCCGCTTCTTATCAGACGACAGTGCCTTCTGCGGCTGTGATTCTTGTCGTCAAAGCTTTCCAAAGCCGTTTCATAACTCTGTCAACGTTTCTGATGCCTAGTTTTCCTCATCAGATGTTTGGTGTGAAATTTGCCCTTCTGCTGATGCTTGCGGTGATCTTTTGCTTAACAATCACATTTGTTACACCGGTTTCCAAAAAACGTCAGCGTTTAGAGTCTAGTGATCAACCAGATTGGATCAGCAGCCCGCCACAGTTGACAAATGAAACGATTGTTAATTTAATCAGTGGTAGTTGCGAACACCTTGTATCGATCTTGCCGATCTTAAATAATCTGGTGCATAACATCCATAAATATGACTTTTTAAAATCTTCTTTCATAATTGAAATCACTTTCGATTTTTCTATTTTAATCACTTTGTATGTGACTTACCTTGTGATTATTTTTTCCCACAAAATTTCGCTAACGTCCTAATCTCGAAAAGTTTTCTATCCTTTTAATTATTCCACAAACTGGGAGAAAGGAGGTAGGAGGTGGTTTCACTGTTTCCGTAAAATAGCTCTCACATGAGTCTTCAGCTGAATTACCACTCGAATAAACTCTAGATAATTGAGGGAAATTAAACTAATGGTCGTGAAGCTAGGGCGATAATCACATCCATGGAAGTGCTTTGTCTTGCTTTTTTCGTTTTTGTTTTGTTTTTGCTTTTTTTTGTTCTGTTTGTTTAAGCACAAAAGTGTCATTCAGGACGCGGACTGAACGCCGACGAAACTGAGGATGTTACCGCTTCATCGTTCTCGGTCTTCTTGGTCGTCTAAACTCTAAGCTTCATGAGTTGACAACTGTACTGAAACCCACGTTTTCCAATATCTGATTGTTTCTGGTACAATGAAATGATTGCTTTAAGCTATAAGGACGTCTTCGCAAATGCCTTAGCAGTGGTATCGAAACCTAGTTCCTGTACCTCGTTCAGAATTGTTCTCAATCCGTCCACTACTCTCGATCTCTTTATGGTTTGTAGTCCAACCTGTTCATAAAGCACAGGTGATACAGGTGATCCAATAAGGAGTGTAGGACAGCTGTTTTTGCTTCCTTCATGAAAAACTTCTTCATTATTTCCGAAAGTAAATAGAACTGTCGCTCAGCTACGGCGTTAAAATCGTCATTAATAACTAGTATGCACTGATTCCTCGATAATCTCCTTGATAGCTTTAACTCTGCTGCAAAGAGCTGTTTTCACTATCTTGAGTCAAATGCTTGGGTTGAAGTCTGAATTGCTGATTGAAGCGGTCCGTGCATTTGTGTGTACTCAAATGCAATCCTTCAAAGTTCGAAGTTGAGATGCTCAACAATCCCAGAAATCTCCGCTTCGTCTTAGTACCTTCCACGCAGTTCTACTCATTCCACTGTTTGCTCCATGGTTGTCATTAATGAGATGGTATAAGTTCCAATGACATCTTTCAAAAAATTTCATTTTGCCAGGACTTGAAAAGAGGTCGTTGAAGCTTGTAATACTTTAAATTTGAAGCAAAGTAGAATCATTCTCCGTCACAACATCCTTCACCATCTTTAGTGTAAAAACATTGAAGAGCGCTGGAATCTTCATATAAATCTCCCAAAAAGGAGTAGACATTGTCAGTTGAGACTGAAACCATTTTCTAGCATTCTACGGCTTCCAGGTATCCCATCAGAACTCTGTAAGCTATAATTATTTATGTTGTGCAATGATGCTTAAATGGACACCACACCGATTTTGATTCTACCTCATAAATAAAATAACTGCTTCTATGATGCTGTAACCACGTGAGCATCTTCTCATCAACTCGGATAGAATGATCGTCTCACACAGTTATGCCATTTGAAGCTTTTCATGGCTTTTATGGCTTTTGATCTTGTCGATATTATCTTCAATTCTGTTGAAAACACTCCTTGAAGGATGAAAAGTATTGAGCTCTCGGCGTTGATCATTTTCTAAGCAATGCATTCTGCATTCGACTTCATCAATATTTGGTTCTAAAAAGTGTAGAGAGACAAATTTAGATGCCTTTTGTTGTCGGGATGGCAAAATAAGTACTCGTCAATAATATCTTGAATGTCTCCGATGCTTCAAATGACTCTCGGTGTCCCTAATTCCTCTTGCGTTGTCGTGACTGCTGAAGGGTGCTCTACAGAAACAATTATGGCTTGTTGTACGGTGGCTTCCATAAAAAATCCACTATTTCCTCTACATATAAGGGGAATCAATCCACAGTGCTTTTTATTAGGAGCTGCATACTTTTTTGTTACCTATCCCCTCTGGTTCCAAAAGGTAGACGCTTTGGATTCGTCTTGTACGACCACTTCACTTACTACCACATAGGTATCTTCGTTGCAAATCTACCTTCTAAATACTTCTAAGACTTCACTCAGCGTCAAAAATTTATTATCTAGAGTTGGTGAGCCAATGGCAACAAAGTAAATATCTTTGCTTTCTATTCACTCTTCACTTAGCGCTACCATACTGCGAGTAATCCCTTTCAACGGTTTACCGCCTCATTGTGGTTGGAAGGTGCTCCTAGATGTCGGGCTGCGATGTACAGCGAGGAGATTCGTCTCTTCGGTAGGGTCCCCCAAGCTGAGAAGGAGTCTGGCGTTTCTGTCAGAAAGCCTAGTTATGAGTAAACCAAGGACCAGGATGCACCACCGTTCCAGTATGAAACCAGTCGCATGGTAGCAAATCTCCCTCTGATCCACTAGAGCAGCGACTGCCTGTGGTGGTGACGACCTGAGGCGGTTTTTGGTCAGGCTGGTCCGGGGAATCCAAGGAACCACAACGGCTAGACCAGCAAAGCTCCGAAAAAACAGTAATTATGCTGGGCTCGCGCAACCAGTGAAGACGAACATTCCAAGTATCCAAGTAAGTGGTATGATCTGTCTACGTCAGTCCTTTCCACTCTGTGGCTGCTCGTTTATCTCATTATCCTAGTCGTCTTCTCTCTTTCTCAAAAGTTTTCTGTTGAATCTTCATGGCGGATTCAAGAACTTTTGCAGCTTTCTTGTCGTTGCCCTTGCTTGCTTCTTCTTTCACTTCTCTTGGAGCCTTGTTAATTTAAACGTTTGGGTTTGTATTTGCTTCTATTTTATTACCGTTTCTATTGTTTATGTATTGTGCCTGTTTCTTCCGAATCTCTATCGTGTTCTAGTTTTGTTCAAAGGTTATATTCCTTATTCAAATGCGATTAGTTCCTTGTTGTTAGCACTTTCATGCCTATACTAACCGAAATCAGTTACTTTTCTAAATCCATTATTAAGAAACTAAAGTATCATTAACGTATATCCGGAGGACACTAGGTTTATTTAAGGGTTTACTATCTCTAATTATCACCTTCAAATCTACTTACGACTTTTAACGATCTGCAACTACAATTTCTACACTATCAGTTATAGTTTTCGCAAAGGCAATTTCTATAAAGGTGGACATATCCTACAAGCGTGCAAATTTAGAAGGCTACGCTGAACTAATTTTGCTTTACTATACATTAGGACTGTTGAAGATAAGCACATTAGAGCAGTAAGTTGCATTTCGTGCAACAAATGCTTACCTGTAGTGTCGTCCTCGACAGTGGTAGTTTGTGCGATTCGTGCAAACTCGTCACTACACTCGACCTGTCGGGTGTACCGCTCGAGCCTTTCCGAGGTGTCCACTACTTCTTTAGAAAAATGTTGTTCTCGAATTTGTCGTATCCTTTCGCCGACATAGATACCAAGGGCGGCCATTGCGAAATTACCAAGAACTCGTTTGTACAAAAAGTACACAGTAACGTCGGCTGCGGCGTCTTTTCGACGTATACGCATATCTTGGTGAAAATTTTCATCATGTAATTTTTGATGCTCAGAAAGCTTTGAGAGATGGAAGGAGGCGGATATAAGAGTGGCCTGTGGCCATGCTATTTGAATTTCACCGTAAGGTGGCAGCATAGTTTTATAATTGGTGAGGTGGAAGCTTTTGTTTGTCGTACGAGTGTCTACGTCTATGAGAAACCCACCTGTGACCGCTTCGGCTAGCGCGGCCGATGTGCTCCCGTGTGCTCCGCCGGTGTTCTTCAGCATCACGGCGCAGTGCTGTTGAGCGTGCCCATATTCGGCAACGTGTGTTGTTGTCTCCTGTCGATTGCGATCGCTAATTTTAATGGCGGCCGTTTGTGTAGCTGCTCCTTTGCTTAACATTAGCGCTGTGTTTATGATACGGTTTTCGGATGCCCACGAACGGAACGAAGATGATGATGTATTTGCCGTTTTGATGTTCGCTTGAACAACCATATCTGACGGAAACGATGACTGCCTCTTCAAAGCATACTGAGCTATAAGACAGCTGTCTGATGCAGCACGCGTCCTGAGAAGATCACTCCTAACATGCTTGTCTCTGGCCACCGTGTCGACATATTGATCTTGTATACTAGGCGTTTTATGAAGGTATATCACACTTGTAGCATGTTCCAAGGACATTTCTTTAAGTTTCACTACGTTCCTAATGATGTTCGGTGTTTTTAAGGAACTCTCAAATTCCAGCATTTCTCCAGAATGACTCAACAAGCTGTTCAACGTTATAAACTCAAATTCTGCAGCAGCGGTGAAGAAACTCGCTCCATGTCGGTTCTTCTCTCGTCGCAAAACCAGAGCTTCTGCGATGGTTGGAACAGTGTTTTCAAAGTTGTGTATCATCATCACCTGCTCCTCCATAGCCTCGCGGAGACTGCATTCTACTTTCACTTTGGCAATAGCGGCCAAGTTTCGCTCAACGCTCTTTTCTTTCTCTCCAGGCTTCGCGAGATTTTGAAGACTGATAGTTACATGCGAATACTGCTCGCTGAGTTCTCTTCCAAAGAAATTTTCCAGCCACATCAACTTCGTCTTCAAAACAACTGAAACCTCCTCAGCGTTGACCTTAGGGAGCGAGAATGCTGAGTTCACTTCGCAAGATTCTCTCTTCACTACGGCTCGCTTTATAGATATTGCTTGTGGTTCATAAATGTTTGAGATCTCAAAAACGACGTCAAAAAACGAGTGAGATTCTTTCTTGATCAAGTCTACGGTCGTTGGAGAGCCACCATTCCACTGTATAGACTCTTCAGACTCTGATTCATACACTCTGTCCTCGCGGTGGAATGTCTTTTCACCCCTTAGTGTCACTCCATGCATTTCCATCGCATATTGTCCACCATGAGCCTCTCTTTCCTTTATAATCATGGTCTTTGTTAGTGGGAGTTCTTCAGAAGACTCAGAGTCAACGGCTCTTTCGCGACGTTTGATCACAATATCCCCGACCAGTTTTTGACCTTGCAGTTCCATCTCATATTTTCTGCCATCTGCTTCTGTTTCTTTCTCGCTTCTCTGAACTAGGACTTCTTGGACGCGTGCTACTGGGAGATCGTTTTCGCTACGTTGTACAAGTTTCTCTCTTTCGTCTGCGATAGTTTCTACTTGACTAAACTGTCTTAGTGAAGATTCTTCCTCAAACTGCTGTCCGCTTTGTGTGGTGGCGAACGATTTAGAGAATTGCTCACGTTTTTGGGCACGTCTCCTAGTTAGAATCATCGAAATCGTTTGTGTCAGAGGAATAGCGATGTAAACAGTGAACGCGGAACTGTCCTCCCTTTTGGCCAGACAACAATCGGCGGCAACATTCGCACATCTTGTCTTCGATATGGTTTCATCAGATTCGTCGGATTCCAGTCGACGAGTTCTTTTTAGCGCTCCTTCTCCTTCATAATGACGCCCTTCTTTTAAGAGATTAATCTCAGCTTTCCCTAATTCATGGCTTGTGTCTTCCACAGTTAATGTGTCTACATAGATCTTTTCAACCTTCATTTGTTCGATTGGTGAAGGTGTTCGATCTACGTGTTCTTCATAGTGAATTGTATCAATCATTTGTTCTTCCAAATAATCATCAGCGCGTTCTCCAACCACATACGTCTTCAAGATATTGGTGACATCCTCGATGATTTCCACTTCAACATGTGTCACGGCACTCACGGCATCTGCATCCTCTCGGAGATCCTTGAGAAGACGCTGACCGACTTCCGTTAAGTAGTCCTTCTTGTTCTGAAAGCAAAGCAGTAATTTATGATGACACGTCACATCATATTACATAGAAGGGCAAGCAATATATCCATCTATTTGCAAAGAATATATAAATATCACTCTAAATATCAACATTTTCTTACGTGCATTAGTTATTTAAGCTTTGCTCGAAAGAAGCAGTAAATGTATTAAATTTATGAGCATTTGTGAGCTTAAGTTCAACAATTAAACCTATTTGTGCTTGTATTACTACTTCAAAAGCTAACGGTTAGCGCAGTGGTTAGAAATGTCCTTCAAAGCATTCGGGGCGTATGGCTCTTTCCCACGACTCAAGCAAACGAATGGTCCATCCCCAAGGTGTCGGAAATTTGGAAGCAGACGTGTTTGTAGGAATAAAAACACTGATTTGATGCGTATGTAGGTAGCGCAAGTCATTGTATAGGCCAAATATGTATTTAATCACTTCTATGATTCTTAATGGAATCAAAAAGGCACCGAGCGCTTTATTCTTTCACCCTGTACTTACTGGAGTTGGGTTGTGTAACACCAGTCTGAAGGGTCTTCTCTTTTGTCTCCATATACATAAAGGTAATTCAAGAATAATAAAAAAACCCTCAATGCCCCTAGAATCCTGCAGATTTTTTTTCGAATCGATAAAGGATAAAGCTCTCGGCGTTGATCAATCCCTGAGGGATGCGCCATGCATTCGACTTCATTAAGTATCGTTGGAAGTTATTGAATGCATATCTGGCCTTTACAATGACTTGCGGTGGCCTGCCGATGTATCGAGCCAGTGCTGCTATTCTCCCAGACAAGTCTGGTACCAATTTGCCGACTCTGGAAGGATCGAAGGCTTGGTGGGCCATGGGCGCAGGGATCGATTCCACATGCTTGTCGCAGTGGCGCCTCCAGCCAATGCGCCACACCCGCCCTCTTTCGAATCGATACGTCATTTAATTTGAGGGATAAAAGGCAGAATGAGTGCAAAGCAAGGAATCCAGCTTATCCACTCGTCATGCGCTGTGCTTTTACACTTAACTCTAAACTGTTCTGATGTCATGTGCCCTTTGACGGTTTCGAACACGGTAAACGGATGAATTTTTGAACAATCGACTTTTAAAACATGGTGCACAATGAGATTATCAAAAACTGTGGAAGTCACTTTAAATTGGTGGTTCCTAATAAAAAAATAAAAGAATAAAGCTCTCAGCGTTCATAAATTTCCGAGAGATATGCGACATGTATTTGACTTCACTAAGCATCGTTGTAGGTGATTGGATGCATATCTGCAGTTTTCAACAGGCGCTGGGATCGATCCCATGTGTGTGTCGCAGGACACCTACGACCTCTGCGCCACACGCGCCCACTTCCTAATAAGAATCCTTGATCGACAAGGTACTTTAATATCGTTCTCTAATTGAGAAGCAAAAGCGATTTCTACTGCCCTCATATTTTCAGTCACAATAGAAAAAAACATTTTTTTTATTTGATTTATTTTTTAAACATATTTTTCGCAAGAAAAAATTGACTTCTCGAAATAAATCTCATTGTATTACTAGGTATTTTGGAAAACAAATTATTGGCCTGCTGTAGAAAATCATTGAGAGTATTTGACAACAGCTAACACTACAAACCATGAATTCCGGAATTTCCAGAGTCGCTTCTCTTTCCATTTTTGTCTCGCCGTTTTCAATTAAGGTGATCTTAAACTTTGAGTGTCCGTCTTTGATCTGAAATTTGCCAATACGGTACTTTCGTATAACTTCGTATCGTACCACGTACCTCTTCCAAAATCAGACTTTTTTTCCCTATGGTGGTTTTGATCTGAAACGATCCGGATTATTCACATAATTTCCGCATCCAACAAGCATTATTTCATTAAAGCTGCTACTGGATACGCGACTGCTCATAAAGAACAAGCAGACTCGTTACCCTGCAAATGATTCACCGCTTCGTCGGGGCTAGGAGTTGTTCCAGGATGTCGGGCTACAATGTAGAGCGGGAAGATTCATCTTCCCAGCAGCGTCTTCCAATCTAAGAAGGAGTCCGTCGTTTCCATTAAGAAGCTCAGCTAAGAGTAAACCAATACCAGGATCCACCATCGTCCTGCTATCAAACTAGGCACATGGTGGTAAATTGCCCTGATCCACAAGGTCGGCGACTGCCTGTGGTGGTGAGGACCTGGGGTAGATTTTTACCGGCCTGTCTTCGGGACTCCAGACAACCACAATGGTTAAACCAGCAAACCTTCGAAGAATGAAGATTATGCTGAGGCTCGCACAACCAGTGAGGACAGGCCATTTTAGTACCCAAGTAGGTAGGTATCCAAACTCGTTATGACAAAATAAACAGTTCGAAGGAAAATGGATTGAAATGGATGCATATTGTCTACTTTGCATATTCACGTATAATATTGGTATCAGTGCATAAGGCCACTTGTGTGTTTTAATTAACTGTCACTTCAGATGAAGTTCACTCGATTTTGATGATTCAAAACAGTACCTTATAATTGGTTACTGTATCACGCACAGTCCATGCACCTGATACACAGCTGTCGACTGTAATCAGATCAGCTCCTACGATTTTTTCCATTTTCAGTTTTCCTTCAACTGTCGTTCGCACCTTAAAACATTATACAATCAAGCCCCAACACTGTAAATGATAAATACAATTGTTTCAGAAAGAAGTTATAACTATTATGTGTTCAGCATATGACACAACACATAAAATTCCCGATGAAACAGGAGTGTTATACTCCTAAAAACTACAATAAGTATAAGTAGTGCTTTTTTAAAGAATATATTTAGCTCCAGCAAATTTATGCCACTCAGTATTTTCTTCTGAAAATTCACTTATACTGGTAACCATTAGTTCAGAAAGGTTTTTCTTGCTCACCACGGGAGGGCCATGTTTCTTTTGTTCGTAGTCGATGATGGTTTCGGTGCGTCTGGTGCTTATTGGTGACATCGTGGGAGTGTGATATTGTTTCTCCGAAGGAAGATGTTTCTCCGGTTCCAGCTGTCGAGGCGGTGAACCCAGTGGAGAAGACAATCCACGTGATAACGGTGATCCCATGGGTGACTCTTCCATGCACCCATTAAGAGGCATCGGGTAAACGACACCATTCATCTCTCCGGTAGCACGACGAGGCTGCGGAGCACTGAAGCCGTATGCCTAAATCGGTAACTTTATCAAAGAATGATAGCATAGAATTTTAAGAAACAACAGACTGATGCTAAAACGTTCCCTACTTTTTTGTCACTTCTGTTCGCTTTCATTCGCGAAACTAATGCGAAGAAACTAGTGTTGTTAGAGAACTCATGAAAAAATACTTGGAAAAATAACATAAAAAGGGTAAAGCTCTCGGCGTTGATCTATTCCTGAGGGATGCACCATGCATTCAACTTCATTAACTATCGTTGGAGAGGATTGAATGCATATCTGGTCTTTACAATGACTCGCAGTGGCCCACCAAGTGCATCGAGCCAGTGCTGCTATCCTCCCAGACAAGTCTGGTACCAACTTGCCGACCTCGGAGGGATGGAACGCTTGGTGGGCTATGGGCGCGGGGATCGATCCCACGTGCCTGTTTCAGGGCGCCTCCGATCACTGCGCCCTTGGAAAAAGTAACATAATAGTAACAACCTCACTTTTGCCTCTAAATCCGCCAGAAAAATATAGAGTTAGGGAAACATACATCTGTCAAATGGATTAATCGACGACATTTTCACCTACTTGTTGTTCGCCACGAACTTCGGTGACGCCACTTAGAATCTGCATTTCATTGCGTCGAATCGCCTCCGGTGAAAGGCCGCTAGCGCGCTCTCGATTCCTCTTCACACTACCCAGCTGTTGACGAGAAGCATGAGTGACGTCCTGGTAATGATCTTCTACAGCCCAGTTAAAAACTTGATCCACACGTGCACGACCACCACCCTATAAGCAGAACTCGTTCTATGAACATTACCGCTTAAATATACAAGATTGAATTCTAATTCTAAGCGTATTTATCGTAAGCCACAGATCATCTACATGTAAGCTCCAGACGACCAGTTGCAATGCTGGGCGGTATACTCTAAGATTGCTTAAATGTGGTTAAAAGGAAGAACAAAGGTGACCTAGCATTTTTTCTAAGACGCAAGACAACGAAAAAAGCGTTCGCCGTCGATCAATACCTTATGGATACGCTATGAATTCAATTGAATTCGATTTTATTAAGCACATTAGATGTGGCTCAATGAATATTTGGACTATGAAATGATCTGCGGAGATTTATAACCGTAGTAAGTCATTGTTTTATCCTCCCAAACAATTCTAGCACCAAGTTGCCGGCTGGGCGAAATGGACGACTTAGTGAAGCCAGGCTCGGAATTAAACCAGCGATTGATGTGTATTGCAAGGCACTTTTAGCTACTACGCTACACGCGCATTCACGGAGCTGAGATACATTTTGTAAATCAGGTGCGTACAGAGGATAAACTGCTTATCAGTCTATCATCTGGATATAGTTGGATTTACACCAATACAGGTGGATGTGCATATATCTACGGGCAATGTGCTCTGCACTTCAATTCGGTGAAGGGCTAAAATCAAGTGAATCAAAGCATTGCAGACGGTCTGAGTTGCATCCAACAAATGAACCCGTCATCCAGTTCGACAAAACACAAGAAGTCATCCATAAGAATCCTCAGCGTCTTAGTAAGTAGCCTGCTATGCTGTCTACGTGTACCTTCTCGGCCTCAAACAGGAAGTGTGGTTGCCTTCTGCGCACCTCGAAGGTGTTGACAGTATTAGGAAAGCCTGAAGCAGTCCACCGGTGCACTGGTAACGTCGAATAATGATTTTTTGACGCTCATTTAAGTTATTCATTGATTAACAAGATGTAAATGAAAAATTTCTTACCCCAGTTCGAATCACCTTGTTCACAGAGCTGGTGGACGCAGCTTTAGGTAAATAATCAGCAGTTGGATTAATCCTAAAAATTACAAAATCGCATAAAGTATTCCTACCTTCTAAAACCACTAAATTCCTGTTCTTGAACAATCATTCACGTGGAACCATGTATTTCTATAGGTTTTGGGAAGGGAGTTAAACCGAGAACCAAAAACGACCATGTACTTTCAAGAAAAGAACTTTCGTTTACGGGATGGGTCTCTATTGTCTCCGCTAATCCGAACTGATATGTACCTTCTTTATGTAAGGAGACATATTCATGCATGTCTACCAACATTGTGTCTTTCAAGCCGATTCTTTCAAAAGCTTTCATTCATGTAATTACGAAGAACACAGGTGGCGATCCGAGCTAGCTTTCAGCTAAAGAGGCTCACTTCTTTTCAAGGACGTCCCGACAAACTACGCATGCAGCTTTTCCTAGTCGAGAGCCCATTGGTAACTCTCCTTTCGCGAAAAAGAATAAACTTAAAAGGTGTGTACAAAAAATGAGTGGACGAATGAATGAACTCGAGCATAGAAGCCGTTTACATAAACGACTTATCCGGACATATAATGATATCTCGCTGGATGAGAACCCACTTGTACAGTCAATTTGAAGTCCACAATACCAAAGCACAGTGGAAAATTTTGAGAACGGCTATTCATTAGCTCAAAGATCCTAAGTGTGCACCTCATTGGAAAGACCTTCTGGATCTGTTTTCTTTTGTATTTAAATCTATTTTGCACCACCCGACGTCACACATTGTCTTGATGTCAGCATTTCTTTCTTGCATTCGACTAGCGTCCATCATCGACCAAGGTCTTCGGGTTTGCGTGTGTACTCAGCTGCTACTATGCGATTCTTGATTTCTGAAAGTCGTTTCGTACTGGTTGAATCGATTACCATCTGAACCCAAGGATAGCCGAATTAGGGTGTTCCCAGATCTTCAGCATAGACAGTTGCCCATCTTAGTGAATTGGCGAGATCGAGTTGCTCCGAGAGAAGTCTGGTGCCAATGCTCTGAGCCCTGAGGATGGGGAGCTTAGATGTGCCAAGCGGGGTCGAACTAGAGCCTTACATATATGGATCGGCATCATTATCACTGCTCCAACTACGATTTTTTCAATTTGATTAATAAAGTCCACTATAAGTCGATACATGTTTGTTTAAAAAGTAAAGAACAAATGATTCTCACTAACACGTGAAACACACATGCTCATATTGCGACGAATTTTCTAATGTCCAATGCACGCCATGGGTATCTGGGTTAGGCCTAGGCCTAAGCTAAGGGTGGGTGGGCATCATAGAAGCGAAAAATAGCAATGCTTCCCTTTAGGCTCATGCACACTGAAGACGACCGAAAATGGTTGATGATACCGTTTCAAAGCTATTTTTACTTAAACACTTGGATTTCCTGTCTCAATTGGTCACGCGGGCCTCAGCATAATTTCCACACTTGCTGCTTTAGCCATTGTGCTTTCCTAGAGTCCCGAGGTCAACCTAGCGGAAGTCTTCCACAGTTCATCACCACCGCAAGCAGTCGCCGCCCTTGTAGATCAGAGAGAAATTTACCACAATGTGACTACCTTAACACTAGGACGGTGGTGGTTACTCTTAACGGGGCTTCCTGATTGAAACGTCGAACTTCTTCTTAGCCTGGGAGACTCGGCCAGGCGTATGAGACCCCTGCTTTATATCGTAGCGCGTCACCTAGGAGAACATCCCAGCCCCGACGAAGCGATAAAGCGTTGGGATCTTTAAAGCTATAAGATGTGGAGATATATTATAGTTTTTGGCATCATGCTGTAAGAAATATAACTTTACCTCTTGGAGGACGTGAATGTAATAGGGCTGGCCAGCTTGTCAGGCTCAGAACTTAGCTTGAGCAAATCTAGAGTCGCTTCATCAAGCTGCGTCAATGACTCTTGGGTGCTTCGCGAACCATAGCCACGTGGATGGCCGCTGGCTAAATAATGAATTTCCTACTGACATTAACAATTGATTGATCGATATCTACTAATCAACTAAAACTTAGCATTCCATAGTTCTATTTGTTAATTGAATAGATTCCAAGGGTGTGACGCTCATACACGTATACATATATATGTATATGTATATATATATATACGTATTAAATATTAAATAAAAGGATAAAGCTTTCGGCGTTGATCAGTAGTTGAGGGATGTGCCATAGATTCCACTTCAATAAGCATCGCTAGAGGTGATTGGATGCATATCTGGCCTTTGACAATGACTCGCGGTGGCTCAGTGATGTATCGAGCCAGTGCTGCTATCCACCCAGACAAGTCTGGTATCAGTTTGCCGATCCCGGAGTGATGGAAGGCTTGCTGGTCCCTGGTCCATGGGTATATATGTATACATATGTATATATATATATATATATATATGTTGTTAGGTTGAGTGTTAGGTGGATTTTAACACTTTAGCTATTCTATCAGACAGACAAAGAATTCCGTTGATTCCAAGTGATTTGTCTGAAATAAAGTGTGTAAAAGGCTAACCCAAAAATGGAAAGTTGAATGGAAAAGTGGAAATTTTCTAAAGAAAACTGGGCCAATAACAAAACAGGAAGGTCTGGAATGAAAAAAACAAATCAATGAAGGACTCGACAATACCTCGCGGTCGATACTGTATTTGTGCTCTGTCGGCGAATGTTTGTGCTGATGGATCTTCTGTGAAGCGAACGTTACGTGGTGATGCTGGCATAGATGCTGTAAATATGTATATTGATTAAAATCGATGAAATCGATCGATAGGCAGTGAAAGATGTAGGACAGGATATACCTATAAATAAACTTTCGTTTTAGTCGAAGAAAGGTAGGGTAGAATGACTGAGGAATAAAGGATGTGCCACAGAACGTTCGACGTTCGACGCAATTTAGTTTCACCCTCTGGACAGTGTATTTGAAAACTTCTCTTGATCTTTTATCCTACGTACCGTTTCCTTATCCAGATTTCAGGGGTGTGGCTTAATGTGGTGGGTAGAATGAAAGGATAAAGATAATTCGTTATGCCTTCGACTTCATTGAACATTTTAGAGGTGACTGAATACAAGTTTGTCTCAAACAACGACTTAACGGGACCTAAGCGTATATCAACTAAGTGTTTCTATCCTTCCGAATTAGATTTGCTGCAGTTTCCCACTCCGCAAAGGACGGATGGTTTCGTTAGCCTGGGTGCGGAGTCGAACCAACGATTAACGAAATAGCAACACAATAAAAAAGAAATGGCAGAGGTCACTTTTGAAATTATCTTGATATATACGGTGCTGTTTCCTTTCCATGGGATATATCTTGTTCTCCATTTAAATAAAATATTTTCGAAAATTCCTACGATATAACCCCTTAGGATTCTGCATACTAACTTGGTCAACTTTGAAAATAAGGAAGTCTCCTCAATGCATTCTCTTCTTTCAATAACGTGTAACAGCAAAACGAAAATCCATGGTTCTTTCATCAGCCATTTCTAGCCGCAGGAAGTAATTTTCGCCTAGTAAAATAAAATCGGGTAGATTGTCTTCAATACTCAAAAGGTAATCTTAGGAATTGGTGTTGGCCTGAAATGGTGACATTGCAAACTTCTCTTCGATCTGGTAAGCTCGGCGATTGCCTACCATGAAAGCCTGAGAACCCACGAACATGGGATTCTTGTGAATCCAGAGATACTCATGCTCGACTAACATTATACATGCTAGTGAGGAAGGAAGACGAGAAATTATGAAATCATACAGAAACCTGGGCGTTTCTATAAATGAAGTTGCAAGACAACTGGGCGGAAATTCTTGGACCGTGCTTTTCATAAACGACCGATGAATTAGAGTAGTCACAGAAAATATGAAACTTAGTCGTAACCTTGAACTTCCAATAATATATCGTCTTGAATCTTCTACTTCAGACGGTTTACCGCCTCATCCTGGATGGGAGCTGATCCTGGGTGTCAGGCTGCGATCTACAGCCAGGGGATTCAACCCATTGGCAAGGTCTCCCAAGTTGGGAAGGAGTCCGGCGTTTCCATTAGGAAACCCAATGGTCCACAAGGGCTATGACTACCTGTAATGATGACGACCTGGAGCAGATTTTGGCCAAGCTGACTTCGGGATTACAGGGAAGCACAATGGCCAAACTAGCAAAGCTTTGAAACAGTGGAGATTAGCTGGGTACACCCAAGTATCCAAGTAAGAATCTTCTACGGTAAATATTTTACCTTTCAGGACACACCATAAAAATCAACTTTTCGTAGAGTAAGTTTATCAACAACCTTTCAAGTATTAGACATGCATATCTCTGGGATATTCCCAGACACGATACAAGAATTCAGGCAAAATTAAGAATTCTAGCTTAGCTTTGCTACAACACTCCCAACTTTTCACAACAGTGTATTCTTCTAACATTGTGAACCTGGCATTATCCCAAACAAGTATGGCACCAATTTGCCGACCTTAAGTGGGTGAGCAGCATAATTGGCCGATCGCGGAGACGAGTAAGCGGCAATGCCTATACTTCATGGTATTTCTAACCGCTGCGCTTTGTTCACCTTTAGGGAAGGTGTATCATAGAGGACGATTATGAAGACCACACACTTGGATCATATAGTTTCTTGACAATCTTATAATATTCTAGACCTAGACATTTATATGCACAGCAAATAGTGCATTCATTCTGTGTTTTCGCAGCGTTCTCAATGGTGCGGAGCAGAGTAGCCGGATATTTTTATCGCACAGCTGTTGCGACTGCAGACAATCTGGGTTGTTGTTCACACCACTGCTATGACATAAACAAATCTTTCTGAAACGTACATTCAAACATAAAAATTCAAGGTGAAAGACATCTTCAGCGAAACCTTCTCTTTATGAATCAAGGACGAAGAGATCGTCGTTCGTTTCTGTCGTGTTTGACGACCTCCACTAGCGTAAATTTTTCAGAAGAATCTCTTAACGATCCATCCAGGGCTGTCGTCACAAAAACATTGATGAGTTGCTAACCTCACAGATCTGTTTCGTGTATGCTATCTTTAGTTTCCCGTTCTCTTCTTTCTAAACTTCGACCTCACTGCGTCCATCTTTTTGAAAACCTCTCCCAGCAAAGCCTCGTGTCTTTGTAATTCTTCATCTCCCTACATGAAAAGGAAGAAAATTGGCGTGGAAACATGTCATGATAGGTATGTTTTAGAGTTTCCGCTAGTACTATGGTCAGCTAGACCACAACGTTGTGAGCATTATGGAGGACTGTAACAGTGAAAGAGATATATTTACTTTCTTTGAAACTCAAAGTGCAGCTGCTAAGTGACATCCTAAAGTAATCTCATTCTTTTCTGGATCTCCTTAAAACATAACCGGAAATATGACGACAACTTCAGGGAAGTATATTTACCATTACCATCTCTTATCGCTTTCATTCCAAACGTAGCCTCCTCATTTCGTCTAGTGACTCTTCTACGGAAACTCGCTGTTTCTCTACGAATGTCTTATTCCTTGCTTAAGAGTTAAAAAAATCTGACCTGTACGAGCGCTACAGCACACCCATTAAAAGCTGTGATCAAAATTTCGTCAGCAAAGAAGACTATGATTTTCTCAGAGTGAAGCTAAATCGGGAAGTTAAGAACTAAACAACTTATATTAAATAAACACTTCACAAAAACATAGTTTCGTCCTCAGCCATGTTGTTCTGCTCTTCTAGAAAATATCAGTAGAAACAGCTCCTATGGATAACATGGACGATCGTATCATCGGGTTTAACTTGTCCTGTCACTACTTTCCTCATTATAGGTGTTACCATAGTTGAACTTTGGCAACGGAAAACGCATCATGATAACATGTCAACCACTCTACGTTTGAAAATATTAAAATCAACTTATTTGGCGTCATTTCCAGCTATTGAAAAGAAGTATGTAGCACAGTGGTTACAGGTGCCTTGAATTACATATGTGGTCATTGGCTCGATTCAGTGCCCCGGGTTGACCAAGCTTTTCATCCCTCCGTGATCGGTATATTGGTATCAAACTTGTCTGAGAGGATGTAAACAGTGGATCATTACAACGACAAATCATCATATACAATTGTAAAACCCAGATCTGCATTCAATCACTCGAAATCGATTATTTATGAAACCAAATGCATAGCGCATCCCTCAAGGGTTGATCAATGCCGTAAGCATTAGATTTTATTGCCGGAATCAGATAAGGAGCAAAGGACCGTTGCTAGCGACAAAGAACCAACTTCGTCAAGTATACTGTGCCCAAATCTATTTTGTTTCTTACCTCTTAGTGGCGAAGAAAGATCATCAGTTATCAGTGATAAACGACAAGACTACGCTGTTCACTAAATTTTCTTTACACACATTACGTCTAAGTCGGTAAAGATGAGTAGACGATAACGATAAAAGTAGACCTTCAGATGATTTATAGCTGATCCATCAGACGGTTAACACCGCGGTTCCATTCATTTCAACAGTTGACGCTTCTGTTTTCAGTTGGCTAATTTCGAATGGAAGCTACCGTGAGAAGAATGAACTGTCGGAAAGACACGATCCCACTGAGAAAATGTGTAAAAGAACATCAATTAGAGCGTGGACTATCCTGAATTTCTTAAAAAGAACTTCTTGATACAGGTCACCTCGATATGAACGCAAACTGGTAGCACAAAACTTTTGAATTATACTCACAAATAAATGAATAAAAAAGAAAATAAGGAAACGAACATAAAGGATGAAAAGGACAAAGCTCTCGTTGTTGATCAATCCCTGAGGGATGCGCCATGCATTCCATTTCATTAAGATTCGTTTGAAGGTGACTGGATGCATATCCGGTCTCTACATAGCTCGCGGTGGCCTACAGATGTATTGAGCCATGCTGCCATTTCCTCAGACAACTCTGGTAACAATATGCGAGCCCCGGAAGCATGGAAAGTTTGGTGGGCTAGTGGCACGAGAATCCCGTGTATGTCGCAGGACGCCTCGACCAATGCGCCACAAAGAGACATACGTGTGCATATATACTTAATACTATAATACTATAATATTGTACGTGATGGCTTAACAGTAATAAGACTTGCAGCAAAAATGGCGATTACAGCGCAAAACCCGGACTTAAATAATTCTCACTGTAAACCTTCTAAGAATGCTCATGGTGGAAAAGTTGCTCCAGACTCACATTCACGTTTTCCGAATCGAATCCGATCTATCGTGGCGTAATCGTTCTCGTCCCGGAAGGGTGACAGTGCGCGTGACGGCGGCCACACCGCCGGCCTCTCCTGGCCGGGCGTCGAACCACCAAAGCAGCGCTGAAAACGGAATCTCACATTCTTCTACAGCTTTTTAACTACAGCTACAAAACATCAAAAAGCATCGGCGTGGAATAAGTAGTTTTGCACGCTAATCAAGTTAACATAGTCATCAATCCGATAAAGGACTGATGCAATTATAATTTTAGTTCTTAACCACTTTCAAAGTTAGTGTGCCACAGCCGAGAACATAAAATAGAATAAAGGATAAAGCTCTCGGCGTTGATCAATCCCTGAGAGAGGCGCCATAAATTCGACTTCATTCAGCATCGTTTAGAGGTGACTGAATGCATATCTGGTCTTTACAATAAGCAGCGACGGCCTACCGATATATCGAGCGAATGCTGCTCCCGGACAAGTGTGGTACCGATTAGCCGACTCGGAGGGATGGAGGGCTTGGTGAGCCTGGTGCGCCGTGATAGGCTATATGCATTGCAGGGCGCCTCCGACCACTGCACCACACGCCGAGAACAAATACCACAAAATTTTCTGTTCAAACTAAAGAACCAATTTTGTACCAGTTTTTAAAAAATTGGTACCTTTTAAAAGAATCATTTTTTATCTAATTTGTAAGACTAATTAACATCAAGACAGTCGAAATCCATGGTGTATCTTGTTGTGAATTCAAAAATAACAAGGAAGAACGTAGTTTTCAGTGATGGCTATTTCCATTCTATTGTTATTGCATTGTTTTAAATCAAAGACCTATGTTAGAAAATTCTTCCTCTACAGGGTCTAGGTCCTTCAGAACGTGATTAATCTTAAAAATTTTTGCGCAAAGATGAGAAGAAACCTAACTGAACCGAACTGAGCCTTACCTTCTTTAGATAAGAATGTTCACCTCATAAACGGTAGTTTCAGCATGTATAACTGCTAGACAAGTCGGAATATAAAAAGCATAAAATTTTTAGTTCGTCCTACTTGAAAAAATCCTCCACCGTTCGCTCTCCTGTCCATAGCTCTCTTCCTTGTTTTCCGATTTGGTCCAATTGAATTACTGCTGGCCGATGATGGTGCGGCCGTCGTACCGCAACTGAAAATAGAGGACACATGCAAGGGATCCGAAAATCGCTCACGAAATCAATTTCTAAAAGAGTGACTAGTACGTCGGTGCTTTTCGGCTATCAATTTTGTACTGATGGCTACCAAGCTACTCACTACCTCGCTCTCTTAAGGACTTCAACAAAAACTGACTTCGATGACTGACTTGACTTCAAGAAGAGCTCGAATTTATTCGGTAGATATAATATTCAATAGATATAGTTCTGTGATGGTTTGCAGTGCTCTACAAATTTTACAAAGCAACAATGCTGTCCAAGTTTACATCGTTGACTTTCAAAAAAACCGATAGTACTCTTTTTTCTCTTAAAAAGTAACTTTGTAACAATATTCATCAATTTCTTTAGTAAAGTCATATGCTATCGCAACTATACTCACGTTGGAGCAGAAGATCCTCTAAGTGGTCTGAAACCGGGTTTCCGCTTTTGCCTACAACAATCAGGATTCGTGCCTTCATGGTCAATCCACAGTAAACTTTCATCGGATACAGTAAATGGTTTAGTATCTAGTGGCACCACATCCACATCCAACGGAACATTCCAAAACGAGAGCACATCGACAGGACGAACACTTTGTAGCAGAGCGACTTTGGTGACAGAATGGTGTGCTTCGTATGAGATTGAACGGCGTTGCTTGACCCGACGTTTGCGATGGCACGGACGTGTGACAGGTTTCGGGATATGTTTTACGCCAAGGATATCGTATGAGTCACTGCCAGAGCCACCAGAACTATCACAGGGACATTTACAACAGACACAACACCGACAACACACACATGGCATCACCAGTACCCTGAACGGAAACATGAAACAGAATGGAGAACACGAAAAAAGAACGGGACTAAGCGAAAAGACTAGACATGAACTGAACAACAAACATTTACGCAAAATATAACACGTAGCAAACTAATGGAATCCTAGCAATTTACAAGCATTCAAGCATTTTGAATGGATATTGAAAATAGAAAACGCTGCATTCTAAGGATGGAACGCTTTTTTACGTCTTCTTTTCACACCCCCAACATTATCAAAAGCCACCGAAAACACAGAAAAAAAAGAATGCAACCAATGAAGTTTAACTGAGTCATCGGAATGAGGAATAAGAAGAAATGTAAGCATAGCTTAGCTTGAAAACTTACTATTTTTCAGGTTCTTAGTATTTACCTGGACAGAAACACTCTATACCCAATAAGGATTTGGTGAACTTGTTATTTCCTGATAACTTGAACCACGAAAAAACCCATTTTTTAGATCCTTTGGTGGAAGTTTACACAAATGTACACCTTATATATTTATATATGTACATGTATATATATGTACATATATAAATATATAAATACATATATAACATATACATGTATATATGTATATATATATATATATTATATACATACATACATACATGAATACTTGCAGCACATCTTTGTATGAAATAGCTTTGCCTGATAAAAATACCACAGAAGAGTTGTATTTCACTCATATCACAATGTTTTTAGGGATCGGACATTGGAATGACAAAAAGAACAAGACGAAAAGTGTTCATTTCCACCAGCCTGCAATGTGATCTCTATGTCAACAAGTCGGACGCGAATGGCAGATGAGTGTTTGCCAATGGCTCGATCTCACCGCCGGGTAACAGTGCATGTTCCAACATTCATGTGTGAGCGGCTCTCCATAGGCTGGCTCTTTTTTCTGTTGGTAGCACACATGTGGATTTTTAGATTCATGGAACATTCTATTGGGCCTAGAATCGTTCAGTCACCCTTTCTAAAAAGACTGGGTGTTCCTGAGAATTGCTAACTATCCGTTTTTTCACTACCTGTTAGCTCCATCATATCAACAGTGATAGTTCCATAACATTGCTTCAGGGCACCGCAAGATTGATCTCACCAGTCTCTTCATCTCAATGACATCGCACACCTACGCATCTCCTCCTATTGCCACCCCCAGATAGCCAGTTCATTACAGCAAGCCGATGCTCACCTTCGCTGCCTGCACAGCTTCCATATCTTCGTTGATATCACGTCAGCTGGTTTATCGAAACAACATATCACCGACCTCCTCAACCACTTTTTGCAAAGTGCAAAGGCTCAACTCTTCGACTGGATGTCGCTTGCTTTTTTAGCAGTCATCGCCTATTTTTAAACGTTCATAGGAGTGTGGGGCGCGCGTGGCGCAGTGGTTGGAGGCGCCACTGCGACGCGCACGTGAAATGCGCCCATGGCCCACCGAGCCTTCCATCCCTCCGGGGTCAGCAGATTGGTACAAGACTTGTCTGGGAGGATAGCGGCACTGACTCGACACATCTATAGGCCACCATGAGTCATTGTAAAGGCCAGATATGCATTCAATCACCTCCAACGATGCTTAATGAAGTCGAATGCATGGCACATCCCTCAGGGATTAATCAACGCCGATAGCTTTAGAGCTAGAGCTTTTCATAGGAGTGCATCACTTATTTAATCATTAAAAAGTGGCTATGCGAGGATGTGAAGTTAACAATGCCTGAATTCAGAAAACTCATTGCACTGGGAAACGACCGTCCATTTACTGCACTTGCGCTATATTTTCCATTATTCTGTGACTTATGAGGCTGACTCTACGTCTTGGCCTGAGTGTAGGCCAATGAGTACTGAAACGAAGGCGAGTACAGCTAGTCAGGGACTCCAACTTGCACAAAGATACTGAGTACATAATTAAAGTAGTTTGTAGTACTTATGGGGTTTTAGAAAAGTTTCTGAAAAAAACACTACCTAAAAAATATTTGTTAAATCGAGTGAATGCTGAAGATGAGGAATAGTGCCCATATAGACGGTAAAACAAAGGTTATCTTTCGATTGAGACGGACGCGTTACAACGAAGTTGTTCAGAACGAGTACTTAGAATAGCAAAGCGTGCTACTATAAAGCTCCATCTATCGAGCAACATAAAACGCCATTAAAAATGAAATGGAAATGAAGCAACATAAAAGCTACGGAAAACAGGAACACCATTCTCGAGTGGGCAAATAGTCGAAAAGATCAGCAAATCTACTTGTGGGCGGTGCAAATGCCGATGCAAGTGGATTTTGAGCAAGAAGCCAGTCGATCGCTATCCTGTTAACAGTGAGCGAACACTACGAATGAGCAAACGGAGATCGATCTATTGCTAGAAGAGGCATGAAGAGAAACGGATCGGATGAATATGGTGGAAAATTTAACACTAGGAAATTTCTGGCATTGTGAGATTAGTAATAATGTCATGGGTTTCTAGAACTACTAGAGGATAAGGTAAACGGAGATAAGCTTTTCCCCTGTTATTCGAACCTGGATGGAGCATCTGAAATTAGCAATTTTCTGCAAAGAAAGCACAAATGGTCTTTCTACTTGATGCTTCCACCGAATTTTACTGCCTAGTTCTAATTCAATGTTCTCAAGTTAGACCCATACAAAACCTCATTCCGTGTGAAATAGTCGGGCAGTAGGTATTCAGATGACCCGGCTTTATCATTCTACGAAGTACGCTCTCTATTTATATTCCGATGTCGCTTAATGATCCACGAATGATTCCTCACATGTTCAGTACCTATTAAGAGTTGTTTGTTCAAGAAATTCTGTAATAGAAGTGCTAGAGGGTTCGTAGACAGTCGCTAGCCTTCGTGGACCTGATGGAAGGATGGATAACCACATTGTCACTAGTGCTTTTCTACGATGAAGGCGTTTCTAAGATTAATCAACCACATGCAATAACAGAAAACAATTATATGTCATAATAACAAAAAATTCAAGTTTAATTCGTCAGAAAAGCTCGCAAAAGTTCGGACATTTACAATCGAAGAGTTTGCAGAAGTGAATTCCTTTGGAACAAGCAGCGCTTGCTCACAGCCGTAGCTTTACAGCAGTATGTCTCGATCGTGCATTTGTGTGGATCTTTTTCCCTCAGTTGTCTCTTGAGATGAGCGATGTCTAAGGCAAATGAGCCGACACAGCCGTTACGGAAAAGTAACTGCAGAATTATATGATGATATTTCTTTTCTACACGACCCGACCTAACTCATTGTGCCGATTCCAGGACTTTTTGCACTCGATTGATTTTCTTGCATCCATATTCCACTCAATTCTTTCAATTTTTGTCTTAGTTCAACCGTCGTTTGACGATTTTTGATTTGACATATGAACGTCGTTAGACGCTATTCGAGTCCATTCACCTTGGAACCAACCCACACTGCTACTAAACGGCATCGCATCACTTTTTGGGTGTTGTTTGCTGGAAAGAGAAACTTTTCATTGGGGTTTGTCCGACCTTGTCATCTAGATTTAGACAAACTTCGTGTGCCTACTTTCACTACCGGAAATTACGCCACAAAAAAAGAATAAAGCTCTCGGCATTGATTAATCCCGAATGCATGGTGCATCCCTGAGGGATGGGGGATACGTCGCATGGCGCCCCGACCATTGTGCCAAACGCCCCCCTATTATCTACATCTACACTTCAACAAAATTGGTGGATTTTAGATCAAGTAGAAAAAGTTGCTGTTATCCGTAAATAGTCTGCAATCTATTAGGGTCGTATTGATAACTTACTATTCGACGGTTTTAACAAATTCGCAGTAAATTCCAAAACCAGCTTCGTCTACAATCATACAGACAGAATTGTTTTGTTGCCTCACCGCTGTCCCTGTGCAGATTAAAGGCGCTGTTACAAATGCTGTCATGCTAAGTTTGATCGAAGTCTTACCGTTCATTCTGCACTACTGAAACTCTTCTATTTGGCAACGCCTCAAAAGTGTTTCTTGAAGAATTTTGCTGAGTGCCGCACAAACTTCCATCTAACACTCTGAGGACAAATAAATGAAAAAGAAATCGTCCAGAGCCAATTGATCCAATAGGATGCGGACAGCATTTGGAGTCCCACCAATCTACCAAGTCATGCTTTAATCCTACCAAGCCTGTAACAACTTGCCGATCCTGGAGTGATGAATAGCGTGGTTTGCACGAGAACATGAACCAACAGATAGCATATGTACTGCATTACATATCTAACCGCTACGCTACTCGACCCTTTTAACACTCTGAAATCATCAATTAATTTTCAATGTTTTTGTGGAATGGAACGTTGAATCCCAATGGCACGCATGAAAACTGCACGATTTGCGCCAACATTTGCCATATTTCTTTTGCGGAAATACAGTAATTACATAGTTTGCAACTAGAGACAATGGTAGCTCAGAACGCTGTTTAGTGTGTGGTGGAAATATAAGGCTAAGAACATGTGTTTATATTATTGAGCTTACACGAGGTTGATAGAGTTGTTTATTCGGCTAACGTTTCGACGATTCCGCCTTAGTCAGAGCCGATGATCCGAGTCGATGGTCCACATTTCCTGGTGTTCTCGAGGCGGCATCTTCGTCGCGCATCGAGCTGGATCTTCCTCAGTGGAGCATCACTTTCAAATGAGCCACACTCACCCGGCGATGCTCTTATATAGGGCTTTTTATAAGGTTAAGATTTTACTAGGTGTTTATGGAAATAATGGACAGCGTCGTTTGCATGATATCTAATAGGAACTCTTCAAAAATTAAAAAAAAAAAACAAATTGCAATGGAATCCCGGCATGAACATCAGCATGAACAAAAAACCAACACGTATGAAACCCAATGCAGTAGTACTACTGCCACCCTTGCATCGTAGCAACGACGGAACTAGAATTCTTCCCAAGGAATGAGTAGAAGATTTTTTTTGTCCAGAAATATGTTCAAATATGCAGCCTCACTGTTTTCTAAAAGCTCTCGCAACCAAGATATTGTAAAATGTTTGAGAAATAAAACTTCGTAGGGATGACATTGGATGGATATGTCTTCGTCCACAACTACATAAATCGATCAATAACGTCATATCCCTATGTTTATCACATGGCCAATGCTTAAGTAGCATTAGTATCTTACACAATGCTGTTGGATGAAAGTCCAGTACGCAGAGACAGCTGTGCTATGATAAACACACGAAGCCGCTCGAGCTATAGATAACCCTGATTTTTCACTAAATGACGGTTAGAGCTCTAATATACTTTTCATAGAAGGTTGAACTCATTCTGAACACTGGACTATGTTCACAGTCGAAATAAAATTGATTGAAGCAGGAATTTCATCCTTACAATTGGTGCTTAGTCTATTCCGATGTTAAGTAAATTCCCTATGAATTGTTTTTAGAAGCTCTCTATATAAATTTTTTATTTAGGCCACTTCGCAGTTACAACTAAAATTTGAGTGTTTTCACTAGTTTAGCATCAGATATAATGAGCCAGTCTTTCGATTCACAGGACAAACGGATGGAACTCGCGCTGAACTGAGATTGATATCGAAATCCAAGGCACAATCCGTTGAAAAATGGCACTTCTCGTGCCTTTGCTTGTGATAAAAGTTATTTTGCTTGACCATATATGAAATTCTGAGAAAACAGGAATAGGTTACACTAACAACCTTTGAAATCGATAGAGAGATTTAGCTCAAAGGACATCTAGTGTTGCTACCAAGTAACGGCACGAATATTTGAGTGTTAGGACACCGCGTTGAGCAGTTGTTAAGAAACTGAACGAAGAGCCCACGAGAACGAGCAAACACACGTGAAGTACAAATAAATGGATGACGAGGATCACCGTCAACATTTTTAGCCCTGGATATAAAAAGTAATCATAAAATTTTCCTCCTCAGTGAATTTCAATGAATTCGTCATTTCTAGTCGCTACATTCGCCTTCTGGTTACAAATTCGTTTCAACAGCTGCCTTTCTCTCACTTCTAAAAAGCGCTCGGTGACTCGAGTGTGCAAGCGCTGGAAGAGTATCTTTTACATCTTCTAAACAAGCTGAGGAATTGCCACGGAGGGTTAAGGGCAGCTATTAGAGAGCCCAAGCCAGTTGTGGTGCTTGAGCGACCGGCACCACACTACATCTGTTTTACTCCAACCCTCGTCAAGTGCAACTGTGGAAAAATACCAAAGATTTTTCAGCTTTTAACCTTTTTAGAAAGACGTGGTATGTTTTGGGAAAAATGTAAAAAGGTTTTGAAAAAGAATGAGGAAAGTTATTAACTGTATCAATAGGTGTTAATAACTGTATCAATAGGTGTGTAGTGTGAAGGGGTTAAGGAAGAAAATCTAGACAGGATGCCGAGAGTGACGTAAAGGGCTAAGTGTCCATACTGCTTCAGTAAAAGCTTCGAAACTTGGGACCCTGAATTTTATGAAGTAACCGTAGAACTTTAATAATGGAAAATTCATTTTAGTTGGAATGTAGTTCTGTTCAATACTGAAATCTATACACACCAAAACACTGGCACAGACACCATTGAAAAATTGTGTATCCTTTTTCAATGCCTAAAGAAAAAATCGAGCACTATAGAGAAAAAGAGGATGTCTTGTACTAATCTTTTTGTGAACATCTACGAGAGTCACGGCAACGAAAATGTGTAAGGATGACTGAACGTATGACGTTCGGTCTCAGGATTGCTGATTTGTTTGTTTTCGTTTGTTCAAAGAGAGAGAGTGAGAATCGTTGAGGTATTCGGACAAGACTTCACAGTAGTGAAACCTCACAGATATCTTCTACATTTATCATATTGGTCAACAAGTCAGCTTCAAACAAAAACAAACAAACAAACAGACAGAGATCAGAACGTGTCAAATCGATGATGTGCAGCAGTTTGGTTCAAACAGTTGTCAATTATGTATGCAAATTATTCAATACTTTGTTACTAAAATATCTGCAACAAATAAACATGTGTCTTGAAGGAACCGACCTGTCTACGTGGCTGTTAAGAGAGGATTACTGCTGTGAAGGCGGCTGCTACCCACCAGACGATGCTTCGCCCTAATAGACAGTTGGAAGCTCATGTTTTTGTTCTTCATCTAGTGCTTACTGAATGTTCATGATTGAACGGCGAAAACGCATAATGATAGCATAAAAATCGTCTTTAGGGATCGGTGCAATAAATGGATTAACTGCGAAATATAATTTTAATGATGCTGATATATTTGCAAAACTCCGGACCGCAGGTGTCTGCAGTGGGGAACGAACGCGCTTTTGTCCTTTCCGGGTAGTAGCGCGTTCACCACCACAACATGCGGCTCCTTCGTTTCGGCTGTCTTTCAGCTAGTTCTATCGATCTTCTGCCATCAGCAATCACCCGCCAGCGGAGTTGATCTGGGGAGCCCAAATCGGCAACGAACCCAGTTAAGGCTGTAGTTATAGTTACAATTTTAATTTATTATTACTATTAACTTATTAACTAACTTATATTTTGAGGCAGGAGAAACGAAGGACCCGTATGGTGTGGTGGTGAACGTGTTGCTACCCTGAAAGGACAATAGCGCGTTCATTCCCCACCGCAGACAGCTGCTGTCCGGAATTTTGTAAATATCTCAGCATCATTGAAGTTATATTTTGCAATATATACCCCGCCATTAAAAAGAGTAGGCAGTAGATAATAAGTTAAAATAGATTAATTTCAAAATCACTGCATATTTTGAAACGCCTTGTTCACTTGTCGTTTGATTGCCGACGACCTGACTTTCTTCGACGGCAAATAAAATGTGAAGTCGATCTGATGTCGAAAGCACCTTATAGGGAAACTGCGATTATGGTGGAAGAAAATTTCACTATGGAAGTTTTCTTTGATCTAGCAAAAGCCTTGAGAAATAAAATATTTCTTCCTCATTTAAGTCCTGATTCATGACTTCCTTTTTCTTGAAACTTCAACTCAGAATACTATGCCCCACTTTTTTCCCAAGAGTCAAAAATCAGCGCTTTCATGATACACCAAATTTATTTGAAAAGGTAAAAGTAATTTTTTTCCTAATTTTAGGAGATGGGTTAACATTTCTATCGTCTGTAGTCATTGGCATAGCATGCCTTACAACATGGCCTTTCTACGAATTCACAGGCTTGAGAGTTCCCTGCTAAGCTTCATGGAATTCCATTGAAATAGATTTCTGGCTCTGAGGAAGACGAAGATGTCGAAACCTTAGCCGAATAAAACCCTTTATTGACCTCGTATAAGCTCATCAAAGAAAGAATACGTGTTAAAATAGATTTCTTTCCTTCAATGAGATTGACCGATAGCATTCTCCATGATTTCTTTACGATGGAGATTGTAACACAGCTGTTGCTCTTCCACGCTCACGGCGCTTAGCTTAAAATATTGAACCAAAAAAGAGGAGAAAGAAATCGTTTGCTTTTAATCGCATTTATACACATATCCCTCAGATTTGCGCTAAAATTAAAAAACAGGAAAAGTCATGTGTTGCTTCTGAAGAACAAAAAAAAAATAAAGGATGTTGATGTCGGACTAGTTGAAATTCGATATGAGTAGAGTGCAAAAGAGATACAACATGTATTCTTTCTTTGATGACACAAGGTTGATAAAGACGTCCATTTTCGGCTAACGATTTGACGTCTTCGTCTTCGTCAAAGCCGATGATCCACGCTTGTTCCTCGTCTCGATGTGGTGTCTTTGCCTTCGTGTCAAGTCAGGTCTTCCTCAGCTGGCTATCTCCTCGAGTGAGGTATACTTACTCGGTAATGCCCTTTCATACAGGATGCTGGTGGTGGACAGTTTTGATTGCCTGATGACAACTTGTTTCTCTTCCGGGCAATCCATCCTGCAGAAGTCGATGTTATTAGCAGCTAGTACAAATCGTAATAATATTTCGAAATATCGAGGTTAAAGGAAGGTTGGTTACGAAAGATACAACAACACTTTCAAAAACAAAAGTTTCAACGCTGACTACAGAGCAATTTATACGGGTATTCTGTGTTGCCTTTCCTGCAGCTCTTCTAAGCTATAACTAGTATAGGAAAAGAATTGCTCCCACCGTTTTCGGTTCATACCCTAATTCGCCACAGATCATCCTCACATGGGGGATCTCAAGCCGATTAGTCGCGAGGCTGCCTGGCGCCTCCCCAGATAGCGGATAGGGGCTAATCGCGAACCAAAAGCGACCTTTGCTTCTCAGAGACGTAAGTGGATCAAGGAGATGGACTCCCTGTTTCTGCTGCCGATTTGGCGCATACTTTCTGTATTTGCTTGGCGTATTCATGCATGCGTATGTGGGTGCGCTCTCGCTTTATGCGGATTGTATTCTACGAGTCATTTCGGCCAAAAGCCAGCAATCAAGTGACAGGGAAGTATATGGGAGGCGGTTAGGAGTCGCCTCCAACAAATAAGCTCCACGTCCAGTCTGGGAGAGCCTGGCAAGCTACCCGTGAGTATAACCAGCCCCCACGTTCAGAGCCCAGCAAGGTATACGTGGGTATCAAATATGCTAAACACAATAAAAAAAAACGGGCATCATTCTCCTGACCCCAAAAGAGCCCCAATTTCGCAGCGTTGGGTAGGACGAGCAAGGAGAGGCTTCTAAAATCTCAGCGCCAATGGAAGCTGCCTGGATCACGAAGACCTATGGTGACGATCGGTAGCTACAATGCACCTACATTTGTATCCGAGTCCTCGATAAAAGACTTGCTTATGCAAACAAGAAGGGTAAGGTGCGACGCAGTCGGCCTGACCGAGACGAGACGCCACCCATTCGACGCCGTCGATGATACCGGATTTCAATGCCAAGGTTGGACCAAGAACAACGTCTGAGTAATGTCAAATTGGGATCCACAGATTAGAATGGAATAAACAGGGTGAACGGCTCTCTGAGTTTATCATGGCGACCATGACCATCCATGGTAACTCGCAATTCCAGAAGCCTCGCCCTCAACGCTGGACGTGAGAATCTCCCAGTGGAGAGTACCATAACGAAATAGACCACATCATATTAAATAGAAAGTTTTGCCTCATCGATGTCGCTGTTGTTCCAAAATTCTACGCGGAATTTACACCACCGTCTCCATTGTGCAAGATTCCATTTCTCGCGGAAGAAAGAAAAAATCGCCAAATTCAAAAACCGAAGTCCCAGAACTACCACAAACTGGTACTTACACAATTCATTAGCCTGCTGCTGGAAAGATGCCGATGTCAATAACACCGACGAGGAATACGATCAGCCCATTCAACATCTTCAAGTTAGCGCCATGAAAGCTGAGAGTTCGAAGGTCACCGAGAGACGTCTGTCTCCAGAAACTCTCGAGCTAATACGCCAGAGTGGACTTGTACGAGCTGCAGGCAACCGCGAACTAACGTCCGAGCTTGCGAAACAATGCAGACAGGCGATAAAAGAAGATCTTAAAGAGAGAAGAGCAGCGGTAATGGTCGAAGTTGCAGAGGCTGGAAAAAGCATTCGCAAAGCCCGCCGAAGCTTCGCCAATTGCAAGATGATTGAACTCCGTCGAGCAGACAGAACAGCTACAGCGTCCAGAAAGGCAATGGAGAGAATCATTCAAGAACACTACTCAGATCTCCTCGATAGTCACGTCCACCTTCATCATATGAAATAGAGGATAGATATATTGTACCACCGGTTCTCCCTTCCGAAATCCGACATGCCATTTCGTCGGTGAAAAATTGAACAGCACCAGGTCCGGACAGGTACCCACCTAGAACACCTGAAGAACTTTCCGCCAGTCCTCGTAAGCACACTGCTTCGGCTTTTTACACGTTACCTTCCTGAATGCAAGATCCCTACTCAGTGGAAGACCAGCAATACCGTGTTGTTGGTCAAGAAGGGCGACCTACACGATATCGGCAACTATCGCCCAATCTGCTCGCTGTCTGTCGTCTGCAAACTTTTCACTCGAGTCACCCTAAACAGGATTGACAGAACACTGGACGAAGGACAGCCGTGAGAGCAAGCAGGGTTTCGAAAAGGATCTAATACGATGGACCACATCCACACGATAATAAGACTCATTGAAGTATCGCGAGAGTACAAAAGACCGCTCTGTCTGACTTTCATCGATTTACACAAGGCCTTTGATTCAGTTGAGGTAGAAGCAGTCATGGAAACCCTTGATAGTCATGGAGTCCCCACTCAGTACTCAGTACATGAAGATTCTTCGTGAGCTGTACAAAAAATTCACAACCAAGATTTCACCATTCTACAGAGATTTTAATATCGCTCCCCTAGATACGCATAGGGCACAAAAGCACAACGGCGATGATTTTGAAGTGACTGTGCGGATCCTAGCTTAAGAATCGAAAACATCAAAGCGCAAAACTCTTGAGATGTTTTGGATAAATTTCAAAAAACCAAAGATGAACCGAAAAGACGAATGCCTCGCAATCACACTTGACCTGGCGCCCTATTTCAAAATGATGTGTTGTCTCCTCAGTGTGCCACGCTCGTGACCGCACGTTAACAAGGCGTGGGCCAATCCCACTCGTAACATCACGGTGATTAGCCTATTGCGTAGAACTACATTTGAACGCAGCATCCTAACCCACCATCTGTTTAAAATTTTTGATCTTCATTAATGCTTTGGCCTTTTTTCCTCCGAATGATCAAAGTATTCTAATATAAAATACGTCCAGGTTCTGAGGAAGGCGAAATCGCCGAAACGTCAGCCATCGACCAACAACAACGACAGCGACAACAAAGACCTATACCAACCTCGCATCAGCTAACGAAGCATCAGTTTATAGGATCATATAAATAAATATATCAACCATCTATGCCAAGGTTAACAGAAAGTCGGCCTTTTGAGATATTGACATCGATGTCAAAAGAGGGGCTACGTAAGGCGATACCATCTCGTCAAAATTAGTTACCTCCACCCTCCAGAATGTCATACGAACATTGGAATGGGGTAATATAGGAGTGGAAATTGATGATCAGCAGTTACATCATCTTCGTTTTGCTGATGACATCGTCCTTATAACCAATCGCAGTTTGAGTCTGGTCATTCTTTTCCGTTTCATAACTACTGTTCGTGTATACATTGACAGTATAACGATACGAAATTACTGCTTCGAAGCGTCAAGGGGTCAAACTGAAATTTTCCGGAAACACTCAGTATCATTGGAATATAGCGGCTCCATTAACCCAGTGGTTGCTGAGATCGAGTTGGCTTAGCATACCTTCGTACCATTGAATATGATCAGGATACAGCAGTTACCCTGCCTCTGGTTAAGTGAGTAAAATCTTATGCCGAAATATAAAACGACTAAGCGATGCTATCGGCTTGCATAAACAAACATAAGACTTGTTTTTCTTAATTTTATTAAATACCACAATGATGCTGAGATATTTGCAAAACTCCGGACCGCAGGTGTCTGCGGTGCGGGACGAACGTGCTAGTGCCCTCCTTTCCGGGTGCTAACGCGTTCACCACCTTACCACGAGAGTCCTTAGTTTCGCCTGTCTCTCAGCATAATTCCTTGTCGTGAAAAATTGTGGTGGGCAACAAACAAAAAGTAAACATTGTGACCTTAACTACAGCCTCAGTTTAACTGGGTTCAATGCCGATGTGGGCTCCCCAGATCACTTCCGTCGACGGCTCATTGCTGATGGCACTGATCGATAGAAACTGGGGACAGACGAAACAAAGGACTCACATGGTGTGGTAGTGAACGCGTTAGTCCCCGGAAAGGATAATAGCGCGTTCGTTGCTCACCGCAGACACCTGAGGTCCGAAGTTTTGAGCATCGTTGTGGTTGCATTTCACATAATACCCTGCCGTGAAAAATTGTAATAGACAGCAAATAAAAGCTAAGCTTTATTAAAAACGTTTGCAAGACTGTTCTAGTCGCGCTTATTTATGTTCTGCTATTCTTCCACGAGTTTTCTAGAAAATCTTTCGCCTAATTAGTCTCCTTATCAGCAACTCTCTCCTATGTTACTACAGCTGTGAAACAAGAGAAATAACTATGGGATTCATGAAGAGAAATAAACTGGCAGCAGTAATTTGCTATTATTGTCTTCATTACGTCTCCTGACATCACGCACATTCTGTAAGTTCAAGCACTTCTTGCATTTTACTCATTTTCTCACATACCACGAATGTCTTCAAGCCTTTTGCGCATGGATTCTACTAGTGCTTGGGGATTTTTCACCTTTGATGTCACAACTTCTATCCACTGCTTATTGTTTTCCTTTTCTAGCCAAGGTGCGGGGTGAACTACAACCACGAGGATGCTGAGATATTTTAAAAATCGGAATATTAATGAGCTTCCGTCTCCTTATAACCCTCACCAGGGGCTCACGTGCTACCCACCATACGAACCTACGCCCTTAATTTCGCGTTCTCAGCCAGTTTTACTATATCGGTGCATTCAGCAATAACCAATCAACGGTTGCAGCTTTACCCTAACTGCGTTCAATATCGACATGTACACCCCAGATAGTTCTCATTGAGCGGTGATTGCTGATTACGCCAATAGAGTAGAAAAGTGGCCGATGGAAAGGCAAAGCAAAGATCTCGTTGGAGTGAGAGAGAGAACGTGACCCGGGTAAGGGTAGTCGCGAATTCAAAGGACTCCCAACGTTCCTAGTTTCCGTCGCATCTCACGAATATCGCTGAATGCTGGTCGACTCGATGCTCCCTGGAACCAAGAAATAGGCGTGTTGGGCGTTCCCGCGTGGAATGGAAGAAGCCAACTTGTCCTAGACTAGATTGCCACCAATCCAACCTCAGAAGGATGGCAAGTCTTTCAACCGTTGCTACGCCGAACCATGGCATGAGTAGATCTGGCCTCCTGTATATTGGACGGAATCACTGCCACAGCGCCACCCACTCCCTCATCGCAATAATTTCTTTCTGTATATATTATATTTATGCATGGAAAGCAGTAAGCAGCTCTTTCTGGGTGAAGGTTGTGGCGGAATCTGTCGAGTCCATTGATTTTTTTACAAATCGCGAAGGTTTTATGGTATAAGAAAGTTACAGTCACAGATTTTACAGTTGCACTGATTTCATTAGAAATGAAGAGCAAGATAGACAAGAGTTTATTACAGCTAGAATTATGCTTTTGTGGGCTCGAGGTTTCCTCTACACCTAACCCAAGGGACAGTAGTTTCCTAGTTACTGGAAACGGCTATTTGATGCTCCAATTTCAGGAATGCTTCATTCTGCTGTCTTAAGGAAATATTAATGCAGTTGCATGAGTTCGGATATGGTTTATGTGATCTCTTACAATGTGTGGAGACTAATACATTGGTGAAATGAGTAGACCACTATGTGTATTTGTAAAAGAACACCTAGTCAGTAAGCCTAAGGCTAAATAAACTACTCCACTACGAGCGCATCTGACACAGAGGCAGACGAGGAAAATTTTGGAAGATTTTGAAGTATAAGTTATCATTCTCGCACAAGAATCAAAACTTCAGCGCGCAAAACCTTCAAATCATTCTGGATATATTCCAAGGATTCGTAGATGAACCGCGTGAAGAAATGCCTCGTTTCCGCGCGTGATCTCACACAGCATTTAAGACTAGTGCCTTAATGTGAGATGCACATTGCGTTTCTATGTGAACCTTGTGCGGTTGGTTTCCACGTGACATATTCAGTTGAAGACTTATAGGAAGAGGTGAGTGGTCAAAGGTGCTATTTTATTTTTCAGTGCAAATGAAATCATTGTTTAGCATCTTCTCTGCTTGGTTATGGAGGAGTATAGTCGGCTAGATTGCAGTCAACTTGACTTTTTCAAGCTCTGAAGAAGATGAAATCCGCCGAAACGTCAGCTTTTGTGTCAACAAAGAATAAATTAAGACTTCGTGTTGGCTCATCATGAATATAATGAATTATTTGATCAATACCGAGGTTAATAGAAAGTCGGTCTTTTTGTAGCAGTCGGAAAGTCGGGAGTTAATACAACAATTTTTACACATAAGGTGGAAAATGAAAAACCTTGTCAAAGATGCCCACCGAGTTCGTTACTAAGCGAAAGATGCGAGTGGAAATTTTGTTGATATTCCAAGGATTCGATGGTCGCTCGAATCCGCAAACGTTGGCTTTGTGTAAGGGTAACAGTAACAAAGGGGCTTCATGGAGTGACCTGGAATCTCTTGTTATCCCAATGCAAATTTTTTACACCAAACACGAATCGCATACTTTCCCCACACCTTTTCAACAAATCTACAGAAAATCTCCGAACGCTATGAACTTGGAATCCTTCATTTCCGTTCGATGGCTACCTTTGCACAGACAAATGCATTTCTGATGTGTTGAGGAGTAAACGAAAAACCTCCGAAAGCAAGCAATTTGGTCCTATTACCAGTCTACGAGGGATAACACTGGATAGTTCCTTGCAAATAATCACTTTTGAAAAGACTTCTTATATAAAGCGAAACTCATAAATCAAAAGTCACTTCATTTTTAACACCTTCGGCTTGAATTTCATCGATTCCAACAAATCGCTCTAATCACAACAACAGTCTTCAAGTAGTTCAAATAGAAAGATACTGAAAGTTGCTCACTCAATTCTAAACCCACGATTACATTGTGAAACAGAAAAATGTAAATATTTAAACTATGGCTGAACATTATATGATTGACCGTGAGAGGACATACAGTCGATAGAGTCCTGCATGGCGGCAAGTAAGCAGAAACACAAGGAAATGCCTGAAATGAAGACAACTATTAACAAACATTGGAAGAACTGTAAGTGATTTAGTCGGCTGAAAAGGCAAATCATAAAAGTGAATTTATAATTGACCGCTTAAGTGGTGAAGACGAAAGAACGCAGTTAAATATATACTTCTTGCAACAAATAAAAACTTCGCCAGAAATTGCGTAAGCTTTAATCTCCAGGATAGCACAGTGGTAATGATATTGTTTGATACATGCTTGACACTGACCCGATTCCATCATGGCCCAACCAGGCCTTCTATTCCTCTGAGGTAAGGAAATTGGTAAGAAACCGATCTGGGAAGCTCTATTCCACTCACAAGAGAGGAACGCGTTAACACGGCCGTCCTAGGAATGGTTTCCAGGTTGAAAGAGTAGAGTTGACCAGCATGCAATTACATTCATTAAGATGACCAAAAATTCTTAAGCGGCAGCCAAACCCATATACAAGCCCGAAGATGTTTATGGAGATAAATATGAGGAAAGGAATCGACTGAACGAAATGTTGGAATTCGCACAGCAGATGTGAAGACGGGTAATGTAAATAACAAAAAAAAAATACGTGCAATGTGCTAAGGCTGCATGGTGAGCGGGCAAAATTGTCGCGCAACTTTTGTTCTCACTGTACTACCGCTTACACTCTTTACAATCCATGCACCGCAAAAGGGGGGCGCATGTAGCGCAGTGGTTAGAGGCACTCTGCAATACACATGGGATCGATCTCGTGTTCCAGGTTCACCACCCTTCCATCCCTCCTGGGGCGGGTGCCAAACTTGTCTGATAAGATATCAGCACTGACATGATACATCGGTAACCCACTCGAGTCATTGTATAGCCCAGACATGTATTCAACCACCTCTAGCGATGCTTAACGAAATCGAATTCATAGCGCATCCATCAGAGATTGATCAACGCCGAGAGCTTTATCATTTATCTTTCACAATGTACAAGAGAATAACCTTTTCTTTGGTCATGACTAGAAAATTTAGGTGGATTAGGCGTCATTGTTAAGTTTGTTTGCATATAATTATCTTCATTGACCACAGCCTTAGGTGATAAGTAGCGACATGAACTCTCAGCCCCATCCCTTAAAATAGTAAACTCCAAAAGAAATCAGAAAAGGGTGAAATTAAGACTCTCCATCCATTCCAGTTCGCCTCAGTTCAATGGTTAAGACTTTATTTAGACTTTTTAGACTTTGCGGGAACCGTCATCCATAAATTGCGATTGAACAAAAAGCATCTTTGAAAAACTTCATGTGCATCCTATGAAGTGAAAGACAGTTCTTGCAGTTTTACATACTGACTAACACCGTTTATCATTACCTACTATTGTGCAGCTTGAAACCCCACTCGTTCTCTTACACTTTCGTCGAACGGGCTCTTACAGGTCACCCAACAGAAAATAACAAAATTCGCCGTTTTATCTTAAATCAAAAGTTCTATGCACCTGGTACTGATGTTGTAGAGGAACTCAGAATGGGATCTCAACCCACTGCTGCTACTTTCTCATACAAAGAAGAAAGATCAGTAAGAAAAGGGAATTTACGAAAAGGAAAGGAAGAAAGAAAGGAAGAAAAGGAAGCTTACGAAGTGGAAAATTTGAGAACGATAGAGGAATATTATAGCAAAACTGTACCCCCGATGGACGGTGGATCTCAAAAATACACTATTAACTCAAGATGGACATGCAATAAAGACTGATAATAAAAACAAAATTGAAAACTACAAGACCGACACGGCTACTTTTGTTCTTGAATGACACTTACTTTCTAGAAAGGTAGAGAAGACAACGGTGCCTTGTAATAAATAAACAAATGGGCGCTGTTTATGATCAGCTACTTTTCTTATTAAAAAATAAGCCCACTGAGAGGAAACCAGCACAACCTTCTCTGTACGAAAATTAGAGCCCACGACATTGGCAGTTGTCGATCTGACAGCGAACCCTTGCTGTTTACAATCTATCCACTCTTGTTATTCTCAAAACAGTGTGCGGGACACAGAGGGCAGTCACGTAAGAATAACAGATTACTGAAAACATACATACCAGAATTTCACTAGCAAGTCCACGAGAGCCGAAGTTTCCTTTAGCAAATAATCGTTGATGTAGACAATGGCCGACAAAGGCACAGCGTCTTGATTAAACTTGTTACTGTCGTCAACAACGACATGTATTAGGAAGAATTCACTCCAAGTATTGCTCAAACGGGCCATCCATACTTAGTAGTTATCGAAGAAAAATCGGTATGCACTGCACAAAACGTAAGTGATAGTTGTTCAGGAATAACTGCTCCGTAAACAACCTCAGCTCCGCAAATATTAAATGGGCATCAGACTGCCAATAAAATTAGATATGACAAAAGAAACGAGCAACATGAAGGCTTACGGACGTGGATGGAAGCAAATGCACATACACTATCCCTTTTTATTTACTGCCTATTCTTTTTTTCATAACAAAGTATGATGTGAAATATAACCATAATGATGTCGAGATATTTTCAGAACTCCGGACCACAGGTGTCTGCGGTGAGAATTGGACCCGCTGTTTCCCCTTCCGGGGCTAACTTGTTCACCACCACACCGTGCGGATCCTTTGTTTCATCTTTCTCTCAAGCTTGTTTTAATTTATAGCTGCTATCATCAAATGCCCGCGAACAGGTTTGATCTGGGGAGCGTAACTCAGCACTGAACTAAATTAAGCTACAGCTGTAGTGTAAATCACAATGTACTTACTCTTTATCTATTGCCCAATCTTTTTTCATTCGTTCATGCCAATTTGTTTCTCCAGCTCATTCGCGTTGGCGGGTGGCTGCTGATAGCACGTATAGGTTAAAAAAAAAGAATGAGAAAAAGGAAAAACAAAAGAGAAGTTAAAGCAGGTTAAAGCGCCTCCAACCACTGCGCCACACGCATCCTCAAAATAGAACACAAAGCTTAAATTGTGCTTTCGACGAATTCAGAAGGCTAAAATTTCAGATGGCTGAACAGAAACTTCGACAAAACAAATTCTACGAATTCAGACTTGGATGTAAGCAATACAAACAGCTCGAAACATTAATGAGGTATGAAAAGTAAACGTTGACGGTTGCACAGTGCGACATTGGTTTTAGAAGCGTCGTCATGGCAAATTCGAAGATAAAGATGGGGAATGTCACGGATGTCCTTCAGCTATTGAGGATGATGAACTCAGTTTTCTGCGGGATGCAAATACACACACAACTGTTCAAGAACTTGCAAAAGAACTTATTGTAGGAATTCCGTCTGCTTTAGAGCACCTAAGAAAAGTTCGAAAAGTCGAAAAAGCCCCACAAATGTATGCTATCAGAAATGCCAACACGTCTCACTACCGACACTGCAAATATTGAACGAACTGTGAATCTTAACTTTACCTCATCTACCATACTCCCCAAACCTTGCCTACCGATCGTCGTTCTTCAAACATTTTGATAACTTCCTGTGGAATAACTGCTTCAGAAACCAAGACGGGGCCCTAAGTGCCTTCAACGATTTCGTGGCCTCCAGCTCTCTAGCGCTTTAAGCAACCCGAAATAGGTAACATGTTCCTCATTGGCAAAACGTATAGAGGAAACGATAGCGATAGTTGATAGTTGGCTACTCTATGTCGTCAGTTAGTTCGTAACCGATTGTATGACCGTCTATGTGAAACAACAAATGGCGTAACTTGCCTTTACGGCAGGGACGGTGATTGCATGAGCTCAGGTGCGATATACCTGATCTCTTGCAATGATTACGGAGATGAATATATTGGCGAAACAGGCAGACCCTTGTGTATCCGTATAAAAGAACACCTAGATGGCAAACGAAGAGTAAAACAAAGTACCCCACTAGGCAAGCATAGGATACAAAAGCAGAGGGGAAACGATTTTGAAGTTAAACTTAATATTCTCGCACCAGACACTTTTTGGATGAATGCCAAAAATCCCACATTGAATAGCAGGGAGGAATGCCCAGAGGTTACACGCGACCTGGCCCCGTATCTTCATATCAATTTCTGGTGTGGGGTGGCGCAGTCATCAACCATATGCGACTATAATCGGCTGTTCTAACCTTCTTCATTGGGTGTCATGTGAGACAGCGGTGAGTTTTTCGAGAAGCTGTTGATCATGTAATTGCCATGAAGTTTTTCGTCTTACTGTAAATGTTATTGAAGTGTTTGGCCTAATAAATTGTATATCAGTATACCCTTCCAGGCTCTGAGGAAGGCGATTCTGCCGAAACGTCAGCTACGATTGTATTGTATGTGCGTTATTGCATGGAAGTAAATGCATGCTGTTTAACAACCTCGCGATTGCTGAACAAGAAAACAGCACAAAACGTATAGATTCAACCAGAGTGAGACAACTTTAACTTTAGATGTGCAGGTTTAAATTCTGCACTAATTTCCTAGGACTTAATATTCATATTCAATCGATTGCTTATTCCGCAGTGAACTGGTGCCAGACACAGTCCAGAAACAGCTAGCTATTCTTCACACTTAATAATTCGCGAAAGGCTTTTATTGCCTGGATTTTTCGACGCGCACTTTGCGCGATGAAATATTTTGCATAGCAGCGTAAGCACTGAAGAACTTTTTCACATATAACCAGCCGTGACAAATACTGTGAAGGTCCCAGTACTCCAATTCAACTCGTTTTCTACTATTCCATTCAATACCAATGAAAGTCGTCCATGTAGAGGATACTGCTTAAAGCTATTTAGTTTTCCTAACAAATGTGTTCACTGCCGGTCGATTCGAAGCTCCTTATGCGAAAGCCGACACTGAGATAGCCATACTAAAGCGTTCCTAAATCTTATAGACCAGAAAGAAAGCATCCCAGAAAAGTCTGCTATCAATTGTCATCCCAGAGAGATGGGAAGCTTGGTAAGCCTAGCAAGAGATATCGAACCAGGAGCATGAGCCTGTTGAAAAGTACGGCATCTTGCGAGCGCACACACCTCTAAAGAATTAGAAAAATCCAAAAAAAAGTAATTGACAAAAGCTCTATCGAGAGGAGCTGAAACGCGGGACGGCAAGCGAGCAACACATAACTACGACGGTGATGAGACTTCTGAAAAAGGTCAGCTACGACGCTCTTCATGTTCCTCAAATGCACAGAACTCGACTGCTATAAAAAATTTAGATAATTTAAAAAGCTGGTTAGACCCACTGTATTCCTCTCATCAATAATTGATGCTTTTAAAGTAATCCGCTAGTGCACCCGTTGTCTTACTGCATGCTTCCGGCTGTACACCTCCTTCATAAATCGAAATTATTACAGCTGAAAGTAAAAAAAAAAACCATTTACACACTCTTGCTGACATTTACAATCAGATGAACATCCGGCAAGTAATGTTTCCACTGCTTGCGAAGTTTTATGAAGTCCAATTTCCAAAGGCTTAATTTATAAAAAACAAGGATAAAGCTCTCGGCGTTGATCATTCCCTTTAGAGATGCGCCATGCGTTCGACTTCATTAAGTATCGTTGGAGGTGATTGAATGCATACCTAGCCTCTACAATGACTCGCGGTGCCCTACCATTGTGTCGAGCAGATCTGCTATCCTTCCAGACAAGTCTGCTACCAATTCTCAGACTCTGGAAGGATGAAAAGCTTGGTGGGCCATAGTCGCCGAGATCGATTTCACGTGTGTGTGTTGCATGGCGCTTCGAACCACTGCGCTATGAGCGACCCTAGTTATACAAAGTGGAGTCAAATCTCCGTTAAAAAATGATGATACTAAGTGGCCTTTCTTCCATTAGCTAAAGGGTATTCTACGTTATTCTGTTAGGGACGCATGTGACGCAGTGGTCGCAAACGCCCTGCGACACCCACTTGAGGTCGATGCCCACGCCAATGGCTCACCAAACCTTCCATACCTCCGAGGTCGGCAAAGTGGTGTCAGACTTGTTTGGGAGGATAGCTGCACTGGCTAAACACAACGGTTGGGCACCGCGAGTCATTGTAAACACCAGATATGCATCCAATCACCTCCAAACGATGCTTAATGAAGTCGAATGCATGGCGGATCCCTCAGGGATTTCTCAACGCCGACAGTTTTATCCTTTATCCTTCTACACATCTCTAAATCTCGGCTGAAAAAAATAAAGTTAATTAATAACAAAATCTGTCTTACTTTGTCCCGTTTTGTATATGAAAAAGCCTTGTGAGCCTTTTTTTCCAATAACTCTATCATCGTCTGCATTTAACACAAAATACCTGAAAAATATCAACATTTTAACGAACCACTGAAAAATAAGGACTTTTATTCAATGTAAGATTTGTTTCAAGTCGACTATTCCACAATAAAAATGAATCGCTTTAGGAGAGTCTTTACACCCACTTTTCGCCTTCGAATTTCAAACCGGTGCCCAGTAAGCCGTCCTTATTTGCAAAACCTCGTCCAGCTGCCGCCGCTTCCTCTGGCGTAATCTACAAATTTACCAAGTTCTTTTTCATTAGCTGTTAACAATGTTGCAAATTTTAGAACATTTTCTGCTTTAAACCAAACTGCACTGCGACAAGTATTTGATTCATATACGCAAGTATTCAGAAGCAATTTCACTGATGGATACTTTTAGAAGTGTATCCGTCTCTCGGTGGTTTGAGATGCAATCTAGTACACGTGTGGCTTTTTGTTCGATTCCGGAACCGCCGCTAACCAAGCCAACTATTGTCTCGGGTCTGCGGACAGGGACAGACTACTATGGGAGGATAGCGATACCGACGAGGTACATCCATAAGTCTCTGCAGGTCACAGTGTAGGCCAAATATGCATTCAACCACATCTACTCAGAGTTGGGTCGAATGCACGGTGCATCCTAAGGGATTGTCCAGTGCAGGACGATTAATTCATTAATTCTTATACTTTTTATATCGATGTTTCAAATCGCGCTAACAGAACAGCGTCTTAACGTAGCTGGAGACATTCCTTTGGGCCAAGCTGAAAAGTTCGGAAAGGAAGCTGAGATATGAGCAAAACTCGGAACCACATATGACCTTCAAGTTCTCGATCACCACTTCTGAGGGCTCGCGTGCCATCTACCACGTCAATCATGGATAACAGAAGTGTCATCCCCGTTGATTGAATGCAGTTCCAGAGCATCGTGAAGACGAATATAGTTTGTTGACATCTGCTTGAGTTACTCGGTGATTAATAGGATTACAGGAGATAAGATGACCGCGTGTGGCGCAGCGGCTGGAGGCGCCACAGCGACGCGCACGTGGAATGCGCCCATGGCCCACCAAGCCTTCCATCCCTCCGGGGAAGGCAAATTGGTACCAGACTTGTCTGGGAGGATAGCAGCACTGGCTGGATACATCGGCCGGCCACCGCGAGTCATTGTAAAGGCCAGATATGCATTCAATCACCTCCAACGATACTTAATGAAGTCGAATGCATGGCGCATCCCTCAGGAATTGATCAACGCCGAGAGCTTTTTATAGAGCTTTATAAGATGATCAGTTCTCATCTAACACCGTCTAAAAAATGGCAGAAAGTGATACAGTGTAGTTCACCTTGGATTGAGAGATAATAACAAGGATAAAGCTCTCAACGTTGATCAGTCCCTGAGTGATGTGCCTTACATTCGACTTCAACATCGTTTTAAGGTGATTGAATGCATATCCGTTCCTTACAATAATTCGCGGTGGCCTACCGATGTATCGAGCCAGTGATGCTATCCTCCCAGACAAGACTGGCACCAATTTGCCGAAACCCGAAGGATGGAAAGCTTGGTGAGCTATGGTCGTGGAGTGCGTTGCAGGGCGCCTCCGACCACTGCGCCACAAGAGCTTTGTTTTGGGAGAGCTTATTATATATCTTGCTCTCTAAAAGAAACCTGTGCACATCCATCTTTACTTCCGCACTTCACAATGATATTAGCTGGGACGAAAAAATCCCTATAGTTTCTTCTTCTGGCTTTAAAAATAAAGCTCTCTCCCTCTCTCTCTCTCTTTTTAAATACCAAAAAAGGCTTTAAAAATACTGCCCAAAAATTTTCATCGGCATCTCAACAAACAATCATAAAAGGTCCATATTTTATTACATCGTTAGGAACTTCGATACAAATCGACAAATTTCATGACAACAGGTCGCAGGCGCATTTGTTTGCACTGATGTCATTGCTTCCCTCGAATATCTTGAATGCAGTGGTGATTTTCCTAGAACTCCGCCAGCGGTCTCGAAACAGTTGACTGGAAGAACCAGCCCAAAGCCCACAAATACAATCGCGTCTCAAAGGAATTTAGTGACCTTAAATGATTACCTTAAGTTGCGTCATAGGCGAAAGGTTTCGTGCACATTCACCGGAGAAATTGAAAATGCAGCAATAATCAAACCTTTCACTTATGCAAAAGGTATATAGAGGTCATAGATTACATTTTATATACAGCGCAAATGTAATTAGGGGCTACGTCTTCTACCCAGATTGAGCAATTCCACATTCCCATTCGAAACCCCAATGAAGAGTAAAGTCACGATTCACTAGAAGATGAAACATATTCCCAAGGCGTCAAGAATCTCTCATTAAAGTATAACTGCTGTTCGTCCAGCGCCAAGCAGTTATGACTACATAACAACACACTTTCACGGATGTCTCGAAAAGTCGAGGAAAAAAAATCTTGTCCAACTAATAATAGTTGACAAAACGTGCTCGATGTTGATCAGTCTCTAAGGAATGCACAGTGCGTTCGGCCTTATCGTAAAGGTGATTGAACGCCCAAACGAGCATCGGAGTATTTTTTCGACCTCAGAGGTATGGGATTCTCAGTCATCCACATGGTGAAACTAACGACCACGTATGTACTGCACGGTGCCACTTAACCACTCCACTACACGCCCATGAACTAACACTTTATAGGTTAAATAGCAAACCTCTAGTGCGTTTGTCTTAAAGGTGCAAGTCATCGAATATTTTCCGCTGATTCAGCAATAATAATGAAAGTTCAGTAGCATTTCCACCATCATTCTTAATCTAATGTGTATCATCTACTAATTTAATAAGTCAAAATTGAGGGAAAAATTAGTTGAGATTATTGAAAGAATCCTTGCCTTGAAATTATCGCTTTTACCCCAAATCGAACCATCGAATCCACAAATAGCGGCTTTACTGACGTTACCAGAACCGACCAGATTGTTGTTGACGAGATCAGCCCAAGACATTATTGGAAGGGTGTTCTGAGCAATCAAAAAATAGAAGACAAAGAAAAAACTTAGGTCTCATATTACGAGGATAAAAAACTCCTACTGAAGGCACCATACACGAAAATGTCAAACAGTCTCTCAAATAATCACAAAGCCATGAAAACTACTTCACATTCACTTCAGAACAAGGCAGGAAATCATACAAATGCCAATGGAAACGCCGTGCGTAGTGGATAGTAGCCAAGTTCACACAGTAGCTCAGTTAGGATTTCTTAATGCATCAGTAAAATCCTACCTAGAGGGGTATTTCATGGATAACCATTGCTCACTTAAATGAACTGTGATGTTTAGAACAGACTGCATCTCAAACTCATCGCTTAACACCACTTCGAAAACACTGCAGCAACAGAAAGCAAAAGTAATAGCATATAAAAAGCATGGGTCTTAGTCATTTAACCTCGGTACTATAATAATAACTGGGACTATTTGGTCCTAGGACTGGACTGTGGACTATCGATAAGGATCGTCGGCACTGATGAAGACGAAGAAGTCGAAACGCTGGCCAAATAAACATCTCACGTTAACATCATGTAAGCTCAATAATATAAACAAACATGTTTCAGAAAAATTACTAAATTTCTTCGACGAGGTTCGTTTTTCGGTGATTTTTGGGACCTCTAAACATGTAACTGTTAGAAGATCAACAACAAGACACTGAAGCGATAAGAGTAGAAATAAGGTAAGAATTTTAATGGAACTCTCCGATAACGCTGACTTAGTTGCGAGACAAGTAAATGCGTCATTCACTTGAAGTCATTCAGTGGATACACTGACTCGTTCAGAGGGTCTCGGGATTCGTGCGTGCAGGGTGTGGGCTGGGGCAAATCGCTCGGGCAACCGTCTGTCGTGGTGGTTTGTGAGTGTAAAGCCTGCACTCAGTCAGAGGCACGACGAGGTTGGTTCAATATCGATCACATTCACTCGTGGATCAGCGTAGACGATCGGGAAGAAGCCCAATCGATGAGAAATTGCTCAACCAAACCCGTTCGTTTCTAACATTTCAGGGAGATTACGAGAAAAAATCAATCAAAAAAAAATCGCTGTCGCAGTAGGATAAAGGACAAAAAGATGAAGTTCTCAGCGTTGATCAATCCTTGAGGAATGCACCATACATTCGACTTCATCAAGTATCGTTAGAAGTGATTGAATGCATAACTGGTCTATAAAAGAAAATTCGGTGGCCTGCCGATGAATCGAATCAATGCTGCTATTCTCCCAAACAGGCCTGCAGGCAATTTGCCGAACCCGTAGGGACAAAAGGCTTAGTGAGCCGGGGCGCCAGATCGACCCTATGTGTGTATCTATCCTTGTTATTCTACTTTCATAAGCGCTGAAAGCCCGTGATCTATTTATCTCTTAAATACTTTCGTTTTTTAAACTAATCACCCTAAGAAACACTTCACCGTACTTTTCTGATCTATTGCTAGGAGAAATAAGATAATTTAATGACGTTAACAGATAACTGGAAAGTCGTCAGAAATTGCCACTGCGATTAGAAAGCGGTTTTAAGATCATACCCCATCAAACTTCATAGGCACCGCACTGCCCACTTTTACCAGATGGAAGTTTAAAAAGTTTAAATATTGCAAAGAATTGTCCAACTTAACACTTATTGGTGAAAAAATCCCACTCTGATTATTGTGCAAAAAACGTCCACTTGCACATGGTTGAACAACAGTGATAAAAAGGAGACTAATCCCAACATATCTGGAAGTAAACGCCAGAGGCACAGCCTACAACTTGAGAGTTTGTGTGTCACCTTTATCAAATGTCTTTTCGTTGAACGTCGAGTTACTAAAGAAAGCGTCGGTGAAATCCCTATCTGTTCCTGTCGAGTACTGGGGTGGTCTAGTGAAACATCTCAATTCAAGGACTCGAAGAAGATCTTGTCTTTTTTATTACCTTCGTTCTGCGGCATTCTCACTTTGCGTTTGACATCCCGTCGGACTTAGTAGCCAACGGCTCTTAACCAAATTGTTGTTGAGGATGCTTCATATGGCTGAACAGTCTGATTCCTATTATCAAGGTGTATACAGCTCCTTTTCCGACGAATAGTATTCATCGAAGGTTTCAACTTGGACTCAGTTTCTGACCTATGTGTTACGGGACATTAGCTTCAACCTCTCGAAAACCTTTTTAACAGCGCTTCCTGGTCTCTTGTCCTATCAAAAAAAAAAAAAAAAAAATTCACACTCCAATCCAAAAAACCCAAATCCAAAAGCTTTCATCAGTTCCTGAAGGTTGCACCATCCATCCGCCATGATCTTCGTGTATCCACAAATTTCTCATTATTACTTATCTGCCGTTATGCTTTCAGATTTGGGACAAGTTGGAATAATTTTTATTTTTCTTTTGTGAAAGGAACACATTTTGAAACGTTAGTTGATAGTGGAGGTTGGATTTTTTTCTTCATACAATTTTCACATCTAGTGCGCAGATCCCATCATTTCTTCCATTCGCTTCGCTTCTCAAATAGCATGAAGGTCTTCGAACTTTTTGCATCTGGATTCGACTGCAGCTTGAGGGTTGCCGCCTTCTTTATGAACGTCGTCGAATGGTGGCGGAGTCGATTCCCCGGCAGTGCTGAGATAGCCGGAGTAGAGCGTCTCCAGTTAGATTGCAAGGATTGAATTTCTCGTGATTGTTAGGAGTTTCACGACTTCAGAGGGATGAGGGGCTTAGTGAGACCAAACCGGGTTCGAACCAGCATTGGACCACTGATGGCCCACTACCACCATGCTACTTGCTACCTTAAAGGGTTGAATTAATAAAATTGAAGCTACTCTATTGTGAAATATCTATAGTACGGACCCATTGCAATGCGTAACAAATACTTCTTTTCCCCCGTAAGATCCTAAGTTTGGCGTGTTTAGCACAATGCTTAAAGATGCCCTACAGTAAACGTGTTGTCCGTGGGTCTATTCTGAGCCTCAGATTCACCAAGTTCTCCGTGATCAGAAAACTGATAACAGACTATTCCGGGAGAATATGAATTCTTCGGGGTTTAATGGAATTTCCTTTTTTGATGCTAAGCGTCTTATGCTTTATTGCTTCCGAGGGTCTTAAGCCAAGGTGCAAATATGGGACGAAATTGAAAATGTGCAAATAGCTAAAGGATCAATATGTATTCTTTCTTTGATGAGCTTACACGAGGTTGATAAAAATATTTATTACCGGCTTCGACGTCTTCGTCTTCATCAGAGTCGATGATCCGAGTAAAAGAATACATATTGATTATGCACACCGAGGTTCAAGGAAAGTCGGTTTCGAAGCTAAAGAATCGTTTCAGAATGTGCACAAATAACGAAAGCCGGACTCAAAAGCGCCTATTACTGAGAGTTATTGATAAAACGTTGAGTTATCATTATTCCACTCTACCTTTAGCTCAACCAGTTGCTTCACTCGTTATTGATGGATATGTTGTCACTAAGGCTACGAGAAGAGGCACAGCGATACGTAAAAGCCGAAATGTAGTGGTTTTTATGAACTGTACGAAGAATATGTGTAGCTGTTGTCGTGCATGTGTTGTCTCATCGGGTCCTATCTCCAGAGATGAAAGTGTTACCTCGTCGATGAAGAACCGTAAAGCACCTGATTCAATCACCCATGAGGACGCAAGGTTCCAAATCGATAGAAAACCAATAGGACAGTGCTGTTCTACTTTTCGACAACCCGATCTGTCTGTTTCCCGCTATCTACATGTTCTTCACCGGAGTCATCTTCAACGGTACTAGGCCGTTGGACGAACAACGACCATGGAAGTGGGTACAGTTTCGAAAAGATTCAGTAAGGTAGACCTCATCCACATGATAAAGAAGCCCACTGAAGCAGCACGAAAGAGCAAGAGATCTCTTCGTCTCACTTTTGTCGCCTTAAAAAAGTCTGCGATCCAGTTCAGACAGAAGTGGTCATTGAAACTTTTAAAGCAAAGTCGTTACTGCTTAGTACACAAAGATCTCTTATGAATTCTACAAGGACGTCGTGTCCATAATTTCGCCATTCTACAAAAATATCGAAGGTATACCATCTCATCAGAATTGTTCACCGATATTCTCGAAGTTGTGTAAAACTAGAATGGGATAGCATCAGAGATTAGTTAATGGTTACCAACTACTATTTTACTGATAATATTGTTCTTATAACACCAGGCATTGGTTGTGCGCAATGCTGAAAATTTGTCTTTACTAGGACCTTAAGAAAACGATGTACCATTAGTATGTATCTTGTAAATAAATCATCGCAGTAAACGGCTTTGTTCCTAAACCGAACAATAAAAAATGGGCGGTTTGGTTAGTTTGCAGAAGCATAAGGGATGCTGTGATGAGGACAAAGAGCAACCCACTGCGCCCACTTTTTTTTATTAGTATACGATTCCTCCTAAGAGTGCGTGTAGTGCAATGGCAAGCGAAGTCCTGCAGTGCACCCGTAGTCATTGATCCGATCTCGGGTCACGGGCTCACGAATCCTATCCCTCAGGGGTTGCCGAACTGATGCCACACTAGTCTGTTAAGATATTGGCACTGACATGATACATCGGTAGACCATTGCAAGCCATTGTGTAGGCCAGATATGCATTAAACTGCCTCTAACGATGGTTGATGAAGTCGAATTAGCGTTGTATAATAAAGGGTGATCGATGAGGAAACAGTGAATGGTGACCGAATGACGGTAGTTCGTAGGACGAACAGCAACTGTGCTTCGCTGGCAAGCCAACCATAGAATACACAAGGTGTACCCTATCTCAATCTCAGTTAATCTCATACAACAGTAGAGTGACTGGAAGAAGCGAAGGCTGAACTAGCCAACAAGCAGCTGATCATTCAAAAGCTTAGGTAACGAAGAAACATAGGATCAGCTATGAATTCTCCATGATAACATTTAATACTGAAGTCGACCTTTTATTTAACATGACCACCATCAGTACTTCAGTACCACTCAAATGCCTCAACATATTCCATTTCTTACTAGCAGCAGTACTCCATATTTCCTAAAGATATCTATTGTTAAATTCTAAAAACACTTACTGTTAAAATCTGAATGTACCAGTGCAGTGGATTAGTGTAAGTAGATTGTTTCAGGATTCTTCAATTGTGGAAGGACAAAAGACCGCCATGCCAGATAAAAGCATTTCTCGAAAAAGAAACGTATGTAGACGCAAATACAATTGAGTACGACCAATCTGATAATTCAAATATTTCGGTCAATGCACCGCCATATGGTATGTAAAAACTCCACAGATGTTAGTAACACAAAGAAAACCATAAGCCATTTTTCACCTCCGAAAGCACACAATTATACCACCCAATCACTTCCCTGAAAGGAAAAAATGCTAACGAACCTCAAAATGCTTTTTTCTGACGCAGAACGTGAAGAAACTTCCTATTGAAGGGAGGTGATAAATCATTCTAAGAAACAGTTCACTGTTTCTTACTTATTTCACAGTATTCACTTCCTCACGTGACAGAGACATATGAAAGTACATTTAGCAGGGTCAAAGCACTTTATAGACTCACTTTGACGCACATCTGAAGACCAAACGCTTAATAATATAACCCAACTAAAAATTATTGGAGTTAACATCAAAAATGAGAAGTGCAGCGACTACGACAGAAGATCGACAACAAGGCCACTGAGGAAAAGAATGATATACGATACACAAATGAGATTACTAGCGAAAAAGATTCTGAAATACGGCGAATGTTCTTTGGATTAAGATTATTCGTCCTGAATGAAAGTGTAATATTTTACACTGTTGCACAGAACTAATGATATCGCCATCCCAATAGTCTGAAAAGTTGTGAACATATAAAAAATAGATACTTAGGACATCGAATTTTACAAAAATTCTCCAAATCTTTTTATTAATTTTTCTATACGTCTCTTTCTTACCCCTAAAATGAATTTCTCCCTTTGTTTTCCAACACAACTAAACCAAGGAATATTTTTTCATTATTTCATACTCTTTTCCTTCCTTCTTCTTCACATCGCTCTTTAGAATGGAGCAAGTATAGGATTAATGACCCACCATCAGAGCAGCGAAGCCGAAACCAACTCCAGCGAAAATATAGGTCTGCTCATCCAACCATCGCAAAAGTTTTTCATGGCACCCCTATAAAGAAGACAGTCAGAAGTTTAAACGAAGTTAAAGCAAGTTCTATGCAGGTTTACATAATCTCCAGCCCAATTCAATAACACTCCACGTTAGGATGGATGGCCACGAAACTGAACAACGGCAAGGAATTCTAACCTAAAATCCAACACACTTTGAATTTTTTTAGGAAGAAATTTCCTCTCATTGGATGTTGTACCACAAGAAGGCTACTGTTGCAGAATTGACTAAGGGCTTCCTTTCATCATGTACTTGTAGTGTAATAAAGCACCACTACCGCGTTTACGATTATTAAACTCAGTTCCTGCGTCATGTCATATTTCCGTCCGTCGACCTCTGAGTTCCTCATACATGCGTTTGTGAAAGATAAACCACTGACTTGTTCACTAACTAAATCGCACCATTACTGCGTCATATGCATCGAAACTCTACCGAAAGATAAATCACTAAGGACTAAACGCTGTATTAGCAGCAACCTTGTTAGAAATCATAACGTGAAAATCAGAAAACAACACCTGCTTAATACAGAATGTTAGTGATCACTTACAATGTTATACACCGTGCTAGTAAAGGCTTGTGAATCGTAGTAATAGAGAGTACACATGGGATCGATCGGTAGCGGTGACCACGCACGTCCAGCTTGCGACTGGCGACAACAGGACGGAGGCACGAAAGACCTCGTGCCACGATCAGTGTTCGTTATGAACCAGAACGAGTTATAGTAGTCGCGTGGTCCGATACTACCACAACACTGCTGCTAAACATCACACACTTCACATTCGCCACTTGTTTCGTTATCGTAACACTGCAAGACAGACATTAAGATATACATCACCCAACATCGTATGACCGTATGGAAACAGACCGTAACCACTAGCGATTTTGTGCAGCAAACGAGTTCACATTACTATGGACTGCAGGTTTCCCAACCTAAGTGTACCTATATGGCGGTCTGACAGTGTAAAATAAACACACCCGACAAAAACCTACGATAGTCGAAACATACGTTGTGCATTTGTTAGTTTGCTTAGGAAACGAGGATTAGTGGAACAGAAAAGACAAGCCATAGAGAAAATGGCACTAACAATTTCGATGGCTACCACGCACTTGGAATATGAGCTATAAGAAAATAGACAATAAAATCACATGATTATAAGACGTAAAGTAATACCACTGAAAAATAACGAAGCACAAATAATACATCCTTCAGTGTTTTCGTGACTTCGGATACTTTCATTGAGACAATCACTGTTATGTCATTTTCGCCTTAACCTTCTCATTGTCCAAATAGAATTGGGCATGGGGCAGTTCACCTCCGACTTTTTCTGCTGCCGTTTGTGAATCGCCGAGATTAAAGTTCAGTGAGTTTTTCCACTTCTCAAGCTTACAGTCGTATGTCTCCAATTTCTGTTGGTATTGCTTTGCTGGCACCGAGCCATACTTTTGGCAATCGGGTTAAGCGCCGATGAGCCGATGAGTTGACGACAACATGACGGTGGAACGAGCGGTGGGTCCTCGAATTCGTAAATGGGATCTGCCGCGACCGCTGCAGCCCATCGGCTTGCCAAGTAGTCATCTCCCGAATTGACACCGCAGCATTCTTCCTGAAAATGAGTACGTTAGTCACAATATCCCAAAAATAGAGGAATTACCTACTGTATAACATTCTGAATAGGTAAGAGTAAGACATAAGTAGATATCAAGTGTCAATGTTTAACACATTAGTCACAGGTGCTGTGCAATACGTAAGCGGTGGCTAGTTCAATCCCGGACCCGGGAGTATTGAGTGCTTCACGATTCTTAGGTCAACAGATTGATTTCACACTTGTCCGGGAAGGAAAAAAACAGTGGACTAACACATCAGTTGGATATAGCAAGTCATTGTACAATCTCGATATGTATTCAGTCCTCTTTAAAAATGCTTGATGTAGTCGAATGTATAGCACACCTCTCAGGGATTTATCAACATCGATGTAATGCTGCGGGTATCGAGAAAAAACATCGAGATCAAGTTCATGCAAGTGGTCAAAAGAATTACCGAATACTGGCAGTTACTCAATTGTAGAAATTTTTTTTTGACATATACAAAAGCTCAAAATGCTTCAGAAACATGGAAGAACACGTCAGATACCTAGAAAACAAAAGCTACCGAAAGTACTGGGAAAATGTATACAAAAACCGGAGCTAATGTGGCACTTTTGCTAACATGGCTTGACACTAACTCATGCGCCGAAAGCTAGAAATCAAACAGATGCGTCGAAAACACGGATTTACGGGTCCGACTCTAGGTGCTAACCTATCATAAAAACTAGTCCTATGAACCAATTACATTTTATAATATATCGCATAAAATATCCCAATAAAAGCTTTCAGCTTCCGCTCCTTTACAGTTCATTCACCTTATTGTCCCCACTATCACAACAATCCATACCTACTCACCAACTGAAATTTATATCAAAGTATTTTGAAAACAGTGTTGACTATCCACATACACAGTTTTTATGAGCAATAACTATTGGATCACTCTGTGAAAACATGTGACATATTTTTTTTTGTGGAAAAAGTAAACGCTTCTCTTTGTTCTTAAGAAAACCTAGTGGAAAACAGATTTAGTCATATCAGTGAAAGCCCACTACATCCAAGTACTACGAAGGCTCGGTGAGGTTGGGGCGCGGTGATCTATCCCGTGTGTATTGCCAAGTGCGCCACACGCGCCCCTACATCATAGGCACTGGAAATAAAATAACTGTCAATTATTATTCAAATTACCCGTTAGTGAACTCGTTCGAAAAAGCCTTTTGCATATTTTCAAGCGCAAGCTTTATTCGAGTGACCCGTCACAATATCTATATTGGACAAACTGCAGCAAAACGCCCTACTTGGATAAACCGACCGAAAAGATAATGAATCATATATGACTTGCCTCAGCCACTTCAACCCTTATCACGTGAGTCATTCGTGACTCATTTCGTAGCAAATGTGTTAAGCGAAATTCTTCGTCACAAAAGTCAAGCCAAAACACCAGTATCAAATCTCATGAGGAGTTTTTGGTTAGCGGAATTACGACTATTCACAAAACAGAAGACGATTTATTGTTTTGATCTAAATATAAAGAAGTTCCCAAGCCGGACTTTCTATTAACCTTGGCGTTGGATTATAAATGCGTAGTTTTCTTTCTCAGCAATCGCGAGGTTGTTAAACAGCATACGTTTACCTCCGTACAATAACACACATACAACACAAATTGGACCAAACTCTTCAATAACACTTACAGTAAGACGAAAAACTTCATGGCAATTACATGATCAACAGATTCTCGAAAACCCACTGCTTTTCTCGTGACTTCCAATGAGGAAGAATAGAACATCTGATTCCAGTCGCATATGGTTAACGACTGCACCTCCCAACATCAACGATCGATAGAAAGGTACGGGGCGAGATTACGTGTGATCTCGGGGCATTCCAACCTGCTGTTTATTGTAGGGTTTTTGGCATTTATCTAAAAAGCCACGAGGAGTTAGCGCGTTGGTGTTTTAGGATCCCATGCGACGATAGCCACTTTTATATCAAAATCGTCTCCGCTATGCTTTTGTATCCTATTCGTCCCTAGTGAAGTGCCTTGTCTTGCTTTTCGTTTGCCATCTAAGTGTTCTTTTATGCGGATATATAAAGATCTGCCCGTTTCGCCAATATATTCGTCTCGGGAATCATTAAATTACATGATCAACAGATTCTCGAAAACCCACTGCTTTTCTCGTGACTTCCAATGAGGAAGAATAGAACATCTGATTCCAGTCGCATATGGTTAACGACTGCACCTCCCAACATCAACGATCGATAGAAAGGTACGGGGCGAGATTACGTGTGATCTCGGGGCATTCCAACCTGCTGTTTATTGTAGGGTTTTTGGCATTTATCTAAAAAGCCACGAGGAGTTAGCGCGTTGGTGTTTTAGGATCCCATGCGACGATAGCCACTTTTATATCAAAATCGTCTCCGCTATGCTTTTGTATCCTATTCGTCCCTAGTGAAGTGCCTTGTCTTGCTTTTCGTTTGCCATCTAAGTGTTCTTTTATGCGGATATATAAAGATCTGCCCGTTTCGCCAATATATTCGTCTCGGGAATCATTACAAGAGATCAGGTATATCGTACCTGAGCTCATCCAATCACCGTCCTTGCCAAAAGGGCTAATTACGCAATTTTGCAGTTTCGCACAGACGGTCATACAAGCGGTTACGAACTAACTGGCGACGAAGAGTACTCGGTGGTATTTCAATCGTCGCTACCGTTTCCTCTAGACCTGCCCTTCCTAAGCACCGTTTTACAGCTATACTTACTTCATCAAACGAAATATGGCAAATAGATAGATGGCAAACGAAAAGACAAGGCAAGTCACTAGGGACGAATAGGATACAAAAGCATAGTGAAGACGATTTTGATATAAAAGTCGCTATCCTGGCACGGGATCCTAAAACACCAACGCGCAAACTCCTTGGCTTTTTGGATAAATGCACGTCTCCACATCAGCGACCTTTCCAGGCTCTGAAGAAGGCGATTCTGCCGAAACGTGAGCTACGACTGTGTTGTATGTGTGCTATTGTATGGAAGTAAACATGGTGTGTAATAAGCTCGCGATTGCTGAGAAAGAAAACTACGCTTTTATAAAGAAGTTCATTTAACATCCTAGATGCGACGAGTCAAAGTGACGGCCAATATAATGGCTGTTGGACACATGGATTGATCAACGCCGAGAACTTTTGACATATAAACGAGATATAGTGAAGCCATAATCAGCAAACCGTAATGAAAGCTAATGGACTCACATAGAACTGGAGCTTGTCGATCATTTTTGTGATCTTTCGACTCTCTTCGACTTCCATGGACACTCCATAAGAAAACTTGATTAAATTTTGAAGATACTCTTCAAATTTGGAATCAGGTGAGTACAGCTGCAACAACGGATAGCGATGATAGAAGCAAAATCCGCATGAAATTTTCAGCGACTATTCAGTTCCGGAAGGGAGGGTGGAAAGTACAAGAAACTAAATTTCAAAGATGCATTAAACGAATAATGAAATTCATGTGAATGGAACGAAATTAGAAGCACAACATATAGAGACATTAAATACATGACCAGAAACAAAATGTACACACACACGCACTGTTATTGATATCGTCAGAGATGTCTCAAAAGTCCTGCATGGTTTGACATATGTGATTACTGACTCAACTCGATCTGAACCATATGATGCTGATCTCTTTAAAATATACAGCTTTATAAAAGATGCGATCTAAAACTACGATGCAGACATAAAATTTCAGCAAAAAAAACATGCGATTAAGTCAAACATGAAGCGTCCCCTTCAACGAAAAAATTTCCCTAAGATGATTTCATCTTCAGTGTGGGTCAAAACGAACTACGGAAAGGTATTTGATTATGACAGCATGGTTTGGCCCTTTTCGAATGATAACAAATAACAGGGTGAAAAGCTGCCATATCTTTTCTTGAAAGAATCCGCTAGAGAAAATAAGAAAACAAGGGAACAAAAACCTACTAAAACAGTCCATAATAAAAGTCCCAGAGAGCCAATTAGTTAACAGCCACTGTTCAACTAAAATTCCACAGTATTGCCAGAATACGTGCTAAGTTTTTGAGAAGGTACATTCTGCTCCCTACTTCTACATAAGGCCTACAGAAACCACGTCAGAAATTAAAGCGAGGGTCGTAACTTACATAAAATTGAATAGTGTCAATCAGTGGTTTCACCCATGCATCACGATTGTAGCGATTTAGCGTCAAATTCTTCATGTAGACGGTGAGTCGCCCATTCGCGAACTGCAGACAGATTAGTAGACGATAAGTTCACACAATCTGAACCGAAAATCAAGCCAACGGCTGCACTACGTGAGTTAACGTGAACTACGTGCATTCTCAGCAAAATTTCACTTTCAAGGTTCACTTATTCTATACTGGTCAGCACATGCGAAAAAAGCGCTAAAAAGGGAGAGCAAAGATTTGACTTTAGACACGACTTTATGGACTTTAGACATGGAACAGTGTCGGAAGTAAGGATAGAGAAGTTTCGACAATGATGTTTAGCAACGATAAAGATGGACTTCTGCACACACTCCCCACATTCCGGTCCTACTCAATATTCAGTTAGTAGAAATGTTAGCAGCTCACCTTATTCCTGAAAACTAAGGCCAGTGTTCCTATGCTGACATCGGCCAGGAATAACACGAACAGGCACAGCATGAACTGAAAATTTTCAAATGATATGTGGATACTGAACCTTCACCGTGAAATGAAACCATCTCCTATGACTACTAGTCACAAGGCAACAAAGAGCATCCCAAGGTGGCAAGCAGTGGCTAGTGAGTAAAGGACCAACAAGATGAATAACGATAAAAGTGAAGGAAGGTGTAAATACTTAGTTGGATACTTGGATGGCCCATCTTCAATAGTTTGAAGAGCTTAAATAACGAAAATAACAACATTTGCATCCTCACGGATAAGCTGCCGAAATGAATGACAGTGAATTCGAACAGCAGTTCACAACATACAAAAATTAGTAGCAAACGCCTCCACTTTAGGCTTAGCGCAAACGAAGATGTTCAAGAATGCTATGAGTCTAAATGAAATATGAAAACATCGCCGCTGATACGAAGCTGATGACTGCGGAGAGAAGGGCTAACCTTCAGTTTCTGTCCCACTGATCTAGGATAAATTAGAAGTGCAGGATTTTAAATTCTTATGAAGGGTCCATTGATCACTGACAAAATCGACAAAGCTGCACTTCCGTTTTCTCACTATCAGAATTTTTTACTCATTCATTCGCCTGAGCTGGAAGAGATTTACTATTATTTAAATAACACACAAAGTTTTCCTTGTATTCTTGTTGAGCAAACGCGAGGTGTTATTATTATTCTTTATTCACAAGTAAGCTGACGTTTCGGCGAAGTTATTGAAGGCGAACACAAAGTTTTAACCTATTCGCAACGAAGGTAGTTTTTCGATGACTGATATAATTTCTCGATAATTAGACTATTTCAGGAGTTCACAATTTTGAAGATCCATGGAAGAGTCTTCGCGCTCCGTCGCATTGAATGCATATGCAGTTTTTGCAAAGTCCTTTGAAATTCAAATAAGTCAAGAACTTTTTAAAAAAAAATGAAAATGAAACTTAAAGCCTCAAAGTTATCAACGCAATAAATTGCAGCTGGAAACACAAAGGATACATCTGAAAACATCATGTTAAATTATTACGCGAAACCCCACTGCTCAACTGCTTTCAATTTAAAAACTTAGGTCTTCACACAAAAAAAAGGGTATTCAAAACTTAGGTCTTCAAAAAAAAAAATTAAAGTATGTCTTATGGGCTCTAGAAAATCAGATCCTCACCTTGATATAACAATATTAGTTATACCGAGTAGATAAAAGATAGTTTTAAATGTTTTATATTACAGCTAATAAAATTCAATGTAAGTAGAAATACGATGATCTCAAGATTAACGCGGTCATTGTTTTCCCACCATAAGACTCCTATTGAGGTAACGCTATCTCGTAGGGGTTACGAAGCACTGCTATACAGAAATCCACTGGAAAAAAGTGACATACCCCAACTATAAGACATCGCATTCGCTGCACCGCTCCACAGCAACCGATGAAACCAACGAAGAGTGCCACTGTGCCAGCGACTATGGCGATGTAGGCAGCGAAAGTCTGAAAATCTCTAGATGATCTGACTATAAATTCCTATTTCGCAAATTCACATGACCAGTCATCACATCAACTATTGCATTCAATTCATTTCCTCGCATTCATCGTCTACAATGGTCTTTGAACACATCACGTGTTGTTTCAGCTGCTGCTTGAGGATTTCGTCTTTTTTATGGATGTCGTGGAATGCTGGTTAAATCGATTCTCCTTGCAATCTTGGAGACAGCCAGGTTAACGTGTTCCCACGTGGATTGGAGGAGGCCGTTGGGACGGGGATCGAACTAGGGCCACTGCTCCATGACCAGCAGCATCACTAACTATTGCGCTATCCCTATCCCATAAATTGTTATATTAACTATAAATATGGTTGGCACTGAAAGTCGAATGACAGCAATTTCTTTCTTAAAATCAGCAAAATTTTTAACCGTGCACGTGAAAATAAAGGAAACGAACTTATGGACTCTACAACTAAACGCTACCAGTTGACCAAACTCGCAAAAATTATGAGCAACTCTCTCATTAGTTATGTAGTTACTCTGTCCTCCTTTATACTCCTTCTACCTATTTGTGAATTTAAGGCTACAACGGAATGATCTGAATACAGGGATTTGAAATTTTGGATATCTACACTTAACAGCTCTGTTATGTTGTTGCTTTACAGCCGCAAAGTGACAAAGAAACCAACAACATAAATTAAATACACAGTGATCTACACGAAATATGGAATGAATAAAATAAGAAAATCAAATGTGACCAAACAACGGCGGTAAAAAAAAACTTTCTTGTTTCGCAACGCTTCAATAGTTTGGAGTAGGGTCACACTCACCAGTAATGGATCATCCTCAGACAAGTCAACCAAGTGTAGAATATAATTGCGTTTTGGATCTAGTAACATCCACAACCCAACGAACAGAAGTGCTAATCCTGAGGTCTGAAGAACACAAAATAAGAGACCTTGAATAATGTTGTGCTAAGGCACGACGAAGTTGTAAAGGTAAAACGTACTTCAATCCAAAGTACAAAACCCACGACTTTCCGGCGAATACCCAAAATCGCCTCCAATCTAGCCTAAGAGTAACCCACCCAAAACAGAAGCATGTAGATCATCAGCCAGACCTTTGCACCATCGCCACCTGTCCGCCTTATGGTCATTCTAAACCTAAGAAGAGTTGAAAATTCTCTCACAGAGGCTCTGAAGCAGAACAGCATGTAAAAGAGGACTCGTAGGATTTTTACGCTCCTATGAAACAGAAATACAATACAAACAGTCACTGCCTGCCAGAAAATATTGGGCTCAATCCATCTAGAAGATAATAACTAGACTCGACTAGGAAAAAACCACACTAAAATAACCAGAAAGAAAAACATTTTAGGAAAAGAAGTGAAGCATTAATAGCCACCAGATACTGTAACAATTAAGAACTCAAACTGCCTAATCTTTCACAACTTACGTATTTTTAACCGACTTAGCGAACGTGTACCGATCATTTACTAAAATGTTCTGAGAGACAGGCTATATGAAGAAGCTACAAAAGAAAAAAAATGCGTAATCATATATCGGTTTCGTCAAAAAACGCCCCAACAAACCGATTGCTAGTTGGGTGGGTTAGGGATGTGGGGGAATTTCTTGCCGACGTACGTGTACCTAAGTAATTGCCAAGAGGAATGGTCGACTCTTGTGGATCAGATTTGGCATCTTGTGGCGAAGTTTCTTCCAGTATGTTGCCATGCAAAGAGATCTACTCCTAGCTCGGTTTCCGCATACTGCTTAAACAGTGCTACCTACTAGACAATCTAGCCCGATGTGAACACTCCTGTGCTACAGTCAAACGTTAAGCCGAAAAGGTCCAATTATGCATAAGCCATATTTTTCTTTCCAACTACACTAACACTAACCATTCAGTCACACTGGACACTGCAATGATCCATTGTGATCTGCCGGCTATGCTTTCCTGCACTAAACAATTATCTCACACGATTATAATTTTAGGCCATCTCAACTTCGACCGCTGGCTGAACACCGCCTAAAACCCATGCCGGGAAGGAAAACTGGGCTGCCAAACACTGGTAAAGATCGTGTACCGGTCATGCTACTAAGATATTAGGCTAGCTGAACACCGCACAAAACCTATTCCCATGCCGGGAATCGAACCCGGGCCGCGTGGGTGAAAACCACGAATCCTAACCACTAGACCACATGGGACACACTACCGGTTATGCACAGAGACAACAAGCTCTCATAAAAACGCAAGACAGGACAAACTACTTTACAGCCAAAAGCGCTATAATAACCACCACTAACCACTCGGTCACATTGGACACTGCAGTTCTCCATCGCGACGAGCCAGCTATTCTTTTTTGCACTAACCGGTTATCTCAAAGGATTAAGATTTTAGGCTACCTCAAAACAGAGATGAGATAACTTGAAAGCACACGGGTAACTGTTCCAATTCTCAGTGCAAGGTTAGCCCATTTACTTCGGAGGAGACTATTTGACATTGCACATAGTTAATCACAAACGAACGACTTTTCCATCGCCTCCCGTAAACCTCGTCAGAAAAAAATCGAATTCATACCAGATGCAAAATAAATTCACAAATAAATTAGTAAAATCGCGTAATGAGGTCGAATTTCTGCTGAATTAGTAATTTCACCATATGGAAAAACCGCTAGTGGTAAAGGCAATAAAACGCCGTTTAATGACGAGGAAATAATACTGGGATGAAGCTCAGGAAAAAAAAGTCTGAAAGTCATAAAAGAAGAGGTCGTTTAGAATTAAATGTCTTCCTTGCTAAGGGGACAACTCCAAACGTTGTAAGGTCTGGGCTTGACGACAACGACGCTATGCTAACAAACATCGTTGGTTCAACAAATCAATACCAGCAGCCACTGCACACTCTATTGCTTAATCATGTGGCGTTAATCGTTCGATATCAACCTGACTTGTAAATGAGGAAGGGTTACACGGACGTCAGAGAATACTTCTGGCGTATTTTGAATCAAAATAAGGATCTCGTTAGGAATCCTGAAACGGAAAACCACGACGGAAAAACTTCAACCAATACAAGGCAGAGTTCAATGCCGAAGGAATGGAGTTGCATCGGTGCTTTAAGCTATTGCGGAACACGGAAGCAGCGTTGTATTAAAACCACGTGGTCGTTCTGAGCGAACACCCAACCACGATGTTAATAAACATCCACAATTTCTAGTTCTCTTCCGTTAAATACTAACTTAATGGATAAAAACCGAGCTTTAGTGCATTGAGTGGGAACAGTAACTGGAACAAATTAAAGCAGTTAACGAAAATTCCATCAAAAACAAGTGGCTTGCATTCCAATACACACCTCACAAAGCTTCAACTTTGTGAATTTATAGAAATATTTGAAATATACCTGCAGTTCCTTTATATGAAACAATAACTCTGCCAATAAACAATTTACAACTAAGCACAAAACTGTTAATGGTAGTCACACACCCAAATCTCATTGGTCCTCCTTCTCGGCCAAGGTTTCCTTCCTTTTGGAGGTAGCCAGTTCATGGACCTAGCTGTGAAGGAAAGGTTCGTCCTAACTTGTAATATGACCTCAGAAAATCGCCCTCATTTTAAAGAAGTGGTTCAAAAACAAAAGGAATCGAATTACCAGTGTTGAGATCATGGTTCTTTCATGAACTCTTCTTAAGTACGAAGAATATTTAAGCGGAATATATTCGAGTAAACAGAAGAAAATATTATAGTTACATCCCTCTTTTACAGAAGAACCTGGCAGCTTCATAGTGCTTGGAAACAAAACCTAAGAGACCGGTGACATTGTATTTTAATGCAAATTGAATTCATTTCTTAAATTAGCTTGTATTTAATAGTTTCCGCCCAGTGGATAAATGTTGCGCTGTATATGTAAGCAAAAAGCCATCCGATACCACACAAGTAACGGAAGTCGAGTTTCATTATTGTGGTGCTATAACAAACCAGAACAGTGAAATGACGTTACAACGGAGGAACACATTCGTGGAATCAACATATGACAAGGAGCCAGCTGAGCGCGAGCTCCCCCTTACGGGTTACACTATGTTTACCATTTTGCCTGGTTGTCTGACCCTTCCAGACTATATCCTGCTCATCAGTTCGAGCTTCCAGCCATACATCTCTACCACCACAAAAAAGTGAAGCTTTTTCCACACATCCTATTTTTTATTCTATAGCCATAACTTTGGATAGAGAACGTAACACCTCACGCTAGTGCTCGTTTCAACGCATGAAAAAAAATAACAAAAAAAAAACTTGAAGAACAACACGACATAAAAGGATGGCTTAGTGAATATTGTGAAAAAACCACCTATCCCGAGTTCCAAAGAACTCTGCAATCGTCCGTGTAGAATGCGATTAATGGATCCTGCTCGTATGATGGAGATGAAAAGCAGACTCCTCGACAGAAGTACTGGCGAAGACGTTTAGCTACCCGGTCGTCTTCATACTGGAGGGCTCTGCAAAACCCAAGAAACCACGTCGTCTGCAGCTCTTGTGTAACGGTCGTCACTCAGACAGATAATCAGGGTCACCATTTTGATATACACAACAAAATCTGTGGTACTCTTGATAGCCGCAGGTGGAAAACACTCCTCAAAATCAGTAAAAGACTTCAAGTGAAAAGAGTACCGCATTTTCCGCACGTTGCTAGATATGCCTCGGCAAAATTGAAATGTTTTGTTCACCCATAGCACATTGATGGCATTAACTCCATGTTCGGAATTAAAGCATAGAACAACAAGAGATAAAATATAACGAAGTGGCTGAAAACTTAACAATGTCTACGAATAACCAAAACCATAAAAAAGCCTACTCTACGCTCGAAAAAACAGTGAGACATCAGAGAATGTAAAGAAGAAACAGGATGGCAAATGTAATAGAAACTCGTGGGAACTCTATCGGTTCACAGGTAGGTAATTAGTACACAGCACGAAGCTTTATCGATGTTTCACATGAAGCAGCAATGGAAGCGCCAATAATTTAGCCTATCGCATTACAGCACTTCAAGAAAAAAGTACGAATACACTTTATAAGGACAATTAAGAAATATTGTTAAATGGTAGCAACATACTCAGCTGAGATCAATGTATAATTCCGGATCCATGAGACCAATCGAATAATGCTTGATCTAGGTAAACTAATACCCTTAACAATAGGCACATTAACCAGGATAATGAGAGTTCTATATAGAATTTTCTTGAGCACGATCCATTTCGTCACTGATAACAGTGAGAAAGGTGCACTGGTTACGGCACACGTTAAGTCCATTGCAGACACCACCTTTCCATGTTTATCACATGTGCAATATATTAAAATCAAATGAAGACGATACTAGTGGCTTTGTTAAAGACCTCACAAACCACAAAGTGACCCTGGACAGCAGCTATGGTATACGCAGTGCGCTCTGCAAAACAATTGAAATCTTACGTTCAACAGATCATTTATGATCACCACACATCTGCTAATTAAAACCTCTAGGAAAAAACAAGCATACCAAATGCATCTTTGGCAGTCAAGTCGCAGTTATTATGAATTAAAGCCACCACTGCTTCAACATTTCCCCCTCGTGCCGCTAAATGTATTGGAGCGTCTCCCTAAACAGAAAATAATAATCCTATTTTTTCTTGATAAGCACACGCGAAATTGTTACCGTAGAGTATTCATTCACAACAACTAATGTTTCGACGGATTTCGCCTTCTTTAGAGCCTGGAAATGCCAAATTAACTGCAATCCAGCCAGATACACACTTCCATGACCCCCAATAGAAAACCACAATATGCAATTTTTAGTGGCACAAGGAATAAAACAACTTCTACCCACATATAGCGTTTCCTGTGTGTCTTCCAATGAGTATTTCACGTGGAGATTAATCGCGCAGAGCTCACTTGGATGGGTAATGAGTCACTCTTATGTGAAAACATCACCCTGAAATTTTTTGTGAGATTATGCGTGATAATGAGGCAATCCTTCCTGAGGTTCATTTTCGCATTCTTAGAAATCGTCCATAATGTTTAGAGTGCGCTTCATGAACACAGCACGTAGGAATGCCTCGTTAACAGATGTTATCTCACACAATATTTAAGACTGATATTTTAACACGAAAACGACTCATTACGCATCCACATGAGCTCTGCACAGTTGGCTTCACATGTAAGACTCAGTAGAAAACGCAGATAAAACGGTGAATATGTGAAGATGTTTTGTTCCCAATAAGATTGAAATTTAGTTTTCGTGTCCTTTCTACTGAGGATATGAAGACTTCCAGGCTCTGAAAGAGAAATTTCCAAAAATGTTAGCTGTATTGAATGAACATATAACAACTATCTCGTATGCGCTTATCAAGAAAATAGAGAATTATGTCTCAATGCCGAGATTAATAGAAGTCGGTCTTGATAATTAATAACGATTAACAGTCTGTAAAACTTTGAAAAGACTCGTAATAAATCCCACATTCTATTAACCTCGGCATTTTTCAAGTAATTCATCGTATTCTTGTCGAGCAAACGCCAGGTGTTATTTTTATTCTTTATTCACGAATAAGCTGACGTTTCGGCGGACTTCGCCTTCCTTAGAGCCTGCAAGGGTCAAGTTGACAGCAATCTATTCGGCCAAACATCTCCATAACCAAACAGAGAAAACACTAAACCAGGATTTCAATTACGTAGAACACAGCTTTGCACATTCACCGCTTTCTATGGGGCTTTTACTGAGTTGCCGCGTAGAGACCAACCGCACAGAATTCACATGGAAGTGTAATGTGCCCCTCCATTAGAATAACAGGCTCATATGCTGCCAAATGTCACGCGTGACAATGAGGCATTCTTCCCTGCGGCTCATTTTCAGATTTCTGGAATGAATCTAGAACGCCTCCAGTGTTTTGCGCGCTTGTGTTTATTCGTGAATAAAGAATAAAAATAACACCATGCATCTTGTAATAGTACCCAGGATCGACTTTCTATTAACCTCGGCATTGGATTATGAATTCGTCGTTTTCTCTCTTAGCAATCGCGAGATTGTTAAACAGCATACGTTTACTTCCATACAATAACACACATACAACACAATCGTAGCTGATGTTTCGGCAGAATCGCCTTCTTCACAGCCTGGAAGGGTACACCAATAGGCAACTTACTAGGTCAAACACTTCAACAGCACAAACAGAAAGACGAAAATCTGAGCGAAAATTGCAAGATCTACGGCTCCTCAAAAAAAACCCACGGCTTTTCTCATCTGTCTTCCACCGAGGAAGAACAGCCGCTTAGAGTCGCATATGTCTGACGACTGCAGCACTCCACATCAACGATCGATACGAAGGTAAGGTGCGAGATCACGGGTGATTCCGGGGGCATTCCTCCCTGCTATTCATTGTAGGATTTTTGGCATTTATCCAAAAAGCCTCGAGGACTTTGCGCGTTGGTGTTTTGGTACCCCGTGCGAGGATAGTGACTTTTACATCAAAATCGTCTCCGCTATGCTTTTGTATCCTATGCGTGCCTAGTGGCGTGCCTTGTCTTGCTTTTCGTTTGCCATCTATCTATTTATGTATCCGCCATCTTTTATGCGGATACATAAAGGTCTACCCATCTCGCCAATATATTCGTCTCCGCAAGTACCACAAGAGATCAGGTATATCGTGCTTGAACTCATGCAGTCACCGTCCCTGCCATAAGGGCAAATTACGCAATTTTGTGTTTCACATAGACGGTCATACAAGAGGTTACGAACTAACTGGCGACGAAGAGTATTCGGTGGTATTTCAATCGTCGCTACCGATTCCTCTAGATCTGCCCTTCTCAAGCATCGTTTCATCGCTGCACTTATTTCATCGCTAATAAAGAGCAAGATAAACGGGACCTTGTTTTGGCCAAACCGTTCCTTTTGGAGCGTCGCTCTCCTTTTAACCATATCTCGTCGGGTTACAATTTCGTAGCCATTGGAGATGGCTAATTGCCGAGCCAAATCGAGAGATTCCTCCTTTAATTCCTTCCTCGTACACACGGAATACACTGTTTGAAACATGTTTCTCATGCGTCTTCTTTGTGTGCGAAGGGTGACAAGAAAGGGAGTGAACCAGGATGTTTTTGTTACTTGGTTTTCGGTACCACTTTGTCATGTAACCGCTACTTGACAAGTTAATTTGAACGTTTAAAAACGGGAGCCAGTCGTCCTTCGGTTTCTCCCAAGTGAACTTGATGTACTCTGACTGCTCGTTCAATAATTCAAAGCATTTGTCCATCTCCTCCTGTGTAGAGAAGATGACAAAACAATCATCTATACACCTGCAGTAGAGAAGCGGCCGGAGACCGAGAACGGGGGCTTCCACTCTAGACATAACGCAATGGCAAGGCTTGGTGCCAGTCGCTGTCCTATTGCCAGCCCTCTTATTTGCACGTGATATTTCCCACACCATCTGAAAATCGAGCAGTTTAGGCACTCCTTTAAGAGAGCCATGAGCTGCTGGATGGACAAGCCATGCGTTTTTATTTTTCCTTCATGTTCAACAAGAAGTTCGAAGATGGCTTGCATTGCGGAGTCATTCGATACGTTGGTGTACAGCGCGGTAACGTCGAACGACTCCATCACGCACGCGTTATTAGGAGACGCGTCACGTAGACGTTCTAGGAACATTTGGGTGTTCGTGAGGTGGGCTGGGATGTGATTAAGCAATTGGGTAAGTATTAGGCTTAAGAACCAGATTATTCTATCCGTCGGCCCGTCTACACAGCTGATGATGGGTCTAACCTTGAATGATGATGGACTGGTTGACGCAACATCATCAGAAGATACCAACTTATGTCTTAATAAGTAGGTAGAAGACGGGACACGTTGGTTTATTGATCTTAAGGTGTGAAATAACTGATGATTTTAAGCCCGCAGCCTTCGCTACGCTGTCCCATCGCTCATTTAACTTCCGGTAATGATGTTTGTATTCCTTTTCAAAGGCTGGGCGATATAGGGTAGCACCACCAAGATGTTCCTCCGTTATCTTAACATCCAACTAGCGAGGGATAACTACGAACTCTCCCCCTTATCACTAACAGACAATCTTATCGTTTTCGAGTTTATCGACTCTCGCATCGAATTTCTCGCAATCCACATTTTTCTGCGGCTGTGAGGTTAGAGATAAACCTTCTATCGCGGAAGTGATTAAGGGTCTTGAGAACGCCGTCCGAAAATATGCGGAATTTTATGTCAATTTTGTCGTTAGGGTCCTGCTGTCTGAAAAACGTTCTAGGGAAAGGAGATGGCGGCAATGCCGCCGCCTCCTGATTTTCAGCTCTATTTGCTGTTCTTTACTTAGCCTGATAACGGAGTCGATCTTGAAGTTCATAAAGGTTGCATGCTATCTTACGCAAGGTTGTTTTAGAAATGGGCTGTGATGGTGAAAAGCTTGGGCCAAATTCTAAAACCGAGCGCACACTTTCAGGTATCGTCATGCCCCCAAGTACCGTGACTCTAGACTTTTCTGGTGCAGCATCAACCATATTTCTCGCCCCTTACCTTCGTATCGATAGTTGATTGGGGGTGCTGCAGTCGTGAGCCATATGCGACTCTGAGCGGCTGTTCTTCCTCGGTGGAAGACATGAGAAAAGCGGTGGGTTTTTTCGAGAAGCCGTAGATCTCGTAATTATCGCTCAGATTTTCATCCTTCTGTTTGCACTGTTGAAGTGTTTGACCTAGTAAGCTGCGTATTGGTGTACCCTTCCAGGCTGTGAAGAAGGCGATTCTGCCGAAACGTCAGCTACGATTGTGTTGTATGTGTGTCATTGTATAGAAGTAAACGTATGCTGTTTAACAACCTCACGATTGCTGAGAGAGAAAACGACGAATAACACCTCGCATTTGCTCAACAAGAATACGAAGAACTACTTGAAAAGACTGTTGAGCTATAATTATAAATCCTAATCCCTGACTTGAGCCGTTGCCTTTTAGAGGACTTCTAAGGAGTGCGTAAAACCTGATGCCATTATTTGACAACAAGGTATTTTTATAATCCACGAGAAAACCATAACTTTAGGGAAAGGGTTGAAGAAAACCTCAAACTACAGCGTGAAATAATACTACCTCCCTATTTTAAAACGTTTATAATTTACTCATACATTGTAATATTTTCCTAAAACTTTTTACGTTTAGCCAAGCCAGCGGCACATTACGAAGTTTAGAGATGTTCTTTAAGCGCAAACAGGGTGGAGGGCCATCAAAGGAAGAAATGCTTAAAATGACACAAACGTGATCAATAGTTGTCATGCAACACTTATGGCTACAGCATCGATAATTGCTACTCGAAGCCGTCGTCCGTACATTTCCAGTGACTCAAAGTTAGTACAGGTTGTTTGAAACGTGATAACTCACGGCACAAAAAAGACAACTCGACATGCAGAAGAAAAAGGTGGGATCTCCTTTTATTGTTATTATGTTGCCTGTTGTTATTCTTCTTCGCGAATAACCGAAGTGCCACTTTCCCGGGAGATGATGGGCTCATGGTGGAGGAAATGAGTGGGGGTACCCACAAACCCCTTAATAAACATCTTACGACTTTTTGCTTCGAAATTGGTTAGGGTGTACAGCGCGGTAACGTCGAACGACTCCATCACGCACGCGTTATTAGGAGACGCGTCACGTAGACGTTCTAGGAACATTTGGGTGTTCGTGAGGTGGGCTGGGATGTGATTAAGCAATTGGGTAAGTATTAGGCTTAAGAACCAGATTATTCTATCCGTCGGCCCGTCTACACAGCTGATGATGGGTCTAACCTTGAATGATGATGGACTGGTTGACGCAACATCATCAGAAGATACCAACTTATGTCTTAATAAGTAGGTAGAAGACGGGACACGTTGGTTTATTGATCTTAAGGTGTGAAATAACTGATGATTTTAAGCCCGCAGCCTTCGCTACGCTGTCCCATCGCTCATTTAACTTCCGGTAATGATGTTTGTATTCCTTTTCAAAGGCTGGGCGATATAGGGTAGCACCACCAAGATGTTCCTCCGTTATCTTAACATCCAACTAGCGAGGGATAACTACGAACTCTCCCCCTTATCACTAACAGACAATCTTATCGTTTTCGAGTTTATCGACTCTCGCATCGAATTTCTCGCAATCCACATTTTTCTGCGGCTGTGAGGTTAGAGATAAACCTTCTATCGCGGAAGTGATTAAGGGTCTTGAGAACGCCGTCCGAAAATATGCGGAATTTTATGTCAATTTTGTCGTTAGGGTCCTGCTGTCTGAAAAACGTTCTAGGGAAAGGAGATGGCGGCAATGCCGCCGCCTCCTGATTTTCAGCTCTATTTGCTGTTCTTTACTTAGCCTGATAACGGAGTCGATCTTGAAGTTCATAAAGGTTGCATGCTATCTTACGCAAGGTTGTTTTAGAAATGGGCTGTGATGGTGAAAAGCTTGGGCCAAATTCTAAAACCGAGCGCACACTTTCAGGTATCGTCATGCCCCCAAGTACCGTGACTCTAGACTTTTCTGGTGCAGCATCAACCATATTTCTCGCCCCTTACCTTCGTATCGATAGTTGATTGGGGGTGCTGCAGTCGTGAGCCATATGCGACTCTGAGCGGCTGTTCTTCCTCGGTGGAAGACATGAGAAAAGCGGTGGGTTTTTTCGAGAAGCCGTAGATCTCGTAATTATCGCTCAGATTTTCATCCTTCTGTTTGCACTGTTGAAGTGTTTGACCTAGTAAGCTGCGTATTGGTGTACCCTTCCAGGCTGTGAAGAAGGCGATTCTGCCGAAACGTCAGCTACGATTGTGTTGTATGTGTGTCATTGTATAGAAGTAAACGTATGCTGTTTAACAACCTCACGATTGCTGAGAGAGAAAACGACGAATAACACCTCGCATTTGCTCAACAAGAATACGAAGAACTACTTGAAAAGACTGTTGAGCTATAATTATAAATCCTAATCCCTGACTTGAGCCGTTGCCTTTTAGAGGACTTCTAAGGAGTGCGTAAAACCTGATGCCATTATTTGACAACAAGGTATTTTTATAATCCACGAGAAAACCATAACTTTAGGGAAAGGGTTGAAGAAAACCTCAAACTACAGCGTGAAATAATACTACCTCCCTATTTTAAAACGTTTATAATTTACTCATACATTGTAATATTTTCCTAAAACTTTTTACGTTTAGCCAAGCCAGCGGCACATTACGAAGTTTAGAGATGTTCTTTAAGCGCAAACAGGGTGGAGGGCCATCAAAGGAAGAAATGCTTAAAATGACACAAACGTGATCAATAGTTGTCATGCAACACTTATGGCTACAGCATCGATAATTGCTACTCGAAGCCGTCGTCCGTACATTTCCAGTGACTCAAAGTTAGTACAGGTTGTTTGAAACGTGATAACTCACGGCACAAAAAAGACAACTCGACATGCAGAAGAAAAAGGTGGGATCTCCTTTTATTGTTATTATGTTGCCTGTTGTTATTCTTCTTCGCGAATAACCGAAGTGCCACTTTCCCGGGAGATGATGGGCTCATGGTGGAGGAAATGAGTGGGGGTACCCACAAACCCCTTAATAAACATCTTACGACTTTTTGCTTCGAAATTGGTTAGAGAGGCAAGTCTACTCCACGAAACCAACGACTTTGGAAAACTTGAAGGGCGAATATGACAAGTTATATCTTCTATCCCAAAAGTTTCTGGCGAAATCAGTTTATACGGTCTCTGAGTGGCTTGGGAAACTGCTGGCTAATCTTTGTGCCCATATCGAATTTGAAATAACACTATATGCCTCCTCCCTTTTTTCTCTTCTCTTCTTTCGCTTCCTCTCATATTCATTTCTTGCAAAAGTTACAGTTAAGAGATAAAGTGTAAAAACTCTAAAGTAGGAAAGTACTTCCCAATAACATTTGACGCATAATGAATACATGCTGTTGTTCCTGCATGCGACATTAAGGTCTGCGGCCACCATATTTGCGTTAAACCCTCGTCTTTAAAATCTAAATTTCGTCCTCAATTCCTTGAAAGTACTGGTTTTAGAAAAGTTTAAAATGCAAACAACTTCATGAAATTACAATTATAATTAGATACATAAGAAACCATCTTTTAAAAGCTTGTGTTCTCAACTCACCAAAGACTTTAGTTGTCCGAAAACTATACACAGAAAACCCAGCATCCCTCAGTCTGGATTCTCTCCCTATTATCAAATAATTCCGCTACTTTTGAATAACTCACATTATTGTCAGCCAAGTTCACGTTAGCACCACAATAAGCAAAGTAGTGAACGAGATGAGGAGCATTATACAGCGCCGCATAGTGCATTACATTACGACCCTAAAATTAGTTCGACTAGTTAAATTTGTTCTGCGACCATAGAACATTTGTAAAATTATGCATATTGATGAACACCTAAAAATTAGAGGCATAAGACGCGCAATTATGGATATTTAACATGTACAAAAACAGGACTAATGTGGAGGCCGCTAGAATTTACGCTCATCTCTTCTCTGCGCATCAGACTCAATGCATAAGGCGCGTTCTTTAGCTCTGATGACCATGCCTCTTTCAGTATTTTTTTTGCTCTATGATTCAATTTTTTCGCTCACTTGTGTCGCTTCCCACATTTACGTATCTTTTATGTTCTCTTATGAACCTCTCGATGCTCTTCGAACATACACAACTCCCGTAATGTCAACATAAAAAACTTGTTCATCAACTAAATACATTGCCTTTAGCAAATTTTTTATGATTTCCGAAGAACATTTCGGTGTTTTTTCAATGTCTCCTCTATCTATCTACTAATAAGATAACAGAGATTCATCATTACGATTGGAAAAAATTAACTGCTGGTCAGAAGCTGAATTTAAGCTTAAATCACTTCAGCGACAGACAAATTTAACTTGACTTTCGAATGAATGTTGAATGAGAGTGAATACGAGATTAAAAAACATGAGGAATCCCTTGTGGTACTCACCGAAGAGTCTGAAGAAGGTAAACCAGAGAATGGTGACGAAAACGATGATGATGAGGGATTCAAAGGTGATGGTACAGCCGGTAAATGATCAGACAATATAGTCTCTCATGATCACTAGATTATCGACAATGGTCTTTCACTAACTACTCATTTTTTGGATTCACAAAACCAATACATTTTTATGGACTATTCGCAACTGTTACTTTGAACTTGACCATCGGACACGGGCAAGAGGTGAACTCACGAAAGCCTACAAACATTATAGAAGTGAAAAAAGTTGTAGTTTTGCGCCTTTAGATAGGAATTTTTAGGCTGCATAGAGCTGAGGGTTTATTGGAGCACTTGTTCCACTTTTGGATTCGATTCTCTTGTGTCCGGAACAATAACAAGATACATAGTTTAAAAGTAAAAGCAAAAAAAAATAGGTGGGAGTAGCGCAGTGGTTAGCGATGCCGTCAATCAAGAAGGAAAGGCGCTATATCGAGCTCCTCCCCTACACTGCCTATCTCCAAGACTTCAACAAGAGTCCACTCGACAAGCATTCTAGGACATTCATAACGAAGAAGAACTCAAGCAGCAGCCGAAAGAGAACGCTAAACATTCGAAGGTCACTGTAGATGATGAATGCGAGGGAAAACTAGTCGAACGCGAGCATCCGCACTGGGATCTGTTGGGATCCGCACAGTAGGTTTGACGACGAGTAATGTGAAAACATATTCTAGTACTCGCAGCGGAATTCAAATCAGATGGACAAACTCATCCGAAAACGGTTTCCTGTAAATTGTTAGCTAATGCGCATGGCACTACATGTCCTTTGGTGTAAGATACTGATTTCGTACACCATGTTTAGCAAAAAAAGTCTGTGTGGACAAACAAATAACCAGAAGCATGATGCACTCAGATCAATGCATACAGTCCTGCCTACCTCTTAAGCATTGATGTAAATGCAAGTAGTCGCTTATGCTCTAAAGATGGCCGTAAACCTAACACTTACCATTGAATCCGTCAGAGCATACTTAACATCACCTTCATCATATAATGGGAGCGATTTAATCAACTCTGCCCTGAAAAAAAAGCTGAAGATACGATATGAAGATACAATACGAAGTTTGAGTTTGGCACTATCCTATTTAGAAGGAAAAAAATTGGGACTTTTTGATGACGGAGACAGAACACAAGCAATACAAATTATAAACCTGTCTTAACAGATTGTGACTGCTTCGATTCTTGGAATAAATGCGAATTTTCTATACGTTAACTGTCACACAGAGTAATATTTATTTGACTTGAACGGCCCGTCTTCACTTGTTATGCGGGCCTCAGCATAATCTCCATATTTCGGAGTTTTACTGGTTTAGCCATCGTGTTTCATTGGAATCCCGAGGTCAGCTTGGGCAAACTCTGCACCAGGTCGTCACCATCATAGATGCAATCGCAGCCCTCGTGAAACAGAGGGAGATTTGCCATCATGCGACTAGATTGATAGCAGGATGGCGGTGGATCCTGGTATTGGTTTACTCTTACCTGCCCTTCCTGATGGAAATGCCGGATTCCTCAGCTTGGGAGACCCTGCTGAGGGGATGAATCTACTCGCTGTACATCGCATCCCGACACCCAGGAACACCTCCCAGCGACGATGAGACAGTAAACCGTCGGGAGGCCTATATGTGAACCATCACACGGAGGAATACTTATAATGAAAGAATAACTACATGCTTGATCACGTTCAAGGGAAAAAAATAACAGCGATGCACTCTCGAGATAAACTGTTAATTTTCCTTTATCGGACAAATTGCTCACGGAAGAAAGTCCAGAATATAAAAAGTTTACTCAAAGACATTTAAAAATATGTATGAAGTTGTTATAAATATGCAAATCACACTTGTAAACGAAAACTTTCCAAACCTGCTACTTCCAATGTCGCTGAAATGATCAGACAAAACGTCATCATGGCGATACCTACGAATTGTAATGATGGAAGACACAAGAACCGAAATGCATTCCAATCCAGGATGTGCCATACGTGCAGCAAACAGGAGGGGAGACTGACCAGCCGCATTCCTTTCAAACAACTTAAGCCAGAAATACAAATGAAAATCAGTATAGGAAAAAAGGAAAGAATTCATCCAATTATTCAAGCATCTTCTATTTATATAACCGCATAATATTTTCTCCACGGACCCCCCTCATATGAGGGATCTCGAGCCGGTTAGTCGCGAGGCTACGTAGCGCGACCCCACGTGGTGGATAGGGTTTAATCGCGGACCAAAAGCGACCATTGCTTCCCTGAGACGCAGGTGGATCCAGGGGATGGACTCCCTGTTTCTGTTGCGCCGATTTGGCACATACTTTCTGTATTCGCTAGGCGTTTGCATGCGTGCGTAGGTGGGTGCGTTCTCGCTTTACGCGGATTGTATTCCACGAGTCAATTCGGCCAAAAGGCAGCAATCAAGTGATAGGGAAGTATATGGGAGGCGGTTAGGAGTCGCCTCCAACAAATAAGCTCCATGTCCACTCTGGGAGAGCCTAGCAAGCTACCCGTGAGTATAACCAGCCCCCACTTTCAGAGCCCAGCAAGCTATACGTGCGTATCAAATATGCTAAACACAGTAAAAAAAAAAAACGGGCCTCATTTCCCTGACCCCGAAAGAGCCCCCAATTTCGTAGCGTCGGGTAGGACGAGTACGGAGAGGCTGCTAAAATCTCAGGGCCAATGGAAGCTGTCTGGATCAAGAACTATGGTGGCGATCACCTACAATGCACGTACACTTGCATTCGAGTCCTCGATAGAAGACTTGCTCATACAAGCAAGAATGATAAGGTACGACGTCATCGGCCTGGCCGAGACGAGACGACGCCACCCATTCAACGCTGTCTACGACACTGGGGAAGAACTGTTCCTCGGAACATGCAACAGTACAGGCGTAGGCGGTGTCGGCTTTCTCGTCAATACGAGTTTGTCCATGAACATCGATTCATTCCAACAGCTTACAACCCGAATCGGACGTTTACGATTAAAGAGATGTGGATCAATACCGGCTTTGACAATCCTGGTATTTTACGAGCCGGCATCAAACTATGACGAAAAAGAAGTCGAAGCGTTCTACATGGACTTGGAAAAGTTCTACAGAGAAGACCATATATTCTTCAAGGTCATCAATGGAGAGCCAGGGCTGGACAAGAAGCAAGTTTGAGGAACGTCAAATTGAGACCCATGAATTTAACAGCTTACAACCCGAATCGGACGTTTACGATTAAAGAGATGTGGATCAATACCGGCTTTGACAATCCTGGTATTTTACGAGCCGGCATCAAACTATGACGAAAAAGAAGTCGAAGCGTTCTACATGGACTTGGAAAAGTTCTACAGAGAAGACCATATATTCTTCAAGGTCATCAATGGAGAGCCAGGGCTGGACAAGAAGCAAGTTTGAGGAACGTCAAATTGAGACCCATGAATTTGAATGGAGCGAACAGGGTGAGCGGCTCTCTGAGTTTATCACGGCGACCAAGACCATCCATGATAACTGGAAATTCCAGAAGCCTCATCGTCAACACTGGAAGTGGGCATATCATCACGTAAGCGCCATGAAAGCTGAGAGTTCGAAACTCACCAACAGACGTCTGTCTCCAGAAACTCTCGAGCTAATACGCCAGCGTGGAATCGTACGAGCTGCAGGCAACTACCGTCCCAGTTTGCGAAACAATGCAGACAGGCGATGGAAGAAGATCTTAAAGAGAGAAGAGCAGCAGTAATGGTCGAAGCTGCAGAGGCTAAGAAAGGCATTCGCAGAGCCCGCCGAAGCTTCCCCAATTACAAGACCAAAATGATTGCACTTCGACGCCCAGACGGAACAATAACAGCGTCCAGAAAGGCAATGGAGAAAATCATCGACGATTACTACTCAGATCTCTCCGATAGCCACGTCCATCTTCCGTCTTATGAAATAAAAGAGGATGGATATATTGCATCACCGGTTCTCCCTTCCGAAATCGGACACGCCATTTCGTCGGTGAAAAATCGAACAGCACCAGGTCCGGACAGGATGAAACCAGAACATCTGGAAAACCTTCCGCCAGTCCTCGTAAACACACTGGTTTGGTTCTTCGCACATTACCTGTCTAAATGCAATGTACCTACTCAGTGGAAGACCAGCAAGACCGTGTTGTTGTTCAAGAAGTGCGGCCTACACGATACAGGCAACTATCGCCCAATCTGCTTGTTGTCTGTCGTCTACAAACTTTTCACTCGAGTCATCTTAAACAGGATTGACAGAACACTGGACGAAGGACAGCCGTGCGAACAAGCAGGGTTTCGAAAAGGATTTAGTACGATGGACCACATTCACACGTTAACAAGGCTCATAGAGGTATCGCGAGAGTACAAAAGACCGCTCTGTCTCACTTTCTTCGACTTAGAGAAGGCCTTTGATTCAATTGAGATAGAAGCAGTCATGGAAGCCCTTGGTAGTCAACGAGTATAAAGATTCTTCGTGAGCTGTACAAAAATTTCACAACCAAAATTTCTCCATTCTACAACGATATTAACGTCGACGTCAAAAGAGGAGTTAGGCAAGGCGATACAATCTCGCCAAATTATTTACGGCCGCCCTCCAGAACGTCATGCAAACATTGGAATGGGATAATACGGGAGTGAAAATCGATGGTCGGCAGATACATCACCTTCGCTTTGCTGATGATATCGTCCTTATAACACCAGACATTAGCCAAGCAGAACGTATGCTTGTGGACTTTGATAAAGCGTGTGGAAAGATTGGTCTTCGACTAAATCCCAACAAAACGATGTTCATGAAGAACGGATTGATTTCGTTTGCACCATTCACGCTAAACGGAACGAATATTTGCGAATATTCCAGCTGCGTCTGTCCAGTTCGGGAAATCAACATGATGAACGACTTAGCTCCAGAGCTGAGCAGAAGGAGACGATCAGCTTGGGAAGCTTTCAAGAGCATCGGTGATGTAGTGAAGAAAACAAACGACAACTGACTCTGTGATCACCTTTTCGACTCAACGGTACTTCCTGCCCTAATGTGATAATATTTTCTAAAAAAATAACCAATTAAAAACGAATCCAGTGACGATGAAGATTTAGGAACTTACGTCCAACTCTCCGCAGCTAATAAGCAACTTGAGCATCTCCACATCATTGTTTGCTATTGCGTGATGGAGTGGACCAAGTCCGTTATCATCGACATGAAGAATAATATGTTTACTGTAGTTCACAGGTTCCAGGAATATAAAGATTCAGAGCGAAAGCAAGATCAAATAATGTTTTCCAACTAAACACGATATTGAAGTAACGAATTTGCAAAAATGATAAGAATGATTATAATGATGCATTCTTTAAAATATTAAGTCAATCCTCCACCACACCATATCTCCATTAGTTTTGAGAGAAAATTTACCGCATCCACGAAAGCCTCTTTACTCGAAATCATCTCTTTAACAGCGTTGAGGTCACCACAGCGAACTGCTGATAAAAGAGGTGACTCAGCTAAAAAATGTTTAACATATCGAGGGAACAAAAACAAAGCAGTTACAATATCTATCAATATTTTTTAAAACAGGCCACAAGAAAGTCTCCCTCATAAATTCACCTTTCACTGAGAGGTATATTAAAATTTGTAAACATTGCATAGGAGGAACCGGACTGCTTGACTAACAATAAGAAATAAATGTGTGCAAGCAAACTATCGCATTTCATCGCAACACCTTGACTTTGATACAAACAGCTTGGATACATGTAATGGGTGTTCTACTTTGGAGAGATCTGAAGACCCTAGCACTTTTTCCTTCTATGACGATCGCTACTTTAGGTGGGAGTTTATTCAAGCACAGCCGAGTAAACATCCGTAAGTCCTAGTTCGCGATCTGTAAATCGTTCCGTTCCGTAATCTGTTAAAACTACGAATTCAGCTGGTTGACAACAGCCACAAACATATCCGACCGTTTCATAGGGAATCGTCGAAGAGGACACTTGCACCGTCTTGAACTCCATTCTACAGTTCTTTTTGTCCACCTATCTCCTGCTATTCTTATTATATGACCAACTTATCCACTTTTCGATATTTCGATATCGATACGTATTCTCCTGAATCTCGAAGGCAAGAAGTGACTCCAAGGTCTGTGCTGCGCATTCCAGGTAAACACTGTGTGTTCCGATTATAATCCAAAACTTCCTTTTTCTGCGTAATTGTTCCCAATGTTGTTTTTCATGTCCACTTAACGCCAGATCGACGATCGAAGTGGTGCCGGAGAGCCATGAAGTTCGACTCCTTCACGTGCGCACCATGGAGATTCCGTGATCTGTGCATTCTTCCCGATTTAAGCATAATCCTAACTTTTTTCACTTCGTTTGACTCATAGAACATCTTTCTTGCTTCACCTCCACACCTCGAAAAGATGACGATATCGTCAGCAAAACAATAATTTCAGAGGAATTTATGAGCATTTGCCTTCTCATGCCGATCGAGTAACTTCGACACATACTGTAATGTGGCCGTAAACAGTTTTAATGAGATAAATTTGTGTCATCGTAACCATTTCCCTATGGGCTTGGTAAGGAGTTGATACAGACGCCCCATTTTTTGCAGCAGTTATAGTGACAGGTAGCTATGCTGCTTTTGTAGTAGAGATAGCAACAAACGCTGATAGGATTGCATTCCCCTTCTTTCTGTTCTGCTTTTTTTTTACAGTAAAGATCTGGATAACGTACAAATGGACGCTCACGAAACACTTCCAGGATTCTAGACACGAATGATCCGTTCAGGAAAATCCTTGCCGATAATCTGTCTGCCCATCTCCTTAGGTGTGATCCAAACTCTTATCATGCATCATAAGAACTTTGTCAGAAGTATGGAGAGTACATTCAGCAACCAAACTAGGCAGTTGAGAAGATTTGTTCGTCGGCTTGCTATATCAAGATGAAAATGCATGAGGTCCCCCACTGGTCCGGGCTTTGTTCATTTTGAAAATGAATTACCACTTAATTTGCAAGATGCGCAGACAGTATGTGACTTCTAAGCAACTCTTATGTTATCTGACTGGAAAAAATCCGTTTTGGTGTTACTACAACAGTAATATTGGGGCTCGTAACGGAGCTAGTAAAATCCAAAAGATTTGAATAGAACCTTCCCGTTATCAAATCCATGCCATACTAGGTAGCAGTAACCTTTGTTTTCTTCATCATGGACATTAAAACAGTTTGGGTTCTGCAAAAAACTGCAACTACCACTTCTTCGTAGCCCTGTTAAGCATTCTTGCAATTGGATGAAGGTCTAGTTTAATTTTTTGCATAAAACTTTAGTTGTGATAACAGTATGATCCGAAGTTGTCGTTTGGCGAATTGAGGTGTTCTCAGCACAGCTTTTAAGTCCTTCGACAAGCAGCTTATATAGAAATTCCTCAGATCTTCCTTGATCTCCCAGTAATTTTCGGAAAGGGTTTCATCCAGAATAATTCCATCGTAAATTAAATGCATATTTTTCAATAGGAGATGGGAAGACATCGTTTCCATTTTGTCGCTGAATGGAGTTTTCACTTTGAGAAAGAAGTAATCGGACCCAGTACAGAATGACGGTATAACCAAATTGTTAAAGCAATACATGTACTGTTTGCGAAAAAGTGATCAATTTCGGCATGAGTGATACCGCTCTTTCTTTCTTCTGAGTAAATACATTTCCATGGATGAGGTGTGCTATGGAGAGGAGCTATGAAAGTCGTTTTTATTTTCCAAATTTTTTCTTTCATCTTATCCGCTTCTGCGAAGTCTGGAATTGAAGACTCCAACAAAAAACAAACTTTTCGTCGTATATTACTTCCCAAATCTTTTGACGCGCTAGTTTAAAGAAAGACAATGACCATGAGGAGAGGGGTATTGTATGAGAAAACGTGATCGGTAACAGATGGATGGCCCAAGAGGCAATCGACATTGTAAGACGGAATTTTCCTTTCACAACTGAATCAGATCGTGTGACCTAGTAGTATTTGGTGCGAGTCAGCCCTCGTAACAAGCGTCTGCTGCTTCATGAAAAGTTTTGTGGAAAGTTTTAATGAATTTCTATGCAACCTGGGATACTATCGCTTTTCACTGGTTGTCTCATCGCTATATGTCGTAAGCAAAACCCCTTAATATGGAGAGCACTGAGGCTCATTCATCGGTGATTGAAGTATCTGATTTTCTCTGGTGCCTCAAAACAGCTGAGTTGGGGATCCACAAGATCGTCACTAACGAACTGGGTCGTTGTGAATCAAACAGAGATTGACACCGTCAACTAGGATGGCGGTAGATACCAACATTGGTTTACTGTTATCTAAGTTTCTGGATGAAGATGTCGAACTACTTCATAGATTAGAAGATCGTATTGGGAAGAAACTCAGTATTATATAACACCATTCGAAAACTACAAAATCAATAATATAATTGATCCACTATATGTAAATATGTAATGCTGAAAAATTCCTTTGATAGGATGCTTTTGTGTTACATGTTAACAGACAATAGTGATGCCAGCTCTTGCGGCTTTTAAATGCCAACCCAAAGAAAATATTCCCCTAATCGCTGAATGACTGCAGCCGGTTCATAACAGTATACAGATCTCTCACTTTTCAAAAATCTCCCAAATTTATGAAACAAATTACTCAAAATATTGGCAAAAAATATTGTGCATAAATGGCTGTAATAACTACGATTTTCTCACCGTCGATGATAGGTGCTAACGAATTTTCGGCATCCTGGAATTAGTGGTTCGAATAAGTACTCGGCAAAGAAATAATAAGTACAATATTAGTTGCACAATTAATAGCACCTTGGAGCGAGTATTCTGAGAAGTGAGAAGTGAGAAGTGAGAGTATTCTTCCTTTTTGCCGTTCTCCGGTGACGTGGAATATGGTGGCGTGGGCGGTTGATAGGGGCAACCAGGATAACCTACAATCTATGAACACAGTGGAGGGAAAACATGATTGTACGACACTGTAAAGGGAAGTTGTCTACTTTAGGTGTTTGATTACCAGGTACTAAATTATGTCTCTTCAAAAAACAATGGGCACTTTACAAATATCCAATCCAAAAATTGCACAAAACGTACCTGGAATTTTCCAGCACGGCGCGAAAATTGTCTTTTGTCTTCTTTTTCTACTCTTTACAATTGCTATAATAATACCAGTGCATGAAGTGACAATAAGCACCGAAACGATTAAGAAAACTAATGTCAGAACCACTGGGAAGTTCCATGGTTGTAAACCATAAAGCTGTAATATTGACACTTCATCAAATAGCACTAGAAGTATTTTTTCTTTGATAAGCTTACATGAGGTTGAAAAATAAATTTTATTTGGTTAACGTTTCGACTGTTTCGTGCTCATCAGAGCCGATGATCCAAGTCGATGTTCCACAGTTGTTTAAGTTCTCGACGTGGTGTCTTCGTCTTCGTATCGAGCCGGACTTCCTCAGTGGAGCATCTCTCGAATGAGCCAAACTTGGCTCGATACGAAGATGAAGACGCCACATCGAGAATGCGAACAACTACGAACCGTCGACTCGGACCATCGGTTCTGATGAAGACGAAACCATCGAAACGCTAGCCGAATGGAGGTTATATAACAACCTCGTGTAAGCGTGTCAAAGAAAGAATACATATTGATTAGTCATGTCCAAGTTAAAGGAAAGTCGATTTTGAAATATTGTCAAGTTCTTTGCTAGTATTAGAAGTTACAATAGCTCCCACAAGAAAAAAAAACGATTGCGCTTAACAATGAGATGAGCATCACCTGTCTTTGCTTCCAAGTAATATCGCGAATGGGTAAAGTCTTTCCACTAATTGGACGAAACCGTGTTAATTCCAAAGCAAGGTAGGTGGCAGCAGCACGAAGGTCGGTGAAGCAATGTGGCTGTGAGTTGTTTCCTCGACTTTTAAGTCGACAGGCAGAAGTATCAACATCGAAAAAAATTATAGTGCCAGTAGCAGTAGTTTGAACAGCACTGAAAGATATTAGGCGTAGAAGTTACCATGGATTTCGAAGCAGAATGAAATGCAAAAATAAAAATACCAATTCTACAGAATAGATAGGATAAAATACAAGACAATTAGGATAAGATAACACCCATATTTCAACCTAAAACACACTTTACAAATGTCTTAGGAAATCCCATTATACAACGGCTCGGATATGTCAACTTTTTATTTGCTGCCTACTACAATTTTTTCTATTTGCAAAACTCCGAACTGCAGGTGCCTGCGCGGGGAACGAACGCGCCATTACCCTTTCCAGTGGCTAACGCGTTCACCACCACACCATGCGAGTCTTTGGTTTCACCTTTCTTTCAGTTGGTTTTGATCTACAGTTAGGATATTTTTAGAAAAAAATTTCACGGTCTACTACAACAAAAACCATCATAGACGGATCAGAATCTACGGAAATTGTGGAAACATAAAACAAAGCAGCCTAGACTTGGACTGACCTTGCAAGTTCTTCATTAAGCACAACACGATTTCCCTGACCATGATCAGAACTCCATTCATATACCATGACACCATCGACATCTTGCGCGAGACTCACATGCGTATAGAGGCGCTGGCAAAACGATTTTAATACACAAGCTGATGGAATAGAGTAGCACCACTGGAGGAAGAATGGCAAATATGCCCACAGAAAAAAAACATAAGGACCTGAGCAAGTTCCGCTTGAAGTTGTCGCAAATTCTTGACGGCAATATCAGGTGGTAATCCTAGCGCTACACCAATCATATTAACATTGCGGCTACGAAACGCATTCTTAGATCCCTAAAAGACTAATCACAGTTTTTTCTTCACACCTATGATGTAGAGTTCTGATTCTAATAATAAATCTCCGGCGCATAGAGCATAGGTATGAGCAAACATTAAAAAATACATAGAATATTAAATACAGAACATTTCTATAGATGACAAAATATAACAAAATTCTTTGAATCTAATAGTTTTAGTTTTGAATCCCGCTCATAGGTTATTGTTGATGGCACTGGTAGACAGAAAACTAGCTAAGAGACAGGCGAAACGAAGGACCCGCATGATGCGGTGGTGAACGCGTTAGCCCCAGGAAAATGTAATAGTGCGTTCGTTACCCACCGCAGACACCATTAGGCTATTCCTTCAGTATTTCACGATGACTAATCCTTTCAGGTCGAAGCTGATTTTTGACAACTTACAATAATTTCTCGAGTACTCAGTTTTGTAAATGTCTCAGCATCATCGATGTTATATCACACATAATACCCTGCCGTGAAAAACTGTAATGGCCAGCAAGTAAAAAATTCACATAAAGAGCTTTATTTAAATCTGACTCACATTGCAATCACCGCCATCGAAGCCACATTCCGCTCCGGCACAATCGTCGTCACAATGCCCATCTCCATACTTATAAGCGCAGTCGGAGGGATTTCTAAAACCAGTAAATGACGAAAACAAACCAATGCAAAAAAACTTGCCTTTCGATTCAAGCAAACTCAATAAAATTGCAACAGACGTACAAAATCCAACTTGAATGCACCGGTAATTTAACTGGTAACCAACTGTTAACTCATCTCTAATCTCTATGATGAACCATGGTTCTCTTAGAGGACGGGTGAGTACAGAAGATACAGAAATCGACTTCAGAAGATCTGCAGGACTATTTCAGATAAAGCAACATGATTCTATGATGAACCATAGTATAAGAACACATAGGTGAACAACACCATAGCAACCACGGATACCGCTAGAGCGATATAACAAAGACTATCTTAGAATCCTGCTTTGTTTTCAACTCCTTAAGTCTTTTAGTCACTGGAAAACCCAAAAGACCGACATTCTATACATCTCGGAATAAATAATGTATGTATTTTTATACGTTCTTATGGACTGATCTCGTTGACTTGATGCATGGTTGGTATAGTTGTCGCAAATTTAAGAGTTGGTTGTCTGGTTTAATGAAAGAGAATGTAGTAACAACGTTCTTAACTAACCGACACACAAAATCATCACGTTTCACACAGTCAAAGCCGTCGAATAAGCAAGATTCACGATTGCAAACCTCGTCGCATCGGCCATTGTCAAAAACTTTAGCGCATACTTCCGGTCGTTCAGGACAACCTGGAACGTGGAAAACTCTTACAAAATAAGTAATTCGTTTCAAGAGAAAATAGAAAATGCCAAGTGAGTAGAGCATAACTTGCCAAATTTTTTGTACTCCCTAAAATATGGCACGCGGTGGGAGCAACGGGTACCACCAAATCCTGAATTAAGACAAACATGTAAATTATTAAAACAAAAAAAAGCATACTGGGCAGAATAATAAAAGGAGGAAGAAAACTACGTGAACTAACCATCCTCGCAAAGACAAACGTAACGAGCACCACAGATTCCTCCGTTGTAACAGTAGTTCTCACCCTAAAACTGAACACCCCTGGAAGTAAAAGAAGAAAAAAGTGAGGCAAACAGTCACAAAAAGAGCAACGTGCCTTTTTCTTATAGATCTCACACAAGTCAACCTCTACTTCACAAAATTCGCCAGTGTAACCAATCGGACATAGACAAGAATATCCCCTGAAATCCAAGAAAAGTGCAGAAGAATGAAAGTGTTTCTGATTGGTTGAGGTTTCCAAGTGTTTAGTCAATTAACTCTAACCATACGTTTATTCGTTCGTCTTTGAAACACAATTTTGAGGTACGGCTTGCTGTAGACCTGTTACTTTTGGTCGAATAAATCAAATCGAAAGGCATCGCTTTTGCATTTTGGAGTACTCGAAAAAAAAAATCACTGAACGTACTTGTCCTTTTTATGTTTCGCCACATGATTTACACATTCTGCGTCTGATGGACACGGTCTAAGGGAACATTCGTCTTTGTCCAGCTCACAGTATTGTCCCTAAACGTCTAAACGAGTCCAAAACGAAATACGTTCTTGTACTAACCACTGCCTTTGAAAAGGCATAAAAAATAGAGGCAAAGATATTAAGCTGGACAAAAGCCTACAAGGCGGCTTTAACTCCTACACCAGCGGATAATCGAATTGGGTTACTTACTTACTTGGATATCTGGATGGCCTGTCTTCACTGGTTGTATGACCTCCAGCATAACATCCATTTTTTTCGGAGTTTCGCTGGTTTAGCTATTGCGTTTCCCTGGAGTTTTGAGTATAGCCCAGCCAAGGTCTGCCACAGGCCGTCAATACCACAGGCAATCGTAGCTCTTGCGGACTTGAGATTTGCCACCATGCGACTAGCTTGATACCAGGACGGTGGTGGATCCTGCCGTTGGTTCACTCTTAGCTGGGCTTCTTCATGGAAACGCCAGACTCCTTCTCAGCTTGGGAGACCCTACTGGAAGTATGAGAACTGTAATAAACCAGAACCAGTTGTACTGTACATCGAAGCCCAACATCCACTAACACCTTTCAGTCACGATGAGGCCGTAAACCGTTGGGACTAGATTAGAAAAGAAAACAGGGTAATATAGAGGTACAAAGTCACAAATTCATAAAACTCAGCTTAATCACCTCAAATCTATAATCACACTGACAAGTTTTCCGGCCGTCTTCAGCTGCATTGCAGTAACCACTCACACAGGGATGCGAGGGGCACAATTCCACCTCACACTGCTCACCTTATAACATGAATACTAGGTTTGGGTTATTTAGAACAAAATAGGAACTGAACTGTGTCATATATGACATCCACACAGATAGTCCAATATAAAAATGTCAAAATAAATCCACAAACAAATAAATACATTGTGTCTTCTTTGACCATTTCCTTAGAAAACTGACTTGATTTCGCAACATTTCGAAAAACACCCGTTTTAAAAACAATACTACCACGTGTTCTATCTCGAAACATGACATAAGGCCATACCTGTGCATAAAATACACTCCGAACGTTAAAGACAAAGAATAAACGATGAAGCTCGCGGTGTTGATCAATCCCTGAGGGACGCACCATGGACTCGACTTCATCAAGCATCGTTTGGAGGTGATTGAATGCATATCTGGCCTTTACAATGTGGCCTACCGATTCGTCGAGTTACTGCTGCTATCCTCCCGGAGAAGTCTGGTACCAATTTGCCGACCGCGGAGGGGCGGAAGGCTTGATGGGCCATGGGTGCGGAGATCGATTCCACGTGTGTTGCAGGGCGCCTCCGACCACTGCGCACACACGTCCTCCGAGCAGAAGGACCAAAATTAAAAAAAAAACAGACAGCACACTTAAAATAAAGAGGATAAAAACTGGATACCAATCCATCCTGATGTACATTGACATCTTCCATTCGAATCACAGAGTCCATTGTGACAAACGAAATCGTACGGACAACGCGATAACTCCCGGTCTCCAAAAACCGATCTCAACAAGAACGCCAGCAGTATTCGTGGAATCATCGCCAAGAGATCTGTGGCAAAACTGGATTTCGAAAGTGACCGGTGCCATACGAATCCGAAAGAACGCATACTGCATCGCATTGTAGATTAAACATTGCAGTCCTTGTAGTTTGTCCTTCGTACAAGTACAACTAAGTACCAACTACAAATTAAATTCAAGAAAACGATGAACTGAGGAGATAAAACTGACAGAAGAACAATAGATTCACGAGCACAGTACCAATGACTGAAGGAATTTCCTGAATGAGCGCATGCGGACGAGTTTCACGCGTCCTCTATACAGCCATCTGTACAGGTCAGGCTGCGTGCATTCCCAATATTTAGGGATTTCAGGGAAGTAGATGTAGTACTTCTTCCTCTTCTTTACCTACTTGGATACTTGGATGCTTGTCTTCACTTGTTGTGCCGGCCCAGTATAATTCCCACTTTTTTCGGAGTTCCCTGGAGTCCTGAAGTCAGCCTAGCCAAGTTCTGCCCCGTCGTCACCACCACAGGCAATCGCCGCTTCCGTGGATCAATGGGAGATTTGCCACTATGAGACTACTTTGATGGGCTTCCTGATGGGAACGCCGAACTCCTTCTCAGCTTGGGAGAACCTGCTAGGAGGATGAATACCCCCTACCCCTTTACCTACTTTTCGTTCGCTATAAAGTGTGTAAATAACGAGTATGAGAGGCGCCACTGATATTTCATCACATATTATCGTGCGCTGTGGGAAGTTAGCTAACCTTCTTGGGAAGAAGCTGATTTTTCGGGAACCGACGATATTTTCTCGATCGCCTTTATTTCAAAAGTATTTCAGAAATTCAGAGCTAAATTTATGAGGGGTACTTCGCTTTGTCACATTGATAGCAATATGATTGTTATGCAGGGGCGCGTGTGGCGCAGTGGTTGGAGGCGCCACTGCGATGCACACATGGATTCGATCTCCGTACCCATGCTCCACCAAGCCTTCCATCCCACCGCGGTAGGCAAATTGGTAATCCGTAACTTCTCCGGGTGGATAGCAGCAGTAACTCGACAAATCGGTAGGTCACTGTGAGTCATTTTAAAGGCCAGATATGCATTCAATCACCTCCAACGATACTTAATGAAGTCGAATGCATGGTGCGTCCCTGAGGGATTGCTCAACGCTGAGAGCTTTGTCCTTTTTTATGCATTGTCCTTTCATTTATAAATATGATTTTAAGACTTTGAAAACGCTGATGACGAAAGTTGACTTTTTGAACATTGAACAGAACAGCGGCAGCTAAAAACATCAGCGATATATTACGGAACATATCATTGTGTCCTTTTGGACCGAACCGTGCTTTCGCGTTCGAAGGATGAGCCTCCGTGTAAAAAAAAATGAAAGCAATGTACGCCATAGGTTCCAGAAAATTCGAATGTCATCGAAAGTTTTCAAACCGACCGTCATTTAACCTCGGTAGTAAAGCAATGGACTTGTTTAAATTGTTGAGCTTACACGAGGTTGATAAAATCGACTTATTCCGGCAACGTTTCGACGTCTGTCGTCTTTCTTCCTTTCGTCTCCTTGTCTTTCCTCTTCAGAAAAGGAGATCTGTGGGTTGAAATTCCATTATGAGCTGAGATAAGTTGATGCAAGCTGAAGGTGGCCGCTTTTTTTGTATTGTGGAGCTACTACCGAGGTCAAATTTCGCCGTAAATGCTAAGCCACCAGGTGATATACTTTATGATTGGATGCGTGACGATTCATCCATAGCCCTTTTCCATGTATGTGAGGTATAAATGAATACCAGTTGTGTGGAATAGGTTTCTATAGCATTCGGAACAGCTCCATCGGTTGTTCCCTACTTCTGAAGTGTGCAAATTGAAGCCGCATCTCATATACCATACTCAGCATCTTTGTACTGAAAACGATTGAAATAAGATGGTTTTAACTTTTGTATACTACCTATTATTTTTTTATGGTAGGGCACTATGTGAAATACAACCACAGAGATGCTGAGATTTGAACTAAACTCGGGACCTCAGGTGCGCTTCGAACCTGCGATTACCCTTCTTGGGAGCTCACGTGCTCTTTGCTTCATTTCAACTGGGTTCATTGCTAATTTGTGCTTCCTGGGTAATTCACATTGACGGGTGATTGCTGATAGCACCATTAAAATTAAAAAAATGGCTGAGGGAAGGGCAAAGCAAGGGCTTCGATTTGTGTAGTGGGTCGCACGTGAGCCACCGATAAGGGTAATCGCGGATTCGAAGTGTACCTGAGGTTCCAAATTTTGCTTCTATCTCAGTACCCTTGTTGAAGTAACAGATCACAGTTGGAATCCTTAAACTCAGCATTATTCACTGATTCATATGACTATTTGCTTAACGAACCTAATGAAGATGTTAGGTAATACACGTCGATTTCAATATGTCGTTTACTCTAGCTTTCTTTTGCAGTACAGATCCTTTTGCACTGCTTTCATATTCATTAGATAGCGTCCACCTCACAAATGACATGCCGGAAATGGTCCGAGAACAGTTACACTTCACATTTTATACTTTCCAAGTACATTTTTTCGACCAAATCTACTCTTCCCATCTTTGAGATTGATGCTCATTAGCGGGGTCCTGCAATAATTCCCTATGGCGAGATCACCACAGATTGGTAGGGGAGTGAGTTATGCCTGCCTCACAAGTAGATCTATATGAGTCGGTTATTCCTAACTTGTGTATACACTGTGTATAGTATAGAGACTATTGATACTGGAGACAATAAGTGGTTTCATCTTAGGAGCACATACCCTATATGTGACTTTTATAAGAAAATGTCTGTTGCGCGCAAATCTCTAAATCATAGAGGAGGGCACATCGAATTTATCGAATATTTAGGAAAGGTTCAAATAAATTTCTGTGGCAACTGAAAGTGTACTCCATATTTTCCGAAATTTACTATATCTAGCAAACCCAACCTGGTCGTACTAGTGTCTAACGTTATAATCAACAATTCTGTCCCAATCTTAACCAGTGAACGTTCTCTATTCAGTAAATGCTGCCCAAATCGCGGATGTGTGAGCCATTCATGCAACCCTTTGCCCCAATCCAAACTAAGCTCTTATGCCACTGCTTCCTTAACTGCAACACACTGAGGCCCCTCACAGGCTGATGCGACATCGCGCTACCGCACATGAAAAAATGATGACTCGCAGTATGTGTTGTATTCAATGCATAGTGCTCCTAGCTAAAATTTAGGCATAGTACCACACCGTTTCAGCAATGCTTCGTTGACACTTGAATACTCCTGTGATTACCCATCTATCTGGCGCCTGATTTTTTGGTGCATTTCTAGTGAGTGGATATCAGCTCATATCAGTCATTGCGGCATGTCAAGTAAATGGCTTTGCTCATTTTGCTCTGCTTTTCCCTCTTTAACTCGGTTTTTCTACGTAATTTGCCGGCAGTTTCGTTGAATTTTATTTTCTATGTATCCTTTGAGCTCTTCTTCGCATTCTTCCATACTTTAAAACATTTCAGAGGCTTAAATATGATCAGGAAAAAGTCGTCCGGTATGCAGCTAGGTTTCCGTCAGCATTTGGTAGTTAAATTCACAACACAGATGAACCGGTATTTTTTATAAACACACATTTCATGAGTTAGCCATGTTCCATCATACAGATTTTAAATGAAATAGCAATCAGTTACTGATCAAATTTCTTTTTTGTATGTTGGACACTTAGGATACGATGCTAATCATTCGAAAACTCTCAAAATTTTTGGATAACTAAACTTCTTAAGTAGCTAGAATAAAAAATAATAAAGGATAAAGCGCCCGGCGTTGATCAATCCCTGTGGGAGATGCGCCATGCATTCGACTTCATTAAGTTTCGTTGGAGGTGAGTGAATGCATATCTGGCCTTTAGAAAACTCGTGGTGGCCTGCCCATGTATCGAGCCAGTGCTGCTATCCTCCCGGATGAGTCTGGTACCAATTTGCCGACCCCGGAGGGATGGTAGGCTTGGCGGGCCATGGGCGCAGGGATCGATTCCACGTGCGTGCCGCAGTGGCGCCTCCAACCACTGCGGTTACTTTACTTCCGAGATTAAATGACGGTCGGTTTGAAAACTACAGATCTTCAAAATTCTCTTGTCTTTCCACGATGACATTCGAATTTTCTGGAACTTATGGCATATATTCCTCCCACTTTATCTGGGAAATCATCCTTCGAACACGAAAGCAGCATTCCATCTAAATAGGAGATGATGGTGCTCAGTAATATATCGCTGTTTTTAGCTGCTGCTATCCTGTTCGTTGTTCAAAAGTCAACTTTCGTCATCAGCTTTTTCAAATTCTTAAAAGCTTTTATATATGGAAGGACGCTGCATAAAGGATAAAAAGGGCAAAGCTCTCGGCGTTGATCAATTCCTGAGGGATGGGCCATGGATTCGACTTCATTAAGTATCGTTGGAGGTAATTTAATGCATATCTGGCCTTTACAATGTGGTCTACCGATTCATCGAGTTACTGCTGCTATCCTCCCGGAGAAGTCTGGTACCAATTTGCCGACCGCGGAGGGATGGAAGGCTTGATGGGCCATGGGTGCGGAGATCGATTCCACGTGTGTGTTGCAGGGCGCCTCCTACCACTGCGCCACACACGACCCTCAACCGCATCAATTCGAGTCCAGAACAGTTTAACAACACTAGAAGAAAATATTTCAAACACTTGCATTGAATGTTCAAACAAAAACCCTTCAATGTTTTCAGAAATGAGAAGAAATGGCAACACAGAAAATCGAGAAATAGCAAATTGCTCTCTTATAAGTTCTGAATTAAAAAATGGCCGATAATCATGTGAATGGCAATGAGTAAAAATGGATGAAAACCAACTAATAATTTAATAATTAGTTAGCAGAAACCTAATAACAAGTTATTTCAAAGGAAACCTATTATCGCATTTGCTAATACGATTATCTTTTCAAAGACTTCTTCACAACGGTTCACCGCCTCATCGTGGCTAGGATGTGTTCCTAGTTGTCGGATTGCGATGTATAGCGGGGAATTCGTCCCCTGGTAGGATCTCCCAAGCTGAGAAGAAGTCCGGTGTTTCCATCAGGAAACTTAACTAAGAATAAACCAAAACTAGGATCCACCACCGTCCTAATATCAAAGTCGCATGGTGGTAATCTCGCTCTGATCCACAAGGGCTGCGACCGACTGTCTGTGGTAATGAAGACCTGGGGCAGACTTTGGCCAGACTGACCTCGGGATTCCTAGAAACCATAATGGCTTCACCAGCAATTCTCCGAAAAATGGAGATTATGCTGGGAACCGTATAGCCAGTGAGGACGGGCCATTCAAATATCAAGCATCAACTTTCAAAGACTTGATGTTTCACTGGCTAAAGGGGATATTTGTGGCATCGGTCTGCAGGGATTGATTCCTAAAAAGGTAACCGAAACAAGGCTTATTAGAAGAACAAAGTGAATGTCCACCGTCTCATTTCTATACATAGATAAGTGTATACCAGTGTATGATTGCAAATGCAGCATCGAATCTTGAGAACTGGAAGAGAAACTTCATGGCAACTATTAGATTTATAGCTATCGATCGTACTTTGGGGATTTTGTTGAGGGTTCCATTGATCCTGCATTTTTTAATAGTTGCCACAATCCTTCATTGATTTTTTCGTATTTCCTCATTATTTAATACCCATAATTTACATTAACTTCTGTCAGTGACAGTTAAATAATATCACAAAAAGTACGTACTAAGTGCAACGATCATAAAATCGAGACTACAGGTTTGCTAAACTGAGCCACTGGCACTCATGTGATGTGAGTGGGTGGAGCATTGGGGTTCATGGCGAGGAAGCGGGAATGCTGGGATATTACGAAATTGATATGTCGAGGGATCGAGAACGTATGACAAAGATTTCAGTGAAGGGGTAAACATGAGTTGGAATCTGCCGCGGTGTCCGGGTTTTGCTCATATCTCAGCATCATCGTTCTTGTATTTTACGTAGTACCTTGTTGTAAATAATAATAATAATAAGCGGTGAATAGGAAGTTAACGTTGTGATTTCGACTACAGTCTCAGCTTAACTGGGTTCAATGCCGATTGGTGCTCCGGAGATGGTTTGCATTAACGGGTGATTGAGGATGGCACCGTTATGGTAAGAAGTAAGCTGAGAGAAAGGCAAAGCAAAGGGTTCAATGGTGCGGTGAGTATTTCGTGAATGCTCGAAAAGAATGATCACAGGTTCGAATCTGGTCTAGAGTCCGAGTTTTGCAAATATCTCAGCGTCATCTTGACAAACTTATAGTTCGGCATTTGAAGACACTGTTCTGGTTTCACAAGCGTGTACCATGAAACACTGTGCATTTTAGAACTTTAACATGTTGTTTTGGTCGAGTACCAAGGACATACGTGCTATCGTGAAATCCAGTCTATAACCCATGGGCAGTCATCTCGTCAGACTCCGTTGAGGCACACCCTTAATGTGCAGGGTATGGAGGCAAGTTTTCTGCTGATCGAGCAAGTTTTTCCACCGGAAGGTAGAAAATGACGCAGAAGATTTCGTGTTCATCACCACAGAAGGCCATAGGGCAGCGCCAACGAAAATCCCACAGTATCAAGGGTACCATTTCCACGCAACTTTCAAAGTTTCCCGGGATGAGGAAACAAGCAGTTACTGTACAGATTTAACCAAATATAGGAAAGGTTTAGGAAGATCTATAAACTTTCATGCGACACCAAACGATAAAGCAATAACCAGTATCTTGATTTCTGTCACATCACCTATATCCTAACCACATGGCAAAGCTCATTCTCATTTTTCAAGCGCAACTTTGTAACTACCAACCACGGCATTGACATTACCACATTGGCATCGGCATACATCCTTATTCTCTATCTTCTCACTCAGTTGAAATCAGGTTATTGAAATCGCTTGTGTCAGTTCTCCTGCCACTAACTACTGAGTAACTCGAGATGGTCTCTGCTTAGTTCTGTAGTCTCTCCAATGTTATCTTAGAGTGGAATATGTCATACCTATTTGGCGAAAACAAAGAGCTTGATTTCTTAGTCTAGGATTTTCGAGAGTTTAACCATTGAATAACCTATTACCCACTGCCTATTATTTTTTTCTTTGCAGGGAGTTATGTGAAATACAACTACATTCATACTGAAATAAAGTTTGGAATGTACGTAAAAAACGCCTCTGAAGATGACGATACTACCGAAACGTCAACTTTCACGGAATAGAAAATAAAGTAACACCTCATGTTTCCTCAACAAGAATATCGAGATACTGAGATATTTGCAAAACCTTGACCACAGGCCAGATTTGAACCCACAATTATCCTTTCCAGGGCTCAAATGTTTTTCACTGCATCACTGAGGCCCTTGATTAGACCTTCACTCAGCCTGTTTATTTATCTAACAGTGCCATCAGCAATCACTCGTAAAATGCTCTTATCTATGAAGTAAAACTCGGTACTGAACCTTTTTAAGGGTAAAAAAAGGTAGGCGTTAGGGTAAAAAACTGGCTGAGAGAAAAGCAGGAAGAGTGCCTCAGTGATGCAGTGTTCAAGTCTGGCCTGGAGTCCAACGTTTGCAAATATGTCAACGCCACTGTGCTTGTATTTAACCACTGAGTTGGTGGTGGTATTGTTGTGTGCTTGTGGTCCCGTGAAACACATTGCACAAGATCTCCTTTCCGGCGGATATCTATTTCGGAATGGCGACTGTTTTTAATACTTTCCGATAAATGTAATCGCAAGTTCGAAGCCCAACTGAGGTCCCGAGTTTTGTCCAAATCTCAGTATCCCCACGTTTTCTGTTTCACATGATACCGTGCGATGAAAAAAAAAGAATAAGCAGTAAATAACAGTTAAAGCACAGTGGCATCCTCAGTTATTTTTTTAAAAGAAAACTCCTGTTACCGTCTTTAAACGATCATCGATGTGCACACTCGAATTCTGTCTTGAAGATTCATGTTTTTGGAAAAGTCTTGAACTATCAGCGTACTTGGCTTATGGAACTTTATTCCAGGACCAAACTTCGATGGAATTTAATGCTGCCACCGCTGCTCTACCTTCAAGTTTGAACTCTTCATGCAAAACTTCCGGATTATCATCCTTCAAGAAAATCATTTAAATTAATCTAAAGTATGCTTACTTGGACTCTTGGACCGCATGCCCTCTCTGGTTGCGTTGGTCCTAGCACAATCTCCATTTTTCGGAGTTTTGCTGGTCTAGTAATTACGGCTCTCTGGAGTACCGAGGTCACCCTGGCCAAAGTCTGCCCCAGGTCGTCACCACCACAAGTAGTCAGCCTTTTTGCGAATCAAGGAAAGATTTGCCACCATGGAACTAGTTTGATACCAGGACGGTGGTGGATCTTGGTATCGGTTTACTCTTAATTAGAGTTCCTGGTGAAAACGCCGGACTCCTTTTCAGCTCAGGGGGCTGTGCTGGCGTGATAAATCCCCTACGCTGTACATCACAGTCCGACACCCACGAACACCTCCCAGCCACGATGAGGCGATAAACCGTCGGGAGATGAAGTATTACTTTATTAAACAACATAAGGTTCATAGACTTGGCCACGTTGACAGGTCAAGTCTTGATTACAAACAACGAGCATTTAAACAGATGGTCCATGACAATCACACTCTTCAATTCAACTTCTCCTTCATGCAATACTTTAACTTCACATATTGGCGAAACGGGCAGACCCTTGTGTATCCGTATAAAGGAACACCTAGACGAGTGTGCTGTCGAGCAACTCCAGTGACTGAACCAGACGCTTGCCTATGAACGTATTATACATGGTATATAACAGCTATGAATAGCAGTCGTATAGTGTGGAAACAGTTCCATAAATAAAATAAACACTTTTTTAGAATGGCTAATTTCATAACAGATAAAAACTGCCATTGTTTTTGCATCAACCAAACAGCAAAACATGACATTTGATCTTCAACATCTTAACATTTGCGCATGGTCTCCCAACGGTTTACCGCTTCATCGTGGTAGAGTGTTCCTGAGTGTCGAGCTACGATGTACAGCGAGGGATTCATCACACCGGCAGTGCCTTCCATGCTGAGGAGTTCAGCGTTTCCATCAGGAAGTCTACCTAAGTGTAAACCAATACCAGGATCTACCACCGTCTTGGTATCAAACTAGTCACATGGTGGCAAATCTCCCTCTCTTCCACAAGCGCGGCGACCGCCTGCGGTGGTGGCGACCTCGCAAAGACTTTGGCTAAGCTGACCTCGGGACTCCGGGTTACGACAGTGACTAGACTAGCAAAACTGCGACAATGTGGAAATCATGTTTGGGCCCGCACAACCAGGTGAAGGCAGGACATCCAAGTATACATGTAGGCTTCGAAGTAACATATGCACAGCTTCCGATCCTTCACTATCAACCTTTTGACTAACTTGTGTGACGTAGGATGCTCCCAACATTCCTTCCGATAACTCATTCGAAAACCCCTACCTCCTAGTTTTCCTGTTAATACAGTGTTCGGGTTCTTGAGATGTACATGAAAGATGGCTAAATTCTTGTTACTAGTTGCTATGATAAAGGATGTCTATGTTGTGCACAGGGTGCAGTCGTTGTACAAGGCTTCCATGAGTACTTTGTCGGAATGGAGCTGATGACCTTTTGAAGTCGCTAAGAATTTGGTTTCCATATGGATTTGATCCATCGCCTTGAAATCGTTTCAAGATCTTCATTGTTCTTATAGTTGTCATTCCTTCAACGTTCTTTTAGTCGTGTCGTGGTTGATCTGAGTAGCCGGTGCTCTAGTGACGATTATTTCAAGTTCTCCAGATGTTCAAGTCTGATTCTGTCGGGAACGAGTGCTTCACGGTTCTTCATGGATGCACTAATATATTAGATTTTCTGGAACGAATACTGTTAAAATGATAAATCAATCCCCTATGGCATGGTATGCAACCAAGTGAAAATGATTGTGGGAGAAGTCGAAGTCATGTATAACATTATTCAATCATTCCTGATTCAGGCCCAATCCACATGGGGAAAGCTTAGTATCTCGGCAATTTAAGGATTCCAGGAAGAATGAACTCGATCAAAACAAGATGATATTCGTGACAAAGACAAAAAATCCTTAAGCAGCAATCGAATCCACACACAGAAAGGTTTGAAGACCAGATGGTGGATACGACGAAACGAATCGATTACGAGGAATGCTGGGACCCGCACACCATGTGGGGTCGAGTCATATAATAAATGAAGGTTAAGAAAAACCCTCCTGCTTTCTTCTCGAAGTGACCTAATGTAAGGACATAGACGACGGTGTATGTCGAACCCAATCCTCATCCCTTCAGATATAAACATCTGGGTCATTACTTATTCAAAACAAATGGTGTTAGTCATCAAGAACATATACACGAGGGGATGAACACTGCCAAATATTTCAAGGAGTAGTTCTCATATCATAAACAGAACCTAGTCGTCTTCTACTATCGACTAGATTGATAGATTTTTACCTGATTCCCTTAGTGTGAATCACCAGGTCTTGGAAAAGGGTTCAGCGTCTCAGACTCAGCTTCCCAGCCTCCTGGTTTGGGATCACGAAGTTACATTAGGACCTAACGTTGAGAAGTAAGTTTCCAGCTGTCGGCGTTCCGTTTTTGAACTTCATATCATCCTATTTTATTTCATCTACACAAGTATTGTGACTTATTTTCTGCTTCGCTCCATCAGCGTTCCAGAATTATTTGATTGACTAGGTGAAAGCGCGGTTAGTAGTAACACTTGCTCAGTCACGGTAGCGTGGTGTTCGTCGTGCTCTTCAGTTCTGATGATACCTTGACGTTGTTATTAACTAGGCTTCGTAATTCCTCGGATACGGTAGTTCGACTGGAATGTCGCGGGCAACTAATCGCAATTGCTGAAAGGGACCATAAAAGCTACTGTTAAAAAACAGGTAATGGGTAGTTCGAAGACAGCTGGCCGTGATGTCTACTTACACATTTTTCACCTGAAGGTCTACTTCGCTTCATTTCCGTGTTAGACTGGACAAGTTAGACCAAGTGCATTTTCGAGACATCGACGATCCTCGTCAAACTCTTCGTCGAAGGCTCCTCATCTTCCATTTATAAAGCTGTTAAGCCTATGCAGACGTATTGAGGCTTATTGATTACATGTATTCCATATATTTTCTCATATAAAGGATAAAGGATATAATACTCTCGAGGTTGACCAATCCTGAGAGATGCGCCATGCATTCGACTTCATTAAGCGTCGTTTGGAGGTGATTGAATGCGTATCTGGCCTTTAGAATGACTCGAGGTTGCCTACCGATCTATGGAGCCGATGCTACTACCCTCCTAGACAAGTCTGGTACTAATTTGCCGACCCTGGAGGGGTGAAGGGCTTGGTGAACCTGGTGCGCGGGGACCGACCACATGTGTATCGCAGGGCTCCCCCGTCCAAAGCGTTGCGCGCCCTGTTGTTCCACATATGATTTTTTTTACTATATTTTTTTACACGACCCGTCTTTCTCGTCTGCTTTAAGAATTGCAGCACTTCTTCCATTGGTTTCATTTCCCCGCATCCATCATCCACGAACGTCTTCTGCGTGTAGGTTAGGTTTCTGCTTGAGGATTTTTTTCTTCATGAATGTCGTTGAATGATGGTCAAGTCAATTCTCCCTGGAATCCTGAGATAGCCTAGAGTGTTCCCACTTGGATTACAGAGAGTGAAATTTTCAGAAACAAGTTTGTTTCCAATTTCGCGATACGGGAGGGATGAGAAGCTTGGTGAGCCCGTAGCGGGATCGAACTAGCACCGTGCTCGTGATGATTGGCAGTAACTACTACTGTGTTGCCTGCTTCCCTTCTAATGTACAATATAAGTTCAGAGTAGTGGGTTTTAAGCAATTAAGTAAATTTGGCTGAGAATATGGAAAAACAGTTTGGAAACCGACTTAAGGTGAAGTTTAAGAAGTTCAGGGTTATGTAAGGCGCAAACCAATGGCTTGCCGTTTTGAATTTGCATTTTTTTAATCGAAGAATCGTTGAAGTGACTTCCCAGATATACTTCTGTTATAACTTTACAAAACCACTTTTAGGAAAAGGTACTTCTGCAAGATCCTGTCAGTGCCAATTTCGTGCTCTAAAATATTACCGTGGTTAAAGGACCTTTGTGTTTGATGTTGACTGAGGAGCATTTCATGAACGTCGTCTTGTACTTCCTTCCTTCATTTTCAATGTTCGAGTTCTGTCGTGAGAGGTACTGTGCAGTTTCAGTTAAATCTAGGTGTTCAGGACAGTATGTCAGACGTCGAAGAGACCATCAAGCGAATTCAATCCCAAAAGGGTGTTGTTGGTGTGATTGTTATGGATAGTGCTGGTTAGTCTTGGTTAGTTTCTAATGAATTCAAATTTATTCTAATATGGTAGGACCTGTTCTTTCGTTTTCCAGCTCAAATTTGAGAGTAGTTAGGATTCCTTTAAGTTGTTTCTGTGGTTTTCGAGAATGTCAGTAAGTGACCGCTCCGCTTAGGCCGAGCTATCCGCTCCACGCTCGATGACGACTCTACTACGAAATACTCGTCACTTCTTCAGCAGCTTTGCGAGAAGTCGAAGGAAGTCGTACGAGAACTAGATGGTTCCAACGATCTGACATTTCTGCAGCTTCGGACAAAGAAAAATGAAATAATGATTGCACCCGACAAGGACTATCTTTTGGCCGTCATTGAGAATTTAGCTCCGTGACCTTCACTTCCGTTATCCCTGAACATGGGACGGTGATAATATGGTGCGACTTCGTCTTTTGAAGTCATTATGGTTTCCTTTTCTTCCTTTTTTTCTTTTTTTTCTTGCGCTAGTACTAAGATTGAGCTCACCACCATCTGATGTTAAGGCAGAATGTGAAGCGGAAACAGTACACATTCCCAATACTTTCTTTTTTAGTTCCATAAAAATTTGTGGAGTTTATATTGTATCTCATTTGTCATGGGACACTAGCAACGTAGCCTCATAGTTCTACATCGTAGTATGTTTTTAATGAAATAAACTTTTTTTTGTATCGCTTTGTGAATTTGGTCCGGTTTGACCCTTTCTATGTTCTATGTTTTTTGAATTTATAGTGGCCTTTTCAGTTTTTCAGTTATATTAGTTGGAGATCTGATCTCAGCATGTCTTGGTTATTTGGAATGAAGCCGACTCCTCCACCGGAAATACCGTCGGATTTTAACCCACCAGGTGGTAGTATTCCACAAGATCCTGGTGGAAAAGGTATTTTGTGACATTCTTTTGAAAGTTGGAGGATGAGTCCTAAAGGAAAAAACTAAGCCAACAACTTTTGAGGTCAAACTGAAAAATCCGCGCGGATGGCTTATTCCTTTGACTCGACTGCTTTGGAAAGGGCGGCTAAAGCGGCAAGAGATCTGGAAAGGTTTCCAAATGCTAAAGAAGCTCTAGAACTCAGTCGCATGCAGGAGTTCACACGACAAAAGGAAATTGAACAGCAAACTAAGGTGCTTTTTTAATTTAGCATATTGGTATGGCAATGTTTTTAAATTTCACTGTGTTTTGTTAAATCATCCTGGATTGTTCGATGGACTAATCGTAGGAGTCGCTCCCGTCCTGGTGCCAGTTGTAGATGGACAAATTTCCAATTCGCTCCCAACCTGTCACACGAACCAAGCAGACGAAAGGGAAGCACATGATTCCAACGTATCTCACAAGACAACCAGGAATTATAAAAGAAGATCAAGTATAGATGTTGCCGATTCGAGATACATTCACGCTCAAAAATTGCTTTAGTGGCATCACTACCGGAAAATGTATACTTTATAAAATTTTTGAGTGTGTGGCGCAGTGGTCCGAACTTCCCTGCAGTGCACATGGGATCGATGCCCGAGCCCAAGTCTCACCAGGCCTTCCATTACTCCGCTGTCGGCAGATTGGTACTAGACTTGTCTTAGAGAACAGCAGCACTGGCTGGATACATCGGTGGGCCACCATGAGTCATTATAAAGACCAGATATGCACTCAATCACCTCCAAACGATGCTTAGTGAAGTCGATTGCATGGCGCATTGCTCAGGGATTGATCAGCCACGAATGCTTTATTCTTTTTTTTATGAATTGTTTTTATTATAAGTTCACTATCCTTTAAGAATCAGGTCAGCGTAAATAGGTTTGAGGTAGGAAGAGGGAGTATAAGTTATGTCCTAACTTTTGAACCGTTTTATTTTCCAGCAATTGGAAGCACAAATACAGTCGATGAAATCAGATCAAGCTCGTATTGCTGAAGAAGAACGCCGGAAGACTTTAAACGAGGAAACTAAACACGCGAAAGCTGTGAGCCTTATTTTTCATTTTTATTTTGGTATATTTTCTGTGGGTCTTCTGTTTCGCAGATATTTTACAAAGAACATTCTTTGGTTTAGCGAGCTGACTACCAAGACCAATTGGCACGAAAACGAGCTGAAGATGAACTGATTATGAAAAATAGGATGCAGGAGGAAAGCCTTAGAAAACAGGAAGAGAGCGTTAAGAAGCAGGAGGCATTACGAAAAGGTATATTCTCTTTGTCGTCCTTTGGAAACTACCATGTACATCGTAAACGTACTATCTTCAGAAGTGAGAAGAAAATGTAGGAATGGAATTCGTAACTACCGTTGCCTTTATTATGTTCATTCAAGAATGTACTTATAGCTACCATCGAGCACGAACTAGCACTAAAACACAAGTACGAGTTGGAAAAGATAGAAGTAGAAACCAGAGCACGTGCTAAGGCTGCTAGAGAGAATCGGTGAGTTGTTGTCAATTCGTTTTTTAGTGGTAACAGTACTGTGTAGTGTATCATCTAACTATCTACCTGCTCATTTACAGTGATGTAAATCTGGAACAAATGAAGCTTCACGAGGAAGAGAACAGGAAAACAGTTGTCGAAAAAATAAGGTATTTTTGCTTTGGTTAATACTTGGTGGTTCCTTAGGAATTAATGAACGTTCAGCGGAAGCTGCAATGAGATGTTACCATGTGCACGAAAGTTTTTGTTCCAGAACAAGTGGCGTTCTTCTTGGTGCTGGGCTTCAGGATTTTTTGTGTGATAAGAGCAAAATGACTGCTGCCGTAAGTGAAACTGCTAGTTTAATAGCCACTATTGATCGTTTTTATTTGTTTATTACGTTAAAATCGTTCAGGTCGGTACTTTAACCGCTCTAGCTGTAGGATGGTATGTTGCTAAGCGTGGAACCGGTAGGTTGATATCTTCATGCCACATGAGCTTTCATTGTTCTTATAACTTGTGAAATATTATATAGGTTAAAATTTCCTGTAGCCACCCGTTCAGGTGTCGTGGCTCGGTATGCAGAGGCGCGCTTGGGAAAACCCAGTTTAGTGCGAGAAACCTCCCGCATCACTCCGTTGGAAACTCTTAAGCATCCGTTAAAAACTGCAAAAATGCTTTTTAGATCGAAGCAAGACCCTCTAAAAGGAGTCGTTCTTGCGGTAAAAGATTTCCCCACTGTTCTTTTTCTTTCTACCCATTAAAAATTAGTGACCTTTCTATCCTAGCCGAAAGCAGAGCGACGACTCCGAGACATTGCCATTACCACATCAAATACTCGACGAAATAAGGTATCTTGTGGTACTACAGTCATTTTCTTAATCTCGAACAGTTTCATAATGGAGTTTCAGGGTCTTTTCCGCAATGTGCTTTTCTACGGTCCTCCTGGTACAGGTAAAACACTGTTCGCAAAAAGTTTGGCACAGCATAGTGGCCTTGACTATGCCATCTTGACTGGTGGAGACATTGCCCCAATGGGACGTGATGGTGTGTCAGCGATCCATAAAGTTTTTGACTGGGCACAGAGTAGCAGAAAAGGGTATATGTTTTTAATTAGTATAGCACATATCCTGCAATAATTTACTGTTCCATAGTTGCTGGAAATGTTTTTGTCTACCTGGGATGTACAGGAGTATTCATCCTTGGCTGGGTCGCTCAAGATGTGTTGCTTTGGCTGATCGCCGAGTCAGAATTCTGAGCGAACGCGTACTTTGTATTCGCTAATTGACCCGTGATTGTGCTATTTCTGCGAGAAGTCGACGAAGTGTAGTTTTTTCCTGCACAATTCCTTCTTAATAATTGCTTACTGATCTCTCTAAGGAACGTAAAACTGGCTCATATAGCCAAAAACCACCTATTTCGGATTGCGTCTCATGTAGCCATGCCTTTCTCTTCAATGGGTTTTCTGATTTGTTTGCAGTCCTGTTCTTTTTCACGCTTTATTTAGTTCTTTGACAATTTTCTTCAATTCATCGGTGTCTCTGGAAACGATGACGATATCATTGAGAAGTGAAACATGGCTTTGGGAAACTTCCCTACTTTTTTCTTGTAGGATGTCAGGGGTGACCAAATAGATCCCTTCTCTCTGTGTTCTTATGTGATAGCGATCGGATGTGGCTGCTGTGTAAGCAAAACCTGCTTGTAATCATGCATCGCTTGGAATGGTATTCTTGAAAACCTCTACGAAGAGGTCTAAAGGCGCGAGAGATCCTCACTGTTGAGGAAGCTTCTTTTGTGGATATATTCTCACATGAATTGTGGGAGTTTTGAGCAGTTCGTGCTTTTCATTAAAAGAAAAGTTTAATATGACGTCGGATACCCAGTTTTTGGATCTCATTTCGGAGTTAAAAGGAAGTAAAGCTGGATGGCTTTCCGCCAATATCGATTTTACTGTCTAGCATGGGAGTGCTGAACCGGGGAATATCTTAGCGTTTTTTCCGTGACGAATTTCATATCCCTGCGTGGAGTGATGGTAATCGTCTTCAGTTATTACGGCTACAGCGGAACATTTTGTAGGCAATGGTATTAGTGAGATCCGTTTAGGGTACACCTTCGATCGTCAAGGCCGGCCTTCATTAAACGGCATAAAACAGAAACAGCCGCAGAATGAATCGCCGCCTTGAAAGGAGGTCAAAACGCTCGGCGACAGATCAGCAACCGTCTAGAAGAGAACGAGGACATTCCATTTGAGCTTCACTGCAGAAGATTCGACTCGATATGTCTACAAAGACACACATTGCAATAGCGAACGGTTGTAAGCAATTTTGGTCATCCTGGCTGTGAAGAAGGAAGGTGCAGGAGGTTTAGCCGAATAAACTTTTTATACCAACTTCATGTTGGCTTAATAATCTAAAAAATGTTGTCCTTTGTGAGCTTCTCCTAATAATTAATACCGTGCTATTACAAGTTGTGTAAAGATCTGCATTTGGCACTTCTTACCAACCGTATTAGGTGGTGGTGCAGAGGATCTAGCTTCAGTTTTTTCTATTTTGGGATAACTTGGTGATGGTGGAGAGATCCAGACTTCTTAATTGACATCTTCTCTGCTCTACGGATGAAATGTGGACAGTTTTCTTCTCGGTTGTTTATTTTTAGTGCAGAATTTGTCGTAATGCTGTCCTTTTTGTATTAATTCATTAGCTCACCTACCACGGATATTTTACCACTACTCCTCTGGGAGAAATTTCCTTCCCGGAAATTTTGAAATAGCAGTGCTAGAGCTCGCGTCATAAGAGAGAACATAAGAGAAAGAACTCGCTTTTTTAACAAAAAGGTTAACAATAAGCGAAGGGAAAGTGACTTTTATTATGGTTATTCGTGATATGATGGGAAAAGCTTGGGAGACTTGATGACGTGTTTCATTCTACTTTTTTTGCCATTCGGAAACTTCTCCATACTATTATTCAATATTCTTCATATTCACAATAATCGGCGATGTCATGGTAAAATACTTATCTATTCAGGCTTATCTTATTCATCGACGAAGCTGACGCTTTCCTACAGAAGCGATCAAAAGTAAGTTTTATCATCGACCACCCAGGTATTTTTGTTTCACAAGGATGATGAGATATGAGTGTAACTGGGAACTTCAGGGGGGCTTCGGACCAGTGATTGTCTTCAGTTTAGCTGGTCCAGTGTCGACTTGTGCTACTTAACCTGCTCTCCAAATCACTCCAACTGACGTAATTACTGATAGCATCGATAGAATAAAGAAAACTGCGTGAGAGAAAGGCTAGTGTTTGGTTGGTGTGGTGTCCTCCAGTAAGCGTAATTGCTGGTTCGAAGCCCAATTGAGGTTCCGAGTTTTGCTCATACTTCGGCAACCTTGTGATAGCTTACATCGTACCATGCTATTAAAAAATAATACCCAGTAAATGGAAGTTAAGACGTTATTGTTGTTTCTTTTTTCACAAAGGCTTAGTAAAAAAAAAGTATTTCTGTGTTAAATGACCACGTAATTTTTAGCTAGCTATGTCGGAAGACACTCGCGCTGCTTTGAATGCATTTCTTTTCCGTACCGGTGAACAGTCTCGACACTTTATGCTCGTCGTTGCGTCTAATCAACCAGAACAATTTGATTGGGCCGTTAATGATCGGTATATTCATTTTCGCGTCATAGAATGACACAGTCTTTAACTATCATCTTTCTTTCGTTGTTTAGTAATTTAAGGCTCGAGCGTTAATGATCGGTATATTCATTTTCGCGTCATAGAATGACACAGTAAGTCATTAAGTCAGTCATAAGTCAGTCACAGTACTATAAGTTTAACTATCATCTTTCTTTTGTTCTTTAGTAATTTAAGGCTCGAAAAAGTGCATCCTTCTGAATCAAAAGTCTGAAATGGGTTCCAGTTAGATAACGTACTATAAGTTTTAGGATGGAATGCGCCAATGCCTTTTGAGCAGAAAATTAGCTTTACTTTAATCTAACGTAAAGTCTCATACACTATTATAGTTTGGATCAACTGGTTGAGTTTGAACTTCCTGGCCGAACAGAACGCGAGCGTATTTTGTTGCAGTATTTCGAGGAACATATTGCCAGGCCGGCAACTAGTGGTGGGTGGCTTTCAGCATAGATTTGTTCTCATTGTTCTATAATATTTCCAAAGTTGTTGTCCTCCATGTGAACAATAGGAAGAATCCGCAATAGCTAGGTGTACATTTGTTTTCCCAACAGTTTATCATCAGCTTGCTTTGCAGTTTATCAGTTACGACTATATAGGTGCGAGAGGACAACGGCTGAAATTGGGTAAATTCGATTGGATAGAAAAATGTGCTAAGATAGCAGACTTGACTGAGGGAATGAGTGGACGAGAACTCAGCAAGCTTGTAATAGGATGGCAGGTTTGAGTTCAATAACATCTACAAACAAATGTATCTTCTATAGACTTCATATCAGTATACTGGAATATGAAATTTTGCAGCACTTTTGACCATGTTTCAGTAAACTCAGCAAGACTGAATATTGCCGAATGAAACGAATAGGCCGATCATTTTGAGAATTCTAATTTAGCAACCTTCCGAATTTAATGGAGGATCCCGGGGAATTTATATAATTTCTAGCCGTCAAATTAAGTTTACTCAGAAATACCCACAGTTCTTCATGAATACAAATTTTTTTCTCAAGGTTTCTCAACTTGTCTAAAGAATTTAGTCGGTCTTTCCTACGAACGTGGATAGAATACTTCTGTAAACTGGCAAGGCTCTTGATTCTTCACAGGATTATCCGTGACAAATGTGGACGCAGCTTCAAAGATCCCACATTTGCTGGATAAAGAGGGGCAGAGTTGTTTCTAGAAGTTCTCAGTGAAAGGTAACTCGATAAAGGCTAAAGGATAAAGCTGTCGGCGTTGATCAATCCCTATGGGATGCGCCATGCATTCGACTTCATTAAGTATCATTGGAGGTGATTGAATGCATATCTGGCCTTTACAATGGCTCGCGGTGGCCTGCCGTTGTATTGAGCCAGTGCTGCTATTCTCCCAGACAAATCTGGTACCAATTTGGCGACTCCGGAGGGATGAAAGGCTTGGTGAGCCATGGGTGCAGGAATTGATTTCACGTGCGCGCCGCAATGGCGCCTCCAACCACTACGCCACACGCACCTACTAGATAGCTTTCATTTGTGCAATTGGATATTTGGATACATAGATGGCCAACCCCCCCACTGGTTGTGTGTGCCTCAGCATAATTTTCACTTCTTCGGAGTTTTGTTGATTTAGCCATTGTGGTTCGCTAGAGTCTCGAGGTCAGCCTGGCCAAAGTGTGCCTCAGGCCGTCACTGCCATAGGCAGTCGCTGCCCTTGTGGATCAGAGGGAGATTTACCATCATGCTAGTAGTTTGATACCAGGACCGTGGTGGATCCTGGTATTGCTCTAGTTTTAGCTGGGCTTCCTCAGAAATACGCCGGACTCCTTCTTAGCTTGGTAGACCCTGCTGGGGAGACGAATTCCCCGTTGTACATCGTAGCCTGACACTCAGGAACACTTTCCAGCCACGATGAGGCGGTAGGCCGTTGGAAGATGGATTTACGGATTACGCTTGATGCTGAGTACTCACTATGCTGAAGAAATACTGTCGAAGATGGTTAGAATTTGCTTTTGGAATGCCTAAAATTGGTGGTAAATCTCAGAAAATGTTGAGGAATTGATGTCGTTGATCTAAAGGCATCAAAACCATTTGGAAGTGCTACCCTGGTTTCTTGCTCACATGGCACAACCTATACTGTTTTCTAAAAGTTATCGTTCGATGGAAAACAGGGTGCAAAGGTTCTTGTTAGCTCATATCAGCAAATGAGAGTTAAGAAGACGAAGAGCGCTTGACTATCATGCGTTCCAAAAAGATAATTATTGTTATTTCTATATCACTCTGAGTCAATGCCCATGAATACGTTGGGATGACCTGTATCACCTGTAGTCCCGTTGATCGTCGAATGACTGGAGCGCGTGCCAGTAAATCCTCCATTTTTCCCTGTCGCGTTCAAGAGTAGCCCAGTGGGTTCTGCTCGCTTTAGGGACTTGTGGAGCATGATATCTTTCTTCTAGGCTTTTCGTGAAGAACTCTGACCATCGGGTCGGTGGTCTTCCTGCAGTAAGTTTGACATCACCAGGAATCCAGTTCATACGCATTACGTGTCCGAACTACCTTGTCTTCGACTGTTTGGCGTATACAACCGCATCTTTGATTTTCGATCGTTGACGCAGGTCGGAGCTTCGGCTCCCATCCCTTACTTGTGTGAAACGGGATACTCCTAGCATCGTCCTTTTGACTGTGCGTTCGATATCGCTGAGCAATCTTTCATCCTGCTTACGCGTTGAGTCGAAAAGGTAGGCACGGAGTCGGTTGTTCTTCGTTTTCTTCACCACATCCTCGATGTTCTTGAAGGATTCCCAATCCACTCGTTTCCTTCTGCTCAGCTCTGGAGCTAAGTTGTTCATCATATTGATTTCCCGACCTGGACAGACGCAGCCGGAGCATTCGGAGATATTCGGTCCGTTGACCGTGAATGGGCCATGCGAAACCAAACCGTTGCTCATGAACATCGTTTTTGTGAGATTTAGTCGAAGACCAATCTTTCCACAAGCTGTATCAAAGTTGGCAAGCATGCGTTCCGCTTGGCTAATGTTGTTCTTATAAGGACGATGTCATCAACAAAGCGAAGATGGTGTAACTGCCAACCATCGATTTTCACTCCCATATTATCCCGTTCCAATATTGACGTTCTCGAGGGTGGCGGTGAATAATTTTGGAGATGGTATAACCTTACCTCACTCCTCTTTTGACGTCATTGTTAACATCGTTGTTGCATGGTGAAATCTTGGTTGTAAAATTTTTGTACAGCTTACGAAGAATCTTTATGCACTGAGTAGGGACTCCTTGACAACCAAGGGCTTCCATGACTGCTTCGATTTCAATTGAATCAAAGGTAGCTAGGTGTACATTTGTTTTCCCAACAGTTTATCATCAGCTTGCTTTGCAGTTTATCAGTTACGACTATATAGGTGCGAGAGGACAACGGCTGAAATTGGGTAAATTCGATTGGATAGAAAAATGTGCTAAGATAGCAGACTTGACTGAGGGAATGAGTGGACGAGAACTCAGCAAGCTTGTAATAGGATGGCAGGTTTGAGTTCAATAACATCTACAAACAAATGTATCTTCTATAGACTTCATATCAGTATACTGGAATATGAAATTTTGCAGCACTTTTGACCATGTTTCAGTAAACTCAGCAAGACTGAATATTGCCGAATGAAACGAATAGGCCGATCATTTTGAGAATTCTAATTTAGCAACCTTCCGAATTTAATGGAGGATCCCGGGGAATTTATATAATTTCTAGCCGTCAAATTAAGTTTACTCAGAAATACCCACAGTTCTTCATGAATACAAATTTTTTTCTCAAGGTTTCTCAACTTGTCTAAAGAATTTAGTCGGTCTTTCCTACGAACGTGGATAGAATACTTCTGTAAACTGGCAAGGCTCTTGATTCTTCACAGGATTATCCGTGACAAATGTGGACGCAGCTTCAAAGATCCCACATTTGCTGGATAAAGAGGGGCAGAGTTGTTTCTAGAAGTTCTCAGTGAAAGGTAACTCGATAAAGGCTAAAGGATAAAGCTGTCGGCGTTGATCAATCCCTATGGGATGCGCCATGCATTCGACTTCATTAAGTATCATTGGAGGTGATTGAATGCATATCTGGCCTTTACAATGGCTCGCGGTGGCCTGCCGTTGTATTGAGCCAGTGCTGCTATTCTCCCAGACAAATCTGGTACCAATTTGGCGACTCCGGAGGGATGAAAGGCTTGGTGAGCCATGGGTGCAGGAATTGATTTCACGTGCGCGCCGCAATGGCGCCTCCAACCACTACGCCACACGCACCTACTAGATAGCTTTCATTTGTGCAATTGGATATTTGGATACATAGATGGCCAACCCCCCCACTGGTTGTGTGTGCCTCAGCATAATTTTCACTTCTTCGGAGTTTTGTTGATTTAGCCATTGTGGTTCGCTAGAGTCTCGAGGTCAGCCTGGCCAAAGTGTGCCTCAGGCCGTCACTGCCATAGGCAGTCGCTGCCCTTGTGGATCAGAGGGAGATTTACCATCATGCTAGTAGTTTGATACCAGGACCGTGGTGGATCCTGGTATTGCTCTAGTTTTAGCTGGGCTTCCTCAGAAATACGCCGGACTCCTTCTTAGCTTGGTAGACCCTGCTGGGGAGACGAATTCCCCGTTGTACATCGTAGCCTGACACTCAGGAACACTTTCCAGCCACGATGAGGCGGTAGGCCGTTGGAAGATGGATTTACGGATTACGCTTGATGCTGAGTACTCACTATGCTGAAGAAATACTGTCGAAGATGGTTAGAATTTGCTTTTGGAATGCCTAAAATTGGTGGTAAATCTCAGAAAATGTTGAGGAATTGATGTCGTTGATCTAAAGGCATCAAAACCATTTGGAAGTGCTACCCTGGTTTCTTGCTCACATGGCACAACCTATACTGTTTTCTAAAAGTTATCGTTCGATGGAAAACAGGGTGCAAAGGTTCTTGTTAGCTCATATCAGCAAATGAGAGTTAAGAAGACGAAGAGCGCTTGACTATCATGCGTTCCAAAAAGATAATTATTGTTATTTCTATATCACTCTGAGTCAATGCCCATGAATACGTTGGGATGACCTGTATCACCTGTAGTCCCGTTGATCGTCGAATGACTGGAGCGCGTGCCAGTAAATCCTCCATTTTTCCCTGTCGCGTTCAAGAGTAGCCCAGTGGGTTCTGCTCGCTTTAGGGACTTGTCGAGCATCATATCTTTCTTCTAGGCTTTTCGTGAAGAACTCTGACCATCGGGTCGGTGGTCTTCCTGCAGTACGTTTGACATCCCCAGGAATCCAGTTCATACGCATTACGTGTCCGACCTACCTTGTCTTCGACTGTTTGGCGTATAGAACCGCATCTTTGATTTTCGATCGTTGACGCAGGTCGGAGCTTCGGCTCCCATCCCTTACTTGTGTGAAACGGGATACTCCTAGCATCGTCCTTTTGACTGTGCGTTCGATATCGCTGAGCAATCTTTCATCCTGCTTACGCGTTGAGTCGAAAAGGTAGGCACGGAGTCGGTTGTTCTTCGTTTTCTTCACCACATCCTCGATGTTCTTGAAGGATTCCCAATCCACTCGTTTCCTTCTGCTCAGCTCTGGAGCTAAGTTGTTCATCATATTGATTTCCCGACCTGGACAGACGCAGCCGGAGCATTCGGAGATATTCGGTCCGTTGACCGTGAATGGGCCATGCGAAACCAAACCGTTGCTCATGAACATCGTTTTTGTGAGATTTAGTCGAAGACCAATCTTTCCACAAGCTGTATCAAAGTTGGCAAGCATGCGTTCCGCTTGGCTAATGTTGTTCTTATAAGGACGATGTCATCAACAAAGCGAAGATGGTGTAACTGCCAACCATCGATTTTCACTCCCATATTATCCCGTTCCAATATTGACGTTCTCGAGGGTGGCGGTGAATAATTTTGGAGATGGTATAACCTTACCTCACTCCTCTTTTGACGTCATTGTTAACATCGTTGTTGCATGGTGAAATCTTGGTTGTAAAATTTTTGTACAGCTTACGAAGAATCTTTATGCACTGAGTAGGGACTCCTTGACAACCAAGGGCTTCCATGACTGCTTCGATTTCAATTGAATCAAAGGCCTTCTGTAGATCGATGGAAGTGAGACAGGGCGGTCTTTTGTACTCTCGCGATACTTCAGTGAGCCTTGTTATCGTGTGAATGTGGTCCATCGTATTAGATCCTTTTCGAAACCCTGCTTGCTCGCATGGCAGTCCTTCGTCCAGTGTTCTATCAATCCTGTTTAAGATGACTCGAGTATGTAGACGACGAACAACAAGCAGATTGGGCGGTAGTTGCCTATATCGTGTAGGTCGCCCTTCTTGAACAACAACACGGTCTTACTGGTCTTTCATTGGGTAGGGATCTTGCATTCAGACAGGTAACGTGTGAAAAGCCTAGCCAGTGTGCTTACGAGGACTGGCGGAAGGTTCTTCAGATGTTCTGATATTATCCTGTCTGGACCTGGTGCTGTTCGATTTTTCACCGACGAAATGACATGTCGGATTTCGGAAGGGAGAACCGGTGGTACAACATATCCATCCTCTTTTATTTCATATGATGGGAGGTGAACGTGGCTATCGAAGAGATCCGAGTAGTATTCGTGAATGATGTTCTCCATTACCTTTCTTGGCGCTGTAACTGTTTCGTCTGGACGTTGGAGTGCAATCATCTTGGTCTTGTAATTGGAGAAGCTTTGGCGGGCTTTGCGAATACTTTTCCCAGCCTCTGCAGCTTCGACCATTACTGCTGCTCGTTTCTCTTTAAGATCTTCTTTTATCGCCTGTCTGCATTGTTTCGCAAGCTCGGACGTTATTTCGCGGTTGCCTGCAGCTCGTGCGATTTCACGCTGGCGTTAGCTCGGGAGTTTTTGGAGACAGACGTCTCTTGGTGACTTTCGAGCTCTCAGCTTTCATGGTTTTCATGACGTTGGGATAGTGGCGTAGAAAATGAGTGAATAGGAATACCTATTCTTTAATTGGCAAGCAGAGGCGGATAGCACAGCAGTAGATGTTCGTCATCACGAGCATGGTCCTAGTTGGACTCCGTTCCTGGCCAACCAAGGCTGTCATCCCTCCGTGGTCGGTTAATTGGTACCGGACTTATTTGTGAGAAAAACTACTCTCTGCATTCTAATTGGGAACGCTGCAACCCGGGTGTCTCAGTACTCTAGGGAGAATTGCTCGACCAGCACTCAACGACATTCAAAATGAAATCGAAATCCTCAAGCAGCAAATGAAGTTGCACATAAAAGTTGGAAGATCTTCGTGGACAATGGATGCGAAGAAACGAATCGAATGTCAGAAATGCTGGTATCCGCACACTAAGCGTGAAGACCGATCAAATACAATAAAGTAAAATTGACAAGCTAATGCGGGGCTGATAAAAAGTTTGTTCGGCTAAAATCTTGACGTGCTCATCTTCAGAGCCGATGTTCAACGTCTTTAGTCTTTTAGTTTTGGTGTATTCCTGAATAGGAATATTACTTTCTCTAGGAATTTCTATTTGTACATGCATCGACAGTAGTCGTCAAATCTCATAATAACTGCATGCCACTTCTCGAAAGTAAAATTTATTCGAACAGCTGATATGAGGGCGGTCCTGCAGGTGTTCAGCGACTGCAAAAATTTGGGTTTATTTTTTTTTTTTACGTTTTTACATGACTCTTCATCACAACTACTGTGTGGATTTCAGCACTTGTATTCGATTCGTTACCTGGCATCGAACACCCACAATTGCCTTCAAAAATTTGGCATGTGATTCTAGCTGCTACTTGAGGACTTCTTCTTTTTCTTTATGAATGTCTTAAATTGCTGGTCGAGCCGTTTCGCCTTGCTATATAAGAGGTAGCTAGGCTTAGTAGGCGTTCCCACGTGGATTGAGGCAGAGTTGGGAGGAGGTTGAACCAGTGTCTTGTTTCCTACTCGACTGCATTACTAACCACTGCGCTACCCCTGGGCATATTTTAGGACTTTGAATAGTGATAAATTTCGACAAAGGTACATCCCCATTTTGAATTTTTGAGATTTAAAACACTACTGCGAAATCCGCCAGATTTTAGCTAATGATGTGCACTAAATTAATCCCATTAGGCGTCAGCTTACGCCTCGGAAGATGGTGTGCTTACATCTGAGATGATCGATAGAAATACATGCGACGCAATAGCACAACATGAACATAAAATGGAATGGCTTGAAGCCGAGCAACTCGCTGCAAGGAATAAAGAGGTAAGACTTGGAAGGAAGAGGCTTAATTTCGGCCATCTAAGAGCCCGCAATCGTACTGTATGTTCAGGTAATATTTGGAACGGCACTTAAGAGAGAAACTGCGGTCTAAATCCGGTTTTCCAGTCTTGCATAAGATTGCCTGGATCTTGCAGATTGCTTGTATGTTACAAACAATGCACTGAATCTACAAAATTTAAGAACTCATTAGTCGTTCTAACAGCAATAATTTTTAGTTATACATCGTATATGTTGTTGATTTTACATGTTTTCATTGTTGATGAGATGCATAGGCGATAACTGGATGTATGTTCAAGATGATTTGTTATGTTTATCACAAACGTTGATCAGAGTGTATGTTTGAAGAAATAAATATACTGATAATAAATGTACTGACTCTGGATTTTGGAAAATCAACAAGGCACCAAGAATAAATTAGAGAGAACTGCACAATACTCGATGTGGGATTGATTATTTAGATTATGGGATAAAAACAATTGATACAGAACTAAAGAACATCACGAATCGAGCGACCGTGTGTGCCTCACGATGTGATCCAAGTCTGCTTCGACTCCGTCTATTATTTGTTCAATTTCTAAGAAGTGTAGAAATCATGGTATACACAAAGCATACGTGAACGTGAATTTCAAAAGAAGCCTACCTTCAAGGATCACGTGGAACCCAAAGTGAAGATATAAAATAAGAATAGTATGAAGGGCAAGAGCAGCGCCTGCAAGAACCACACGATGTGATCGGATATGAGCATTCGTGGATACCAGAAGGCTCTGGAATCTGGGCTATAATTGAGTAAACAACTTACGATTACTCCGTCACATTTCACAACATACGAAGGTTATGAGATATGGGAATCAAGCGAAACGGATAAAAACGAGATAGCTAGTAAAAATGAGTACCATTCTAATTGAGCTTGGTATGCAGAAGATCCCGACCAGGATGAAGAACCAAAGATGGTCATGAGAGGTGTGGTAGATAGAGGTGAGCAGCAGCACCATACAGTGTGATGTCAGCGAGTAACCCTAAAGAACTGTGGTTATTACCTGCATAACAAAATATTCGGAATAGACAGTTTGAAAAAAACATACGAAAACTGAAAGGAGCTGCAGCATTTGAATTTCTGCACCAAGAAGAAAACAAAGAACATAAAGTACTCCGGATAGTGAGAGCCATGAACCAAAGCAGGCAAGGAACGAGGTGCCCATAAGGGTGCCGTTTTGTACAACGTAACTATAAAGATATTACAAATAATAGCAGATTAACTCTATGGTATTACAAATATTAGCTACATCAAGTCATACTAGTACCACACATTACTGATATACCCGCTGCTTTTCATATTAAAGAGGAGTAATGCCACCATTGTAAGAACAACCATAGAGGGACCATATAAATCGGGAGAAGGCGTCATTTGAGAGTGTCGATGAGGTATGAACGACCGTAGGAGACGAATACGCACCTGTAAAATACGTTTTTGAGGTGGCTATACCGTTCGGAAAAAAAACGTTTCTTGAAGAGGGTGAAAAGCGGAGAACACTTGAACAAGATGAAGTCTCCCTTCATAGCACTTCCTGCGAAAACAGATTTTTCAGCAGTTTTCTTGTTCAGCAATCGCGAGGTTGTTATACAGCATACATTTACTTCCAAAGAAAAATACACAATACAATACAATACAACAGTAGCTGACGTTTCGGCAGTATCGCCTTCTTCAGAGCCGTTTCTTAACATGACTTTTTTACATGAGTCATCAACCATATGCGACTACAATCAGCTGTTCTAACCTTCCTCATTGGAAGTCATGTAAAAAAGCGGCTCTGAAGAAGGCGACACTGCCGAAACGTCAACTACTGTTGTGTTGTATTGTATTGTGTATTTTCCTATGGAAGTAAATGTATGCTCTATAACAAACTCGCGATTGCTGAACAAGAAAACTACGCATTCATATTCCAATGCCGAGGTTAATAGAAAGTCGAACCTGGGAACTGTTACAAGATTTTCCAGTTTTCTACTCAAATAAGAAAGAGAACAGTAAAATTCTATCTGGCCAACCTGACTGGGTTCTACGTCAAAATAGGGTCGGAATACATCTATCCGTCCATAAGACTTAAATGTGTCCTGCATTTGTTTTGAACCTGCCTGCCACACCTAAATATAAGAAATATCTACTGTTCACGAACGCCTCTAAGCGAGAACTGACCATATACCCAAGTTTTTCATGGAAGTCGAGACCCACGGATCCAGGTCTGGGTGTCGAATCCTGATGACTCTTCTCTGTCGAAGTTCCTAAACACAACAACGGTGATGCGCCTTGCTCAAATCTCACCCCATCCTAATTTCATGTCTTAGTTCTAAACCACTATCAAATAGTAGAATGTTCACAATACCACTGTAATAACACATAAATCCAGCAATGCATCAATTATACAAATAATGTACTTAGGATGCCTATGCTTATGGCGTGCGGTCCTTAGCACTTTCAAGGCTTGTTCCCTTTCACATCACCGTTATCCAAAGATGTGTTCGCATTTCTTTTAGGGTTATGATTTGAGGATTTGCTGCCTCCTACCTTCAATATAAAGGTGACATTAAGTCTCTACCGCAGGCAGTCGCCGCCAACCCATGTGGGCAGGGTGGACCTTTATTCTCATATGCACGACTTTCCCAGGTGTCCAGCGATTTGGGCGCGTGCAGCGCAGTGGTCGCAAGCGTTCTGCAAATTTCCGATCGATGAGATCGATTCCAGCGCCTCAAGCCCACCAAGACTCCATCCCGACTGGGTCGGCAAATTAATACGACTTCTCGTGGAGGATAGCAGCACAGGACCAACGCATCAGTACATCACCATGAGTCATTGTAAAGGACAAATATACATTCAAGAACCTTCAATGATGCTTAATGAAGTCGAATGCGTGGTGCATCCTTCAGGGATTGACCGACACCGAGTGCTTTTGTCCTTTTTATCCAGTGATTTCCACTTTTCTAATTACAGTGCTCTTGCCCTCACAGGCAGAGCAGTAATATAGTAATGAGATTAACGATAGTAAAACAAATATACGGAGCCATAAATGCACAGAAGTACAGAGGTACGGAGACGTGTGAGTCATGTGCAACTCACGCTGTAGCCATGATGTTTAACACCTTATCCATTCATATCTTTACAGAACTACACATTCTTTCACATGGCCAGATATGTGACAAAGTTATTTTGTAAAGCTTTGTACGTTCAGAAACAAACACTACAAATCCAGCATACCTAGACCCATGCTGGTTGAACGTTGACGAGCGTCACTTCCCGTAAAAGTGTAGGTAGGCGGTTCCATGACTCTATGCAACGTATAGGAATAAAGTCACCAGAAAATAAAATATCAAACGAGATTGAAAATTCGAAGCGGGGAGAGAGAGAGAGAGAGAGAGAGAGAGAGAGAGAGCGAGAGAAGTTTGCACCAAACTCTAAGACTGCAAGGAAATATCCAAACGAAGCAAAAATACCGGAAGACACCAATACAAATGAAGGAGGAGATTACCGAAATGCGAAAAAAGAAGCACAACTCGACTATAATCCACTGTAATTCCGTATGTTACCCTCACTATCCATAGCGCTAGTAACCCATTTTCTGCAACGACACCTCATAGCCACAAAGTGGCAGCTAGATGTCTATGACAAATCGGTATTTATGTAGTAACATATTCGCCGGTGTACTTCCGAAAAGTTGCACAGGCGTTTTTCCAGATGGTCATGATAATGAACGTCATACTTTTTAGAGTGTTACTTTATACATTCTAAAAAATGTTTCTGCATAGATGCAGGGCAGTTGGCCAAGTATTACTAACCTAATTGGATACTTGGACGGCCTGCCTTCACCGGTTGTGCGGACCCTAGCACAATCTCCATTTTTCGGAGTTTTGCTGGTCTAGTGATTATGGTTCCCTGGAGTACCGTGGTCACCTTGGCCAAAGTATGCCCCAGGTCGTCACCACCACAGGTGGCGGCGCCCTTGTGAATCAAGAGAAGATTTGCCACCATGGGACTAGTTTGATACCAGGACAGTGGTAGATCCTGATATTGGTTTATCTTAATTGGAGTTCCTGGTGGAAACGCCGGACTCGTTTTGACACTCGACTTTGACTGGTCAAGTTTTGATTACAAACAACGAGCATTTAAACAGATGGTCCATGACAATCACACTCTTCAATTCAACTTCTCCTTCATGCAATACTTTAACTTCACATATTGGCGAAACGGGCAGACCCTTGTGTATCCGTATAAAGGAACACCTAGACGAGTGTGCTGTCGAGCAACTCCAGTGACTGAACCAGACGCTTGCCTATGAACGTATTACACATGGTATATAACAGCTATGAATAGCAGTCGTATAGTGTGGAAACAGTTCCATAAATAAAATAAACACTTTTAGCCCGGCTAGACCCCCTCCGTTTGGGTGGGGGCGTCGAGCGGAGACCGCTTTTCTGCTTAGTGAGCGGAAGAGCGGAGGTATGCGGCTCCATCGCTGAACAGCGGATGAGCGCCACTACTATGCCTGTTGCAGCTTTTCTGACACAGCGCCTCATTATGGCACTGGATCGTCCGACCCGCATCGCCGGTTTGTGGTGTGGCGATGGGGGTCAGTTTGCGTACCGCCGTACCCCGGACCTCACCACTTGGTCTCGTTTCTCGTCTCGCCATATACCGTGATCTGATATGCGGCGTATAAAGAAGGAGTTTATGGTTTTGAAGCAACATGCGTTATTTCTATTTTCGACGGATATATGCCCTATGGTTTATCCAAATGGTTCTATCCAGACTTCCCATTAATCCGTGTGCACTTTTGATGACTTTTCTTTCTTTTTATTTTTTCTTAGAAAATGTAAATATTCCGATTGCGAAGACCCTTCATCGTGAACACTTCCTCTGCGTTCCAGGTGATCACTATAGAATATTCACTTTGAAATATTTTAAAAATGCAAAAAAAATTGAAATATATTGTTGCACCTAGTACGCTGAATGCTACGAGACCCCCTCCGTTTGGGTGGGGGCGTCGAGCGGAGACCGCTTTTCTGCTTAGTGAGCGGAAGAGCGGAGGTATGCGGCTCCATCGCTGAACAGCGGATGAGCGCCACTACTATGCCTGTTGCAGCTTTTCTGACACAGCGCCTCATTATGGCACTGGATCGTCCGACCCGCATCGCCGGTTTGTGGTGTGGCGATGGGGGTCAGTTTGCGTACCGCCGTACCCCGGACCTCACCACTTGGTCTCGTTTCTCGTCTCGCCATATACCATATACCGTGATCTGATATGCGGCGTATAAAGAAGCCGTAACTTGTTTTTAGTTGACTCTCTTGACTGGTAGGCAGAGTGTGTTTCGACGTTTTGGAGGATGATGTCGAAGAACTCGGCAGCAAAGTTGGATGCTTTAATGACATCTCAGGGCAGCACGGTTTTTGGGTATCGTTTTTGCGTAGGGCTTCTTCATAAGTGGGAAGTTCGTTAACAGTAGATACACCAGGAGAAGTTTGCGATATGCAGTATGAATACGATGGTGGATTCTGGAACGTGACACGTTTGTACATAACCAAACTTACGATATACAATACTTCATTATTATAGAGTTTTCGATGAAAGAACTTCTGTGGAAATTCACTATGCAAGTTCTGTGAGTGCTATAAGCAGAAAATTCCAAATTATCACAAGAGGTCAATGCATAACGTGTGAGAAACATGTCTCGAGCAGCCACCTCTGTATGGACAACCAGGGAGCTAAAGCGAGAATCGCGTGACTTGGCTCGGCACATAGCCATCTCTAATGGCAACGAAATAGTAACCCCACGAGATGAGTTTAGAAGCGAAACACTTGGCCAAAAGAAAGTCCCGTTTATGCTGCCCTTTATTAGCGATGAAATAAGCATTGCTATAAAACGATGCCTAAAAAGGGTAGGTCTAGTGAAATCGGTAGCGTTAGTTGAAATACCACCGGATCCTCTACGTCGTTAGTTAGTTCGTAACTGCTTGTATGACCGTTTATGCGAAACAACAAATTGCGTAATTTGCCCTTCGAGCGGGGACGGTGATTGGATGAGCTCAGGTACGATATACCTGATCTCTTGTGATGATTTCCGAGACGAATATATTGGCGAAACGGGCAGATCTTTGTGTATCCGCATAAAAGAGCACCTAGATGGCAAACGAAAAGACGAAGTACCCCACTAGGCACGCAGAGGATACAAAAGCATAGCGGAGACGACTTTGAAATTAAACTCAATATCCTCGCACAGGAAACTAAGACACCAACGCGCAAACTCCTGGAGGCTTTTTGGATGAATTCCAAAAATCCCGCAATGAATAGCAGGGAGGAATGCGCAGAGGTCACACGCGACCTGGCCCCGTATCTTCGGGTCAATTTCTGGTGTGGGATGGCGCAGTCATCAACCATATGCGACTATAATCAGCTGTTCTAACCTTCCTCATTGGAAGCCATGTAAAAAAGCTGTGAGTTTTTCGAGAAGCTGTTGACCATGTAATTACCGCAGAGTTTTTCGTCTTTTTGTAAGTGCTATAGAAGTGTTTAGCCTAATACAGTGTATATCAGCCAGTTTACCCTTCCAAGCTCTGAACAAGGCGATATTGTCGAAACGTCGGCTACCGTTGTATTGTATTGTATTTTTCTATGAAAGTAAATTATGTTGTATAACATCCTCGCGGTTGCTGAGCAAGAAAACGACGCATGCACTTTATTTTGACAAACTGCCTAAATACACACCTGATTTGTCCAGCGCGACATTACCGATGAACTATTGCACCACAAAGTTTATGGAGCTAATGATGCGGTCCGGACTCCGTTCTCGATTGGGATAAAGGATCGGTAGGAGAGCTGTACAGAGATAGTGTAGTGACAGTTGCAATCGGTGACAGTGTAGGGAGTCTTTTCTTCTTCAGGTGCTTGGGTCATCAGGACGATTTCGATCGGTACTTGCTTCATGTGCCTTATATTTGATCTTACCATTAGTTACTCTCCTTAGGTGTTTGAACGAAAGTAGACGGTTCACATCAGTAAGATTCTCAACGGTGTTTAAACGAAGTTGTACCACCAACAAAGATCCAACGGCACACAACAGAACCTCTTTTACAGGAGTCCAAGTAAAAACAGCCTGTTTTCTAAACATCGTAAAACGAGCACTACCGAAGCACAGTAGACGCAGTACTTCGCTAAGGCAATACTGTTTGATTGATTTTGATGCTAAGAATACTGGACAAACTCCGATTTCCTTCGCGGCTTAGAGTTGCCAACAACCACCGCCTTTTACCATGACTGACCTATGTCGACTATACAGTATTTGATATAAGCACCCATACGATTACTATTTGGCGAGTTTTCTTTACTAGAATATAGACATCTTAATGCAGCAGCAGTGATGCCGATCATCCCGAGCACGGTGGTTGCTAGATTCCGCTCCCGGCTCATCCAGCCTCTCGTCTTTGGAAAAAAACTATGCAATTCAAGTGCGACCGCTCAAGGCTATCTCAGGACTGCGGAATGAATCGACTCATTCGTCATTTTACGTCATTCCAGATGAACGGAGAATCCTCAAGCAACAGCCGACGCTGCGTAAACGTTGGAAGCTCTTTGTAGATGATGGGTGCGAGATAACGAATCGAATGCGAGAAGTGCTGGAATCTGCACAGTAGACATGAAGAGGGATGGTATAAAGAAAAGACAGCTCGTACTGAGAAATAAAATGTTGGAATTGTTCCAATTACGAGCTTTATTAGCCGGGTTAAGAGCCATTGGTAACTGCACATCTTGCTTCCACTGAAATCTTCAACTCATCATCGTCAACAGCATAACATCCTCCCACATCTTCAAAGTCGAATTCACCTCGGCAAAATTTCTAGAACTAACGTCACAATGCAAATTCGTCCACGTTCCTTGAGCCAGTGCCTGATTGACATTTCAAACCGTCTTCAATCCACCAAGTTCGAGTTCGAACTCGGAGACATAAATCTGTCGAAATCCCCGTTCTGACACTTCGATTCCTACTTTTTTTCTGAAACTTGTGAAACAATATTATAGTTGAAGAGAGAATACATGTTGACTAGTCATACCGAGGTTAAAGGAAAGTCAGTTTTCAAATATCAAATAAATTCAATCACAATTCAACTTTACAGAGCCAGAGTGCATAAAATGAGCTTTGCATTGATATGTACATGGTACAGAAAGAAAGTATTGCTGAAAGCAAAACAGAAAAATCAGATTACGAATTCTCCATTGATTGCCGAACAACCAGAATCCAACACCTTAGAGTTCCAATAAAACATGAAGTTATATCCAGAAAAATGGGCGTGTGTAGCGTAGTGGTCTGACGTGCTCTGCAACACACATGGGATCGATCCCAGCGCCCAGGCTCACCAAGCCTTTCATCCCTCAGGATCCGGCAGATTGGTACCAGACTTGTCTGAGAGGATAGCAGCACTGACTTGGTGCACCAGTAGGCTACCGAGAATCACTGTATGGGCCAGACATGCGTTCAATCACCTTCGACAATGCTTAATCAAGTCGGATGCATCGCGCACCCTCGAGGATTGATCAACGCCAAGAATATTTTTTATCCAGATCGAAGCAACCTTATGCAACCCTTCAAGAATGCATTAAACTAGATGAAGCTATCATCTGCGCTGTCTGCTATGCATATTTTAGTGAACAGACAACTCCCTAAATTTATATTCGACGTTAAGCCACCCCTCAAAAAGATTAAGATCACGTGATATGAACAATGAGATAGGACTTTACTAGGATAGAGAGGCTGCTCCCTCTGCTCCTCACAGTGTAAACGTAATCAGACTTCGCTGACCCCACACCCATAGATACATCGAGCGAACAGCTTCTTCATGCAACATCTGTGGGATTCAATTCTCTTTGCATGCCAAGCAACACCAGTAGCGTCAACATTCGGAAAGCAGTGCTATTCTGCAACCTACAAATATATGCGTTTAAATACTAGACCTAAGACCGAGATTCTATTAACCTCCCCACTGATTAATAATTTAATGTTTTCTTCAATAAGCAAATTCTTCAATTCCAGTACCAACCTAGTCTCTGTTCATTGAAGAAAGCAAATACCAGCCCATAACCATTAGGACGCTTGGATAGGTAAGAACACTTGAACGAATGAATCACAGAAGAGCTAGTCACCATAATGAAAGCACAAATACGATGAACAGATCACAAGATTAATCATCGGGACCAGCCGATTGCAATTACGGTGGGTTATCACAAACCACTTCAAACGAACCTTATACATCTGATCACGCAGCAACAGACTTAAATGTTCCTATGAAATACGGGGTTTTATTAGAGTTGTGTAACGGAAACACGGAAAAAGGAAGTATGTAGTTCTTAATAAACAAGTTTAAAGAATGTTTATTCGATCTGAGTGCACCTATAGAAATGTCAAACACTATGCTATCACAAGAATCAACGAAGGCTCTGCTCCGCTGCTTCTGCCTGAAGAGCTTTGGCTTTCTTACGTGTTTCTTTCGATACGTAATCCGCCGGTACCTGAAATCACACAAGAGGCAGTATGAACATAATTGCGGAGAAGTCAACGTTGTTCTCCTGCTATGGTGAAACAAACCCACCAAGTAACCAACGATGTATCGACGACCTATCATTTCACCGACAAAGAACCAAAACACTACTTCCAACGTTACTGCTGTGTAGACGAGGAACTCCTACATGAATCAAACGTATTATGTAGTAAACATGTCACACGACTAAAGAAAATAGTGGTATTAATAGTAAAATATGGGTATAGAGTCCAAAGGTAGAAGAAAAAACAATGAAGTTTTCGGCTTTGACCAACCCTTGAGGAATACGCCATGCGTTAGACTTCATTAAGCATTGGTGATGACCTAATGAATATCTGGCCTTCACGGCGACTTGCAGTGGCTTACCGATATATCCAGTCAGTGCTGCTATCCTCCCAGACAACTCTGCTAGCAATTTGTCAACCCTGGAAGGATGAAAGGCCTGGTGGACTTTAGGCAACTGGAACAATCCCGTGTGTCATGCAGTGTAACTCCGACCACTGCGCTATATGAGTCAAAAGATACTTCATATGCAGCGGCCTTCCAAAATTCTCTAGCCATTCTTTCATTAAGAACAACAAGATTCGCGCCAAATGTCCAAATGTCCAACAATATAAAATAGAACGGCTCACCTTGACTGTAAGTTGTTGGTACTGTTTTGTCTGTATGAAATCCGACACTTTCTTCCAATCAGCTTTGATAGCGGGCCAGTCAGTGGTCTTAGGAGGAGCAAGTTCGTGTTTTCCGACAGCCTACACTATTTCTTGTAATGGGATTAAAAGATCCAATAGAAAGAGGACACATTGAAAGATTACCTTAAGAATTTCCCAACGGCGTGGGAACTGTGCAGCCTGATGACGATACAAATAGCCCAACATGTTCGCGATCTTCTCAAACATGTTCATTTTATGAGTGGCCATTTTTATACCTTAAAAGTATTTGTTAATAAGCACAAGCATTCTGTTGATCCAGAAACCATTCAAAAAATCAATATTGATGATATGACCAAGAACACAAACTGGAATGTACAGTTCAACATTTGACTTAGTTTTCGAAAGTAGGTGTCATAGTGAGCACAAAAATATTTCCATCATCTGATTAGATAGAAGAGGTGAAGCTCGGTCTTACTAATGTGTAATTCCATCTGGATGAACTAGAATCCGTTCTCGTCTGTTCAGTTCGCGTCTGATGACAGGTTCAATCAGACCGTCTCAGAAGGAAACTGTCTTTCGAAAACGACAGCACAGCGATTTCAACGGTAAAGTGAATACAATACGACTCATAACACTGTACAGCATAGTGTAGTAACTTATTGTAGAGGAAGAAGGGAGAATATCGATCGGACAAATCACAATCGAGCAAAAATTCGTCGCCACCTCTGTTCTCTCCACTTTCCTCCTATTTTACAAATACCTGCACACTGAGAACAAATTTAAAAATAATTCTGGCTTACTGGTAAACAACGAAGCAGAAGACAAGCAGTAAGAACCTGTAATGATAAAGCAAAAAGTTGTACCACTCGAGTAGTTAGCAACGGGGCGTTTATGCTGATTGGTCCATCTCGTCCTTTAAATGCTGCCTCTGAGTGTAGGAGACAATTCCCTATATTAGCTTTGACTTTCTGTTTATAAACTTTCCACAGTTGTCATGAATTTATGTCTGGAAGTAGCTGGGTGTAGTTTGCGAAGGACTTTAAGGGATGGTCTTAAATCTCTGTTATAGTTTTTTTCGGCATACATTTCTGCTATATTTCTACGGTTTAGATGAATGGGGATGCTGTTAGGCAGATTTCCATCAGATTCTTGAGTGAGAATGGAGACGAACTCGGTGGAGCCGGCATTGTTTTGCCGACTTCCGTGACATGCAATCAGTTGCAGCTGTTGTGTAATCAGTTGTTAGGAAGCAGGTATGAATTGTGGTGTCTGCTCTACAGTAGAAGCTTCTTACTTTATTTATTACATAATAAGGCTGAGACGGTTTGTCGCCTTATTGTGGCTGTGAGGTGTTTCTTGGTGTCGGCCTGCGATGTACATGGAGGGATTCACTCATCCAGCAGGGTCTCCCAAGCACAGTGTAATTCGCCGTTTCCATCAGTAAGCCCAGCTAAGAGTAAACCAAGAGTAAACCTTGGCCAGGTTGACTTCTGGACTCCGGGGAACCACAATGCGTAAACTAGCAGCACTTTGAAAAAATAAAGTTGTGCTGGGTCCCGCACAACCAGTGGAGACGCACCATCCAAGTAGGCAGGTAATTAGGTAAGTAAGTATTAGGTAATAAGTGACGTTTTTTATTCTAGCGACGATCCAGTGCCCATCTCTTTTTTCACTGAACATGGAGTTGAAATTGTTGAGAACATTGAGAAGAGCATTGACAAGATTGACCTTGAGAAGGTATGAGCACTTCTTCTGACTTATTATTTGCTGCCTACTCTTTTTTAACGGCAGGGTATACTGCGAAATATAACTTCAATGATGCTGAGATATTTGCAAAACTCCAGACTGCAGGTGTCTGCGGTGGGAAACGAACGCGCTATTGTCCTTTCCGGTGAGTAACGCGTTCACCACCATAACATGCGGGTTCTTCGTTTCGCCTGTCTCTTAACTAGTTCTATCGATCACTTGCAATCAGCAATCACCCGTAGGCGGGATTGATCTGTGGGGCCAAATCGACAACGAACCCAGTTAAGCTGAGGTTATAGTTATAATCACAATCTTAACCTTTTTATTTACTGCCTACTCTTTTTTAACGGCAGGGTATATTGCGAAAAAGGTACCGTTGAAAAAGAGTATCACCTGTATCACCTGTAGTCCCGTTGATCGTCGAGTGACTCGAGCGGGCGCCAGAAAATCCTCCATTTTTCCCTGTCGCGTGCAAGAGTAGCCCAGTGGGCTCTGCTCGCTTTAGGGACTCGTCGAGCATCATATCTTTCTTCTAGGCTTTTCGTGAAGAACTCTGACCATTGGGTTGGTGGCCTTCCTGCAGTACATTTGAAATCCCGAGGAATCCAGTCACTAACAGCCCTTGTCCATCGGTTATCATTCATACGCATTACGTGTCCGGCCCACCTTATCTCCGACTGTTTGTCGTATAGAACGGCATCTTTGATTTTCGATCGTTGACGTAGATCGGAGCTTCGGATCCCATCCCTTACTTGTGTGAAACAGGATACTCCTAGCATCGTCCTTTCGACTGCGCTTTTGATAACGTTGAGCGATCTTTCATCGTGCTTACGTAGCGACCAGGTTTCTGACGCATACGTTAGGGCAGGCAGTACCGTTGAGTCGAAATGGTGATCACAGAGTCAGTTGTCGTTTGTTTTCTTCACTACATCTCCGATGCTCTTGAAAGCTTCCCAAGCTGATCGTCTCCTTCTGCTCAGCTCTGGAGCTAAGTCGTTCGTCTTTTGTACTCTCGCGATACTTCAGTGAGCCTTATTATCGTGTGAATGTGGTCCATCGTACTAAATTCTTTTCGAAACCCTGCTTGTTCGCATGGCTGTCTTTCGTCCAGTGTTCTATCAATCCTGTTTAAGATGACTCGAGTGAAAAGTTTGTAGACGACAGACAACAAGTAGATTGGGCGGCAGTTGTCTATATCGTGTAGATCATCCTTCTTGAACAACAACACGGTCCTGCTGGTCTTCCACTGAGTAGGTACATTGCATTTAGGCAGGTAATGTGTGAAGAACCAAACCAGTGTGTTTACGAGGACCGGCGGAAGGTTCTTGAGATGTTCTGGTCTTATCCTGTCCAGACCTGGTCCTGTTCGACTTTTTACCAACGAAATGGCGTGTCCGATTTCGGAAGGGAGAACCGGTGATACAATATATCCATCCTCTTTTATTTCATAAGACGGGAGATGGACGTGGCTATCGAAGAGATCTGAGTAGTATTCGTGGATGATTTTCTTCATTGCCTTTCTGGACGCTGTTGCTGCTCCGTCTTGGCGCCGGAGTGCATTCATTTTGGTCTTGTAATAGGCGAAGTTTCCTTCTCTTGGTGACTTTCGAACTCTCAGCTTTCATGGCGCTAACGTGAAAGAAGTCGAAGCGTTCTACATGGACTTGGAGAAGTTCTACAAAGAAAACCATACATTCTTCAAGGTCATCATTGGAAATTTCAATGCCAAGATTGGACCAAGACGATCGTCTGAGGGACGTCACATTGGGACCCACGGATTACAATGGAACGAACAGGGTTAACGGCTCTCTGAGTTTATCATGGCGACCAAGACCATCCACGGTAACTCGCAATTCCAGAAGCCTCACCCTCAACGATGGACGTGGGAATCTCCCAATGGAGAGTACCATAACGAAATAGACCACATCATAGTAAATAGGAAGTTTTGCCTAACCGATGTCGCTGTTGTCCCAAAATTTTACCCGGGATCAGACCACCGTCTCGTTCGTGCAAGATTTCATTTCTCACGGAAAGGAGAAAAAGCCGCTAAAAAGAGTAGGCACTGAATAATAAGTCAAAATTGTGATTACAACTGCAGCCTCAGTTTAACTGGCTTCGTTGCCGATTTAGGCTCCCCAGTTCAATCCCGCTGACCGTTGAATGCTGATGGCATAAGATCGATAGAACTAGCTGAGAGACAGGCGAAACGAAGGGCCCGCTTGGTGTGGTGATGAATGCGTTACTCCCCGGTAAGAACAGTAGCGCGTTCGTTCCCGAACGCAAACACCTGAGATCCGGAGTTTTGCAAATATCTCAGCATTATTGAAGTTATGATCACTTCGTTTGCAAATTGGTATTTCTTTATGAGCGTAGTATTCTGTTTCTTGCCTGTTCTTCCCTGCGAATGTTCAATTTTGCTCTGCGTTTATTTCACCAATTTTTAGACATTGTGCCTTATTTACCAGCCACAAGCTGTGTTTCGAGTTCAGCCGGTCACCAGATGCTCTTCAAGTATGCCAGGCCATGGCGAACCTGTGATTTCAGCTCAGTTTAGTCCGGATGGAAAGTGAGAATCTTGTAGGATTTCTCGATTATCCTGAATAAGAGTTCGAGCCAGTACATTTTGTGTTAAAGCTTATCACTTTCCATTTTGGTATCCAAATATTATAAAAGTAGGAAGAGCGTTTTGGAGTTCTGCTGTTTCTGAACTTACTCATCTGTGAGGAAAGAAGGGATTGTGCTTGCAGAAGTCTTGCCAGTGGCTCTGGCGATACTACTGTCCGTATATGGGATATAGATACCGAATTGCCCCAGTATACGTGTGAAGGGCACAAGAATTGGGTTTTATGTATCGCTTGGTCTTCTGATGCTAGGAAAATCGCTTCCTCTTGTAAAAATGGCCAGGTCTGTTCTTTATCTTATCTAGGTCTTCAGTTTCATAGTCATCCTATGATCAGGAAGTATTTGGAAATTAGCGGTAATTTAGGCATTTCATCTCGCAAATATTACTTAGATTATGATTTGGGACGCCAGTACTGGTTCGAAAATCGGCAAAACATTATCAGGACACAAGCAGTGGATCACGCATTTAGCATGGGAACCAATGCATAAAGATCCGAATTGCCGGTATGGTTCCCAATTGTTGCCATAGGATAGAAATATTGGGGAAAGATTGTTGGTTTTTCCTCTTAGGTACCTCGCAAGTGCTGGTAAGGACGCTAACATTCATATTTGGGACACGATCCAAGGACTTGTAGTACGATCACTAAACGGTTAGTTTGTCGTTTACTTCCTTCCTCACTTTTGTTTTCACTAGTCAGTGAAGTGTTTCTTTTCTCAGTACTCTTTCTTTCGTTAAAATCATTACTTTTTTATCGAAATTATAATTCTGGGATTAAACCTAGGAATGCTGGAGTGCGATGGTTTAATCCCAGTGTCAAATGTTCTAGAATCTTCGACAGAGATGAAGTTTTTGTTGTCTTTTTCATTGAATTATGTCGTTTCGTGTTTATTCTTGTTTCGTAATTTATCGGTTCAGGTCACACAGCTTGTGTAACGAGTTTACGATGGGGAGGCGAAGGTCTGATTTACTCTGGATCTCAGGTACAGACTCTTAGCCATGGATCGTACCTTCTATTGCTTTCTAAGTGAAATTTTTCGCTGGCATATTAGTTTTGAAGTGGAATTCCACAATTGTTTAGAGAGTATAGTTTGCCAAAAGTTTAGTTTTCATTCTAAGGACCGTACGGTAAAAGTGTGGCGTGCAAAGGATGGAATAATCTGTCGGAACCTTGTTGGTCATGCCCACTGGATCAATACACTTGCTTTGAACACGGATTATGTATTGCGAACGAGTTGTTTTGATCCAAAACGCGGATGCGACAGACCTGGTAAGGAGGAGGTTCGTTTATGATGGCTACTCCTTTTTTATATCACTCGACATCGCCTATTGTGCAGATCCTACCACTTCTTCCATTTAATTTTTTTCCTTGCATCAGTCATCCACGATGGTCTTCGGATTTGCGTGTGGTCTTGGCTGCCTTGGCTACTGCTTTAGCACTTTTAGTCTTCTTTATATGTATCGTTGAATGCCAATTTAATAAATTTCAGTTGGAAGCCTGGGATATGTTAAGGCGTTTCTAGGTCTTCTAGATTGGACAGAACTTACCAAACAAATGCTGAACTAGTTTACCGATCATGAAAGGATGGGGGCTTGGTTAGTCTGGACAGAGTCGTACCATGCCTCTTGTGCATTAAAACGCAGCACTGTCCACTGCTCCATATCCTTCGTGTTCATGGGACGTTACCTGACTACTGATAGTGAATTTTTAAGATTCATAGGTAACAGCGGTTGGCAGTAACTGCCTTATTTAACTTCTATGAGGTTGAGATATTTGCAAAATTTCCTACCGCAGGTGTCTGCGGTGGAAAACGAACGCGCTATTGTCCTTTCCGGTGAGTAACGTGTTCACCACCATAACATGCGGGTTCTTCGTTTCGCCTGTCTCTCAACTAGTTCTATCGATCACTTGCAATCAGCAATAACCCGTTAGCGGGATTGGTATGGGAGGGCCCAAATCGGCAGCGAACCCAGTTAACCCAGTTAAGCTGAGGTTGCAGTTACAACCACAATTTTAACCTTTTATTTGCTGCCTAATCTTTTTAACGCAAGATTGCTGATGGCAAGTGATCGATAGAACTAGCTGAGAGACAGGCGAAACGAAGGACCCGCATTATGCAGCGGTGAACGCGTTACTCCCCAGAAAGGACAGTAGCGCGTTCGTTCCCCATCGCATACACCTGCGGTCCGGAGTTTTGAAAATATTTCAGCATCATAGAAGTTATATTTCGCAGCATACCCTGCCGTTAAAAAGGATAGCCAGTAAATAGAAAGGTTAAGATTGCCTTATTAGAATACTTTGATGACGGTGTTCAAATAGGTTCGTGCGGGTCTCATCTGGTCGAATATGGTTTTCCCTTCTTGAATTCTCGACATAACTTTGCTAGAGCTTTCTCAGGCCGTCATTACAGACAATTAACGGGCCATCTAGCTTGGACAGATATCTGTCTGCTCACGATAATCCTAGTATTCTTAGCCAAAACTTCCAGAACAGAAACTTCGAGTAGAACTGTACTGAGCTGATGAATCCGTTTAGTGAATGAGCGGGTTCACAAATGAATTCAAAATAAATTTTATGGTCAATGTTTTCATCCACAAGCCGATTTCTTACCCTCTTCCTCATAGTCTATTGTCCTAAATTTGGCACATATTATCTTGTTGGAGTTAGTATATTATAAAAACAGAATTTATGGATTGAGTGGCTTTCGTTTTCGCTTCCACACCTTTTTATTTTTATTGTCGTACAAAGTTCGATAGCGTGTCATCTAGAATTTTCTCTCATTTGGGATAAAGATCAAACATTTGAGGTTAGATAGTCTGTGGTTTTTTTTATTTTGATGCCAGCTCAGATTATGAACGGAACTTTGGAATCCTTATTGTTTTCTGTGATTCTGTTCTGGCGTTGAAGTCGGTGGTGGTATAATTTAAGCAGAATGTTTTTGAATGTGCGTAAAATTCTCTTGTCCTTTTCGTCTTTGTAGCTGGATGTTAGGATCTATTTAGGAAAAGCCGCTGAAATTGGTCCGAACCCAGTGTTTCATTTCAATCAGGAATGTGTAATAATGACGAGCCTTTATAGACGTCAAATAACAATATGAGCAGATCGATTTTCTTAACAATATTCTGGTTCATGGAAACCTCGATCTTGAAGACTTTGCTGTTGTCCAGTGCATGCATCTGACAGCAAGATAATGGTCTCGTACTATCTCATCATTGTTACAGTCCTCATTATGCCTTCGACTTTCATGGTCTCCATGTATTGGTCTCATCAGAGGACAGCTTTCGGGTATTGTGTCTGTATCGCGTTTTTCTAGTACGTAATTCTGTTGATGAGTCATTTTTCTTTGATTATTGGGAATATCTGGTTCATAGCATTAATTTGCTTCTAGCCAGACATCCCTAGTGAAATGTCGATTTCCTCACATTGAGAATTTCTGCTGAGGTAATAAACTCTCTGTGTACATTGCGACTCACCAACTTGGGTCAGGATCATCCAGTAACTACACTGAGTTGGTAAACCATTTGGATGATGGATCACCTTAAAATGTGTAAAAGTTGCCACTGATCACATTACTGATACCTACACGCATGCTGAGACACTTAACAGAAAGTTTTTTTTAAGCTCTGTATTATGCAGCAAGAACGTTGTGTGCAACATCGAGGAAGTTGTGCTCATTACATGAGGTCAGTGAACATCTTCGATGAGCAACGAAATACGTCTTAAAAAGCGAATGTGATGAGCTGGTAATACAAGGAAAGAGGGCGATAGAGGAGAAGATCAAAAAAGTGAATTCAGGAAAAATATCAAAGGAGAACTGCGAGTTTTATCGACATGCGAGCACTCATAAACTAGGATTCGATTCTCTCAGCTCATCAAACTGAAGCCGAAGCCAGAAGCCACCACCCCGTAGTTAACACAGTAATAAAATGAATGTAAATGGTGGACCTCACAACATTTGAATACTGATCATCTAAGAAATTAGGTATATCCAAATGTATTACGGTGACAGCTGTCATTCTTCCTTCTATTCAGAACGTTGTGCTTTCATTCTTACCTCTCTGTTGTTTATCTACCCCATTGGTATATAGTCATCGTCTCTCATCATCAATGCCTTAGAGGAATCATTATACACTCTACGGTAAGCTCTTTACAATTATTATGCTCTCTATTGCTTGCATAGTCTTTGTTACGTGAAGAAGCTAAAATTGCCGCGTGGCAAGATGACAGTGGTCCTCCTCGCTTCTTCACATCTCTGATCACCTATCTTCCTGTTGATCAACGAGTGACTCGAGGCCGTACTAGTGCAGTACCCATTTATCCTTTCTGTGATCAAGACTAGCTCAATATTTTCGCTATGGACTAGTAGAGCACCATGTTTTTTTTCGAGCATTTTAGTGAAAGTTTCTGACTAACGGGTCAGTGACTATCGGTCTTCCTAGCCTGACATTCCTAGGAATGCGGAATTTAAAGAGCATGCACATTGGTTCGAGAATGCAATTGTGATCTTGCAGAAAGGCTGAGACATCTTTTCTAAGTCTCTCACGCTGGAAAGTAGCAGGAGCGAAGCCTACATCAGAGAGAATCTCAGAGAAAGGTGGTAGGCGACGGCGTATCCAGTGGCACATGCAGCTGCCCAAAGATTTAGGAATAAAATCAAACAACGATACCCCAGATTTTGAAAGTACTTTTCTCTAATTTGATTTAGAACTGTTCAAATGAAGTTTTGAGGTTAATTGTTTTCTGGATGACAGTGATAGCAAGTGGCTTTAAGTCATCTGAAATAAAATAGCTTGTGATGTGAAGTCGAGCAGTTTAGGGGTCTAACATGCATATATGCTTACGCATTATTTCCTTCTTTGAAATTTCCTTGTGCTTAGACTTCTACATTGTGCCAAACTTTATTAATTAGCTTTCAACGTTCTAGCATCATCCATACTTATTTGAATACTTGAATGGTCCGTCTTCACAGGTTGTGCGGGTAACAGCACAATTTCCATTTCTTCGGAGTCTTACTGGTTTAGCCATTGTGGTTCCCTGGAGTCCCGAGGTCAGCCTGACCAATGTCTGCCCCAGGTGATCACCAGCACAGGAAGTTGACGTCTTTATGGATCAGAGGGAGATTTGGCACCATGTGGCTAGTTTGATACCAGGTAGCTGGTGGATCCTGCTATTGGTTTACTCTTAACTGGGCTTCTTGATGGAAACACCAGATTCTTCAGCTGTGGAGACCCTACTGGAGATGGATCTCCCTGTAACTACCGTAACTCGACAACACCTTCCAGCCACGATCAGGCGGTAGACCGTTGGAAGGTTTAGTATAATATAAATTTAAAAAGTTGCTTCTACTTGTTAAAGCTCCGCAGCGGCTTTTCTTTGCAATGTGAACTTTGTTATACGTCTTTTCTTGCATGGCATGTATTCGGAGTTTTGGAAGCAATTATCTGGATATCAGAGAAATGTTTTCCAGTGCTTCAGATAAAATCAGAAGTTTTTTAAGTGTCAAAAAATAGCACAGCGGAGATATGAAGATGTGCTAAAGGTCTGTGGTGGTGAGCGATTAGTAAGTGGATCAGATGACTTCACAATGTTCTTATGGAATCCATCAGAGTCAAAAAGTGCGATAGCCAGGTTAACTGGTCACCAACAACTTGTGAATCAAGTCAGTTTCTTCTAATTTGCATTAGTTCATTGAGTGAATTGTTAGCGTAAAATTCTAGGTTATGTTCTCACCAGATACTCGCTATATAGCGTCGGCATCGTTTGATAAATCTGTAAAATTGTGGTGCGGTAGGACAGGGAAATTTATTGCTTCATTAAGGTTTGTGTATTAGTTAATTAATTCATTTTTAACAGTTTTTAATGTAAAATAAATAAAATTTAGAGGTCACGTGAACGCTGTCTACCAAATCTCGTGGTCAGCCGATAGTCGGCTGTTAGTTTCCGGCTCAGCGGATTCTACTCTGAAGGTTTATTTCTTGCGTAGACGACACTTTGAAGATACACTGATTCTTGAGTGTAGTGTATTGGTTTTTAAAGTGAAATGTCACCATAATAGGATCTTGCAACTTCGTAAATCTATGTTGGAATGTTATTCATGCTGTTAAATATGAGCGTATGACGAAGTTCCCTATCATTGAAGACCATCAAAAAGTTATTTCAGGACCTGAGAATTTGTCTTTAGGTATGGGAAATTCGTAGCAGACGACTTCATTTTGATTTGCCTGGTCATGGTGATGAAGTATACACGGTTGACTGGAGTCCTGAAGGCACAAAAGTTGTTAGTGGTGGGAAAGATAAAGTACTCAAGTTGTGGCGTCACTAATCGTAGACATTTTTTTTTTTTTTGAGAACTTTGTGGTGATACAACCTTTAGAAGTCGCTGATTTCATTTGAGAGGATTTCCTCTGTTGTTGATTTTGTGTTTGCAATAGTGTTCCCTTCTCGTTTTGTTGTCTATTTTGTTACACATGTATATACATACATATATTGAACGAATTACTGTTGTTCTAGTGATTTTGATATTAGGGTACAACAATTTTCTACGAAGATTAGATCCTCCCTTTGCGTCCTTTTGTAGACAGTTTACATGGACTTCTTCACCATCTCTATTTTTATTATTATTACCTACTACTCTCTACCATCAAGTGTGAACGCGAAAAGTGATGCAGTTAGAAATTCTGTGCAATCCATTCGTTGTTGCTTGTTGGACTCAACCCCAGGTCACCTAAGTCCCTCATCCTTACGTAAAAAAGACGAAAGTCTTAAGTGATGTCCGAGCCCGTACACAAATCCGTGGACCTTGGACGATGATGACTGCAAGACAAGACTGTGGGGCGAGGAAAGGAAATTCAGTTGTCTGCACAGTATGTATGAAGATGGGTTACATAAGTAAATTTGTAGAAATTGGTATGTTCTTTCAACTAGTTGCGGCCTCATCGTGATTGGGAAGCGTTCTTTGTTGACAGAGTGCAATGGAAAAAGGGGATCCATTTTAATTGAGAGAATCGACATTGGGATGCGGAAGCTAAAATAGTATTAAACTTATGTGGCTGAAGAACTTGGTGAGCTAAGTTCTTGCAATTACTATTTTGAAAAACACGTTGTGCCAAAATTATAGAGATCCTTGTGGTCCTTGGACGACGAGAAGGAAGTGATTCAACTGAAATCGGAAGAAACCATGTATTTGTTATGATACTTATGCGGGTTCGGGGATGGAGTCCCGTTTTTGGCACACAACGACTGGTTTATCTTCATATGCATATAACTATTGCATATCCAAACCTGCATGTTTTGGCCTACTAATGTGTTCCTAGGACGTATTTTGACCATCGATTCAAAACATATTTACTACCGTCTGTTCAGACTTGTTCCTTTGCCATCGAGGTTGTGTCTCTTTCGTTGTGTTCGTTTTCTCGCGTACATTATACACGAAATTCTTTGCTTTTGGATGTAGCTTCGGATGCTATTTAAAAACTTGGTCGTTTTCATAAACGCCGTTTTTTGCTGTCTATGAAGGCCATTCTGCCTAGAATCTTGGACTAGCCGTTCTAGGACGTTCCTTAATTTCCACCATAGGGAATAGGCGTGATTTCGCGATACGACCGAACCGAAATGTCGAAAGGTGGGTGCTGAATGAATCGAACAAAAAATAAGGAACTGTTTACTATCGTTTCTTCTACCCGACGAGAACGCTTCTTTGCTTTGTCGCGATCTCATGCAAGTAAAATTGGATTCTGCCCGACTAACGACGTATTTTGTGACGTTTGGCGAAGTTGAAGCACAGAAACACGTTGAGGCCCGATTTCTTTTGGAAAGAGACTGCGATAGCTTTTTAAAGCTTCATAGAGGGGATTATTTACAAAGATACTTAGGCCGTGGCGAGCTCTTCACAATGCAGTACTGAAGTCAGGATAAGGGATAAGGCTGTCGGCGTTGATCAATCCCTGAGAGGTGCGCCATGCATTCGGCTTCATTAAGTATCGTTGGAGTTGATTGAATGCATATCTAACTTTTACAATGACTCGCGGTGGCCTGCCGATGTATCGACCCAGTGCTGCTATCCTCCCAGAGTTGTCTTGTACCAATTTGCCGATCCTGAAGGGATGAAAGGCTTGCGGGCCATGCACGCGGGGATCTATCCCGCGTGTGTGTCGCAATGGCGCTTCGAACCACTGCGCTACACGCGCCCTTAAAGTTAGGAATTCTACAAAATACCCAATAAGTCGGCCAGTGCTGATTAATCGAATGACGATGCCGTAATAGTTGAAAGGATCAGAATACGAAACTGTGGTTCATTTTTACTATACTTGCTAAACTTCTGCCCAAATGACAACCACTTTTCAAGCACCTCGATATGTGTTTGAAAGAAATGTCCCTACGAGATTCATGGGTTCCAGAAGGCTAGCATGGAATAAAATTATGCCTCGTTGACTGTGAAGGGATAAAATTATGCTTCGTTTCTGTTCTGATGCTTTTACATGTCGATTCTGATGCTTTACATTTTGAGTGATCAACTTTGTTGCCAACAGATGCGGAGCATATTGGCGGTACGTTACCTTTCTTCGAAACGCCTATTAAGAAACTACACAGCTCGCGTACTCTTCGGTTCAGTGAGAAATTTGCTTCTAACATGCCATTTCTACAGGAAGAGTTATGGCATCTAGTTGATGTTTCCATGTGCCAGCGAATGAGGTACCGTTTGCTACATGTCCGTATTGTCCGCTAAAAACCAGATCATATTCGATGACCGGAACCGATCAACATCCGTCCTGTGTAAAAGTGCACCACCGAGAGGAGCTCCCTGTTCTAGCAGTGCTCATCTAACTGGGTTCGACTCGATGTGACAACGACCACCTACGGACCATCGACTTGGATCAACGCGGCTCTGAAGAAGACCAGTACGTCGAAATATTATCCAAATAGAGACTTCTATACCAACTTTGTCTCTCCTCTATGACGTAGAGGATTGCTGATTATTGTTACCGAGACTTAATGCAAGTCGACTTTTAAGATCTAGGAACTAGTCTGAGATTCTGCTTGATCGCTCCACTTGTTGCGGTTTTTAAAATACATGCTTCGAAAATTTCAAACAAGCAAGTGTTGAAATGTAAAGATGCATCGGTTTCTGTTTTATGGTAGGAACGATGAGACTATTACAGTTAATACATTATTGGAGCTCCAAACGTGCTGTTGTATGCCATTTTCTAGCGTCCCGTATTTTTGGCAAGAGGTAGATTTGAAAGATGAATATGCAAGACGGAAATACTTGCGCATTGACGAGTACCTTGAACTGGTTAGAGTTTGAGTCTGGTTAGGCCAATATGTAACACATGAAAGGCATATACGGCCTTAAGCTATTTAAACTGCGAAGTAGAGAAGGCTAGATATCCTAAATTTTGATGTATAGCTGCAGCGATCCTTTAATAACTGAACATGAGGATCATTGTATAGTTTTGAGGATTATGCTCGATTTGCTGCGTAAAGGGAGGCATCTCTATATCGGTACATCGTACAGTCGTTTTACCTCGGTTGAGAATTTAGTGCAGTGGAGGACTGATTTCATCGCCACCTATAGAAAGAACAAGAAAGAGCTTCCAAATTGGCTGAAATCTGTTGAATAGCACAGCACTATGTGAGTGGTATACTGATATTGAAGTGGGAAGAGAAGAAGAACGTTATTATGATGTCCACAGTTCATGACGGGACCATGACGATGAGCCCTCAAGACCTCAGGTGGTTGAAAGTTGCAAACAAGGAAGTAGAAATTGTTCAATGTGTAAAAGATTTACAAGTTCACTGTAAAATTGCTTGGATTTACGTACGGATTGGAAGTTATACATGAGGAATGTCAATTCTCTGTTGGATGTGTTCATTGTGTAAAATGTTTATAAACTATGTACTGTAAAGCTCTATGTAGGTTGATTAACTTATGTGTATGTGTAGGTTCTAAATTGTAGATTATAGGACAATTTTTTTGAGAAGCTGTTCAAACATCCTTTATAAATCTTGGTGGTTAGACACTGAAAGAAGAGAAACCGTGCTGAATTGCACTAACCAGCCTGCACTCTCTGAACACCGACCCACTCAGGGAATGTCACATCAGTCATCTATCATGCTTACAAGTTATCATCTTGCCACAACGAAAAGATGTCTCTAACTGTTGAAGTTCAGCGTTCAACTACGGCAAACGAGACGTCTTCGTACCATCTTCATCGGCAATAATCTTTCTCCTAGCTATACTCTTCCCAGAGAAAGTTTCTCGCAGTCACTTAAACTTGTCCGACGAACAAGTTCTTGTAGGTTATCAAGTGTGGAAGATAGGTTCTCATAGTCTCTGCTTGACGAAGCATTTGCTTTGGATAAGGTGTCGATCAAATGAAAACGTCTAGTAGAGAAGCTGTTGGCGGCAAATTAACTGACTGAAAACGAAATGAATTGAACTAACGCAGTTCGTCCACTTCGCTCCTCCCTCCAAAGACATGCATTGTAGCCAATACATGCAATATATGTGGGCGCTGTTGGTGAAGAAACAGTTCTCTGACGTGTGGCGGTAGTCACGTCCGTTCCCATTCACATCCATATTCATGAACGCTCATGTTTTCTGATTGCCACGTGTCACCATACAGCTACGAACTTTTTACGAACTTTTCATGGAGTTATTTGAAAAAAAAACTGCTTGTTTTGTCCTTCTCTTTCAAGCACCAATATTTTTTTTAGAATGAAATTTTGCACATTTACATTAATGTTACATGTCAGTGCAGGTTTGGGTTTAGATTCTTATGCAAGAGTTCCTCCTTCTAGGCGAATTTGTGTTCATCGAGTGCTAACGATGACTAAGAAAAGCGACACTGCCGTTGTTTTTCAGACCACCTAATACAGTCCATTTTTTTTCAACAATATTCTTCTAGAGTATTACAATTGCTGACGGCGAATTGATTTTGTTCTCACCTGTCTGGTACCTGTATTGCGAAAATTCTGTCCTTGTGTACGTTGGTTTCAAGCACCAGAAGGGATGAAGTAGTAAACGATTCGGCATTTGCTAAAAGTATGACGACTTGCAGCATTGTAGAGTTCACCGGATGTGTATTTACCTGTTATTTGTTTACTTTACATGACAAGATATCATTGCGCAGATCCCAGTAGTTGGAGTCGATTCGTTCTTTAGCATCTATCATCCACTAAGCACTTGGGATTTTCACGTGGTTTTGGCCGCTGCTTGAGGACTTTCGGTCCTACGAATTTTGTTGAGTGCTGGTCAAGTCTGTTCTCTCTGGAATTTGGAGACAGCCGTGTTGCAGCGTTTTTGGCGTTTTATAATTAATATACCTTCCAGATAGGTTTTATACCACTTTTTCCACTTGAAGTGACAGAAAACCTCGTTGGCCTGGTGCGGGATCGAACCAACCAGTGTGCACCTCCTCAGCGGTTTGTTTTAATACACACGGCTTCTTTACCGCAGTCCTTGAACCCACTAGATATCCTTTCCATCACGGATGTATCAGACGTCGTCGATGAAAAGCTATTCTCTTCACTGAATATTTTTCGAAAAAGACCTCTTTCTCGACCAGTTTATTTTGTGACGAGGGACCAACGTTACTGAAGAGAGTATCATTTACTTGAACACTGGAATCCGCCGCTTAAGAACAACTTTTCGCTACTACAAGATAATAATGATAGATTATTAAAGAGGCTTTTTCGAAGTGACTCAGTGTGCATGTTGTGTGCACCGTTCATCAATGTGTTTCAACACAGCTTGCCTTTACAGCTAAGGATTCTTCCTACTGTTTTAAACGTCCCAATAGCGTTCTTCTTAAAACCTACAATGTATGAGTTATACATATGTACAAAATGTGTATTCCATATGTAATTAACAGTCTTTACATAAAATGATAAACGATAAAGCTTTCGGCGTTGATCAATCGAAACGAAGGACCCGCATGGTGTGGTGGTGAACGCGTTGCTCCTCGGAAAGGACAACAACACGTTCGTTTCCCACAGCAAGCACCTGCGGTCCGGAGTTTTGCAAATATCTCAGCATCATTAAAGTTATATTTCGCAATATATAACCTGCCATTAAAAAGAGTAGGCAGTAAATAGTAAGTTAAAATTATCTAGCCAGTGTTTCTATCCTCCCAAACAAATCTGGTACCAATTTGCCGACCCAGGAGGGATGGAAGGCTTGGTGGGCCATGGCCGCCGGGATCGGTTCCACGTGTGCGTTGCAAGACGCCTCCGACCACTGCGACCCTCTAGCCCTCTGGTTACCAAAAATTACCGGGAAATCTTCGTAAACCCGAGTAATACGTTAGGTAGGGCATATAAAGTTGCATTTCCGGCTACTAGTAATTCGTAGTATTCTCACTTCTAACTAACTTAACTATTCACTTTATAATGAGTCACAATTACCATATGAATTCCTCCCAACGGTTTACCGCCTCATCGTGGCTGGAAGGTGTTCCAGGGCGTCGGACTGCGATGCACAGCGGGGGGATTCGTTCTCCCGGCAAGGTCTCCCATGTTGAGAAGGAGTCCCACGTTTCCATCAGGAACCCTTCCTAAGAGTAAATCAATACCAGGATTCGCCACCGTACTGGTATCAAAGTCGCATGGTGCTCCTCCTCTGATTCACAAGGGCTGCGACTGCCTGTCGTGGTGACGACCTGGGGCAGATTTTGGCCAGGTTGCCCTCAGGATTCCAGGGAACCGCAATGGCTTAACCAGCAAATCTCCGAAAAATGGTGATTATGCTGCAGCTTGCACGACTAGTCATGACGGACCATTCAAGTATCGAGTAAGTTATCATATGAATTGGAGACTATAAAAAATGCTTAAGTGTATAAAACAATTTGAATGAGCGTCTTTCAATAAACTTTGGCGTCACTTTTTCTTTGAAATCTGACGAACTCTCCCTCGTGGATTGCAACGAGATTGTCATATTGTGCTCCTGAAATTCAACTGCTGACGTCCCAGCGACTTTGAATTCTTCAGAGCCGTTTTCCTTCGCAATGAGGGAGAGCACCCGTTTGTGATTCTTATGTGATGAATAACAATGATTCATGTTCGATTCATAACACTATTCGATAACACTGTCTGAGGAAGGCGAAGTCACTGAATCGTCAGCCATAGTTTCAAGAACAGAAGGTGCTTCAGACTCAAGCGTAGGTTATATGAAGCCATGCCAAACGCTACCAACGATATGTTGGGATTGTGAACCACAGTAAAATGTAGGAACAAGGACATGTATATCCCTAGATGGATGAAGCAAGGCTTCTATAACTTTGTGGCGTTCTCTAACCACTATTTTATCCAGCGAGAATTTATCTTTTACTATTAAAAAACCAGCGTTGCCGTGTTTAGATCGCGGACGAGTTTTGCGTTTTTTGCAGCGACCATGGAATTAGGTGCGTTCAAAGCGGCAGCCACTTAAAGTCGAGCGTCGGCCGTTCGTTACGCGTTTGAGAGGTTTGCGGCTAACGCCGCTAGCCGTCTCGCATTGATTTCATTTCTCATTTCTTCTCATTCCATCGTTCCAAGAGGCTCAATGGACGTGGAACTTGATCTTTCCGTTCTCATTTCTTTGCCAGTTCGCTGAAGAGCTCCATAATTTGAAACGTTTCATTTTGCGATAAAGACATCCGCCGAATCCTGCGATGGTCAAGTTGAAGGAAGTGACACGCTGGTCTTTTCAGTACTGTTTCTTTGATAAGAATCATAAGCAGCGATTTCTTGCAATTTTTCGATCTTCTTTTCCATGAAAAACACTTGTGCAATCTTTCCGTCAGCTCATAGCTGCGACCAGGCCATTCATTCATGGATTTGGCATTGTCGAAACCAGTTGGACTCCAGAGCGTGATGTCATAGTCGCGACCCAGTGGATCGAATGAGTCATATACGACTGCCTTTTTTCCTCCTTTCATTCTTTTCCCATTTTCTCTCTCATTTTATTTTCTTCAGAATTTTGTTTGGTATAGTTTTTGTATTCAATCGATAGCTCCCTCACAAAAGATGTTCGGCCTATCGTGGTCCGAGAACGGCTTCTTTCCACTCCTAATAAATGGATGGCCAATCGTATTTAATAACACATCCAGAACGATGCGTGTTGATTCCATACTTTTCCATAACTATTGTAAAAATAATAGTTTTGCCAAGTTTAAACACCTACCGTTTATTTCTTGTAAGTAAATGTACTACATGGGCGAGGACTGTGCCTGTGTCAGGTCATTGGATTAGCCTGAGGTATGGCGTCAGGTCACGCGTGGCGACAAGACACTCCTTGTGGTTCATTTTCGAATTTTTGGAATTGATCCAAGACACTTCAAGAGTTTTACGCGCTGATGTTTTCGATTGATGCGTGAGGATAGTGACTCCTACTTCGAAATCTTCTCCGTTATGTTCCTGCATCCTATGCGCGGTCACATAGGCAGTTCCGAACTAGCTGGTATCATTGAGTGTCCGATGGTATTTCTATCACTCTTACGGAATTCTCTAAACCGGCCCTTATTAAGCAATGTTTATGGCTGCAGTTATTTCGTTTGAAATGAAAGGGAAGAGGAACGGAGCTTTGCTTTCGCTAGAATTATCACTCCGGAGCGTGGTTTTTCTACCATGCCTATGCCGAGAACCTACAGTTTCGTAACCATCTGAAATGGAATCGTCACGCGTGACCTGACGCCATACCTCAGGCTAATCCAATGACCTGACACAGGCACAGTCCGCGCTCATGTAGTACTCTGTGCGGCTGCTATCCACCAACTAACTTAGGTACTTGCAAGAAATAAACGGTAGGTGTTTAAATGAAGCTATTTCTTATGCGAATGCAAATTTATTTGTTAAGTTTTATCTGCTAGGGTTATGAAAGCGTTTCGTTGAGTAGATCGCATCTCAATTTGACCTTTCCAGGCTCTGAAGAAGGCGAAACCACCGAAACGTCAGGTATTGTATCCTGATAGCTTTTGCTTTAAACCGATGTGTCTCGACGCATTTTGTACTTTATTAGTTGCAATAAAAGCAAGTAGTTCGGCCGCGTCCTGGAAGACCAGCCCTCCTATCCTTCTTGTGTTAGGAAATTGGTACTAGACTTGTCTAGGAAAGCTGGCGACTGCCTTTGGTGGAGACTTTGGAACGCCCTAGCATGACTATCCCAAGAGTCCAAAGAAAATCGCGTGGGCTAGCGTTGAGCCATTTCCATGAAGAAGACGAAATTCCTTAAACAGTAGCCGAACCCAAATGCTAAGCTGGAAGATCCTTGTGGATGATAGACGCGAAAAAGCCAATCAAACGCAAGTGCTGGGAACTGCACAACTTGGGATGTCGGGTCGTCTAAAAAAATATTCTTGTTCGTTGGATCTAAGAAAACAGGTTTTTTTTTCGTGAATGCTAGTATTTCGAATGCAAATGAGCAGAGGAGGGATCTATCTATCAAAGCAATTCCCAAAGGTATCGTTTATATAACGGCGCATGTGGCGTAGTGGTCAGAGGCGCCCTGCAACACACACGTAGAATTGATCGCCGTGCCCATGGCTCACCAAGCGGTCCATTCCTCCGAGGACGGAAAATTGATACTAGACTTGTCTGGGAGAGTAGCAGAACTGGCTCGATACATGGGTAAGTCACTGTGAGTCATTGTAATGGCCAGATATGCATTCGATCAACTCCAAACGATGTTTCATGAAGTCGAATGTATGGCGCATCCCCCAGGATTGATCAACGCTGAGAGCTCTATCCTTTCTTATTTTATCGCTTATATTGGCTATCGCTGTTCTCGCATTGGAAGCTTTAAAATTTCAAACCTTTCATTTTTAAAGAATTTTTCGTTTTGAACCTGCTTAGGACTGAAGTAGCACTTCACATGAACTAAATATATGGTTAAGGCGGTAGAGAAAGCGTTCTGCTGTAAAGGTTTCGATCTCCTAAAATGCTCCAGTAGTCAAAAATTATTGCCAGTTGTCAAAAAAAAAAAAATCAGCTTCGGGCGTAATGCGTTAATCTCTCGCTTTTCTTTTTTGTGCTGTATAAATTATACGTGCCTCCTATTTCCCAAAACTTTCGGCTAGAGAGGGAAATCTGCATTCTTATCACTCAAATTCTGAGGTGATAGGGAAGAATCAGTTCAGAAGTGGAGCACATCGATCACGTGTCCACACATTGGAACAGGTCGTCGTAAATGTGTTGTCATCATGAATTTTTCCGATTTCGTTCTATTTTTCCTTATTCCTTAACCGGTTTTATTCATATCAGGTATCATGTATTCACTCCGTTTTCAACCAGAAGAAAGTTAAGAACACCGATTTTGGTCAAACATTAGTCATCACCTGCATCACTTGTCGCCCGTTGACATTTGGGTGACTCGAGCGTGCGCAAATAAATTTTGCATTTTTCTCTGTCGCGTGCAAGAGTAGCCCAGTGAGTTCTGCTCGCTCTAGCGACTCGTCAGGCATCATAACTTCCTCCTAGGCTCTCCGTTGAGTAGAAAAGGTGGGCACGTAGTCGGGTGTTCTTTGTTCTCTTCACTACATTCTCGATGATCTTGAAAGCTCCGGAAGCCGCTCGTTTCCTTCTGCTCAGCTCTGGAGCTAAGTCGTTCATCATATTGATTTCCCGACCTAGATAGACATAGCCGGAGCATTCGGAGATATTCGTTCCGTTGAGCGTGAATGGGGCATGCGAAACCAATTAGTTCCTCATGAACATCGTTTTTTGTGAGATTTAGTCGAAGACCAATCTGTCCACAGGCTGTATCAAAGTTGGCAAGCATGCGTTCCGCTTGGCTAATGTTGTTGTTATAAGGACGATGTCATCAGCAAAGCGAAGACGGTGTAACTTCCATCGATTTTCACTCCCATATTATTCCGTTCCAATATTGACGTTCTCGAGGGTGGCGGTGAATAATTTTGTAGATGGTATAACCTTACCTCACTCCTCTTTTGACGTCATTGTTAACATCGTTGTTGCATGGTGAAATCTTGGTTGTGAAATTTTTGTACAGCTTACGAAGAATCTTTATGTACTGCGTAGGGTCTCCTTGACTATCAAGGGCTCCCATGACTGCTTCTATCTCCATTGAATCAAAGGCCCTCTGTAAATCGATGAAAATGAGCAGAGCGGTCTTTTGTACTCTCGCGATACTTCAACGAGTCTTATTATCGTGTGGATGTGGTTCATAGTACTAAATCCTATTCGAAATCATACTTGCTCACATGGCTGTCGTTCGTCCAGTGTTCTACCAATTCTGTTTACCATGCCTAGAGTGAAGAGTTTATAGACGACAGACAGCAAGCAGATTGGGCGATAGTTGCCCATATCGCGTAGGTCACCCTTTTTGAACAATAATACAGTTTTGCTGGTCTTCCATTGAATAGGAATTTTTCATTCACACAGGTAACGTATAAAGAGCTTAAACAGTATGTTTATGACTGGCGGGAAGTTCGTCAGGTGTTCAGCTCCTATCCCTTCTATACCTGGTATTGTTCGATTCTTCACCCACGATGTAGCATGTCGGATTTTGGAAAGGAGAACCGGTGCTACAACATATCCATCCTCCTTTATTTCATATGACGGAAAGTGAACGTGGCTATCGAAGAGATTTGAGTGTTATTCGTGAATGATGTTCTCCATTGCCTTTTTGGAAGCTGTAACTTTTCTTTCTGGGCGTTTTACAGTCATCTTGATTTTGTAATTGGCGAAGTCTCGCTGTGGTTTGCGGATGCTTTTCCCATCCTCCGCGGCTTCGACCGTTACTGCTGCTCTTTTCTCTTTAAGATATTCTTTTATCGATTGTCTGCATTGTTTTGCAAGTTCAGACGTTAGTTTGCGGTTCCATGCAGCTCGTGCGATTCCACGCTGGCGTATTAGCTCAAGAGTTTCTGGAGACAAACATCTCTTGATGAACTTTCGAACTCTCAGCTTTCATAGCGCTAACGTGAAGATGTTCAATGAGCCGATCGTATTCCTTGCCGATGTTATCGACAACGGCATCATCTCAGCAACCGACTATTGAGTTGAATAAGTCCCAGTTTGTGGTGGTTCTGAGACTTCGGTTTTTGAATTTAGCGGTTTTTTCTCCTTTCCGCGAGAAATGAAATCTTGCACGAAGGAGACGGTGGTCTGATCCTGCGCTGAATTTTGGGACAACAGTGACATCGGTTAGGCAAAACTTTCTATTTACTATGATGTGGTCTATTTCGTTATGGTACTCTCCATTGGGAGATTCCCACGTCCAGCGTTGACGGTGAGGCTTCTGGAATTGCGAGTTACCGTGGATGGTCTTGGTCGCCATGATAAACTCAGAGAGCCGCTCACCCTGTTCGTTCCATTGTAATCCGTGGCTCCCAATGTGACGTTCCTCAGACGATCTTCTTCGTCCGATCTTGGCATTGAAATCTCCAATGATGACCTTGAAGAATGTATGGTTTTCTTTGTAGTACCTCTCCAAGTCCATGTAAAACGCTTCGACTTCTTCTTCGTCATAGTTTGATGTTGACGCGTAAATGACGAAGATTGTCAAAGCCGGTATTAATCCACATTTTTTTAATCATAAACGTCCGATTCGGGTTGTAAGCTGTTCGAATGAATCGATGTTCATGGACAAACTCGTGTTAACGAGAACGCCTACACCACCTACTTCTTTACTGTTGTATGTGCCGAGGGCGAGGGCGAGTTCTTCTACGATGTAATGGACGGCGTTGAATGGGTGGCGTCGTCTCATCCCGACCAGGCCGATGACATCGCACCTTGTCTTTCTTGCTTCCATGATCAACTCTTCTGTCGAGTAATCGGATGCAAGTGCGCGTGCATTGTAGGTACAAATCGTTACCTTAGTTCTTCGGAATTCAGGCTGCTTCCATTCTATCTGAGATTTTAGTAGCCTCTCCGTACTTGTCCTATCCAACGGTGCCTAATTGGGGCTCTTTCGTGGTCAGGTGAACGAAGCCCACTTATTTTATGGTTTAACGTTTGATACCCATGTATTGTTTGCTGAGTTCTTAACTTGGAGCTGTGTATTCTCACGGAGAGCTTGTCATCTTCTCCCAGAGTAGACGAGATGCTTACTTATTTGAGGCTTCTCCTAACACTCGCATATACTTCCCTGTCACTTGATTTCAGGCTTTTGGCCTAATTTACTGGTAGAATACAACCCGCAGAAACGAGAACATACCCACTCACTCATGCATGGATATGTCTTCGTAAACTACAAAGATATGTGACGAGTCGGCGCCACAGAAGCAAGGACTCCATCATCAGGGTCTACCTCATGCGGCTCAGAGAGCGTAATGTCGCTTTCTATTCTCGATTAACCCTATCCTCCATTTGGGGACGTGTGAGGTTTCTTCACGACTAACCGGCTTCAGATCACTGTATGGAGGAAACCTATAGAAGCGTTTGTCTTGTTCTATGAAAAAATTGGCAATTTTATAAATTTGCATCTAGCGAGATGGGTTTTGGAAATTGTGGATATTTTGGAGGATATGAACAAATGAATTTTGTCGGAAAAGGACACCATATTCGCTTGTCTATAGAAATTTTCAAATTGAGCCAACTTTTCTCATGTTTCTGAAATGGTCGTGGAGAATTTCGTTTCCCAACAATAACGATCTCTTAAAAGAAGAGGCGATCTAGTGAATCGATCTTTGTGTGCCTAACTTTTTTTTCATTCCCTGTTTTCCGTTTCGCTTCAGTGTTTCTGATGCCCTTATTGGGTCATTGTATATATGCATGATGGGTGCTGACTATGTAACCAAACCTTCAATTACTGCAGACTTGGCGCCACAATCGATGATAGGTTATGATGAATATCTTGACGTGCTATGAGAGCTATCCCAGGATTCCTGAGATCGTGAGCTTAAGCAGCATTCAACGATATTCGTGAAGAAACTGAACAAACTGTCCAACCGAAGTAGCGCACAAACTCATCGGCATTCTTGGACGAATAATACAAGAAAGGAACCAAATGGGAGAAGTGCTGGGAACGTACAATGTGTGAAATCACGCGATAAAAATAAGTAAGTATTAGGATAAGGACCTCCATCCGTTGGTTGCTTCATGGCAATCGATGGTGAAGTTTTCATTACGTTAACAGTCTCAGCAAGATGCAACGACGAAGAACAAGAAACAACGACTGTCCGACTAATTGATCATTCGCTACCAGTTGTTTGACTACTTGTAGAGTTCGCTACAGAACCCAATTTTTTTCCACAAATAGACTAAAACCGTGAATTTTGTGTCCATCTTCGGCTTTCTTTTAACCACCATTAAATTCGGTTTTGCTGTTAGCTGTATCGTGTGCAAAAAACGTATGTGAAAGGTTCTGGCTTCTTTATTGAGCGGACAGGTAGTCTCTCTTTTTATGTTTATCATCTTTTGCACAGCTTCCCTTTTTCGTTCTGAAGTTAGGCTTCTCTTCAACTCTCTAGTACGGTAGCCTAGTCCTCATAAACGGCTTTTCGGCCCAAGAGCATAAGCTACCTATGCGATTCACCTGTATCGCCTGTAGTCCCGTTGATCGTCGAGTGAATCGAGCGATCGCCAGAAAAGCCTCCATTTTTCCCTGTCGCGTGCAAGAGTAGCCCAGTGGGTTCTGCTCGCTTTAGGGACTTGTCGAGCATCATATCTTTCTTCTAGGCTTTTCGTGAAGAACTCTGACCATCGGGTCGGTGGTCTTCCTGCAGTACGTTTGACATCCCCAGGAATCCAGTTCATACGCAGTACGTGTCCGCCTTGCCTTGTCTTCGACTGTTTGGCGTATAGAACCGCATCTTTGATTTTTGATCATTGATGCAGGTCGGAGCTTCGGATCCCATCCCTTACTTGTGTGAAACAGGATACTTCTAGCATCGTCCTATCGACTGCGCGTTCGATAACGCTCAGTGATCCTTCATCCTGCTTACGCAGCGACTAGGTTTCTGATGCATACATTAGGGCAGGAAGTACCGTTGAGTCAAAAAGGTGATCACAGAGTCGGTTGTCATTTGCTTTCTTCACCACATCCTTGATGCTCTTGAGAGCTTCCCAAGCCGATTGTCTCCTTCTGCTCAGCTCTGGAGCTAAGTCGTTCATCATGTTGATTTCCCGACCTAGATAGACATAACTGGAGCACTCGGAGATATTTGTTCCGTTGAGCGTGAATGGGGCAAGCGAAACCAATCCGTTCTTCATAAACATCGTTTTTGTGAGATTTAGTCGAACACCAATCTCTGTACACGCTTTATCAAAGTTGGCAAGCATGCGTTCCACCTGGCTGTCTGGTGTTATAAGGACGATGTCATCTGCAATTCAAAACTGCCGACCATCGAATTTCACTCCCATATTTTTCTATTCCAGTGTTCGCGTGACGTTCTGGAGGGTGGCGGTAAATAATTTTGGAAATGGTATCGCCTTGCCTAAAGCTTCTTTTGACGTCAACGGTAATATAGTTGTAGAATGGTGAAATTTGGTTGTGATATTTTTGTACAGCTCACGAAGAATCTTTACGTACTGAGTAGGGACTCCTTGACTAACAAGGGCTTCCATGACTGCTTCTATCTCAATTGAATCAAAGGCCTTCTGGAAATCGATGAAAATGAGCAGACCGGTCTTTTTGTAAAGTTTTATAAGGATGATCTCATCAGCAAAGCGAAGATGATGTAACCGACTCTCATATTATGACATTCCAGTGTTCGCGTGACGTTCTGGAGGGTGGCGGTAAATAATTTTGGAAATGGTATCGCCTTGCCTAAAGCTTCTTTTGACGTCAACGGTAATATAGTTGTAGAATGGTGAAATTTGGTTGTGATATTTTTGTACAGCTCACGAAGAATCTTTACGTACTGAGTAGGGACTCCTTGACTAACAAGGGCTTCCATGACTGCTTCTATCTCAATTGAATCAAAGGCCTTCTGGAAATCGATGAAAATGAGCAGACCGGTCTTTTGTACTCTCGCGATACTTCAGTGAGCCTTATTATCGTGTGAATGTGGTCCATCGTACTAAATTCTTTTCGAAACCCTGCTTGTTCGCATGGCTGTCTTTCGTCCAGTGTTCTATCAATCCTGTTTAAGATGACTCGAGTGAAAAGTTTGTAGACGACAGACAACAAGTAGATTGGGCGGCAGTTGTCTATATCGTGTAGATCATCCTTCTTGAACAACAACACGGTCCTGCTGGTCTTCCACTGAGTAGGTACATTGCATTTAGGCAGGTAATGTGTGAAGAACCAAACCAGTGTGTTTACGAGGACTGGCGGAAGGTTCTTGAGATGTTCTGGTCTTATCCTGTCCAGACCTGGTCCTGTTCGACTTTTTACCAACGAAATGGCGTGTCCGATTTCGGAAGGGAGAACCGGTGATACAATATATCCATCCTCTTTTATTCCATATGACGGGAGGTGAACGTGGCTATCGAAGAGATCTGAGTAGTATTCGTGGATGATTTTCTTCATTGCCTTTCTGGACGCTGTTGCTGCTCCGTCTTGGCGCCGGAGTGCATTCATTTTGGTCTTGTAATAGGCGAAGTTTCCTTCTCTTGGTGACTTTCGAACTCTCAGCTTTCATGGCGCTAACGTGAAGATGTTCAATGAGCCGATCGTTGGAGATGGTATAACCTTACCTCACTCCTCTTTTGACGTCATTGTTAACATCGTTGTTGCATGGTGAAATCTTGGTTGTGAAATTTTTGTACAGCTTACGAAGAATCTTTATGCACTGGGAATATATATATATATATATATATTTCTAAAGCTTTGTTGCTTTATATATATATATATATATATTTATACAGTCACATACATATATAAGGGTCTTTGAAGCGTTAATGCCTGCTTTCCCCTTCTATTTTTATAGTGAGATATCTGAGTTCAGAATAAACGTTATCAGTCGACATGAAAGCCTTTAAAATAGGCATAGCTTTGCTAACAAGAAACAAGTTTGTTTGCACGGATTGCTTAAAATCTACGACTTCTGGAGGCGACTAAGTAATTGAAGGCAATTTCGACCTTTCCTTTTTTTCAGAAGAATTTCTTGCACGAAATGTTGCGGAGATTCTTGAATAATTCGCTACGCGAAAGGCCTTGCGAGGATGGTGAATGAGGCAATTTCGTAGCCCAGCTCTTTCGTCGTTTAGCTGGATATGCTTCTCCGTTGTAATCATTTTACTCGGATTCAGGAAGATGTGATGGATAAGACCAGCTGTGAACTACCAAACGGTTTCGGAAGTGGCTATGAAGCGTTACCGCGTTGCAAACACTGAACCGATCGTAGGCGGTTGTCTTAAAGGATCTCCTTCTCGTCGCATATTACAATACGGCCGAGAAACGAGTTGTTCTGGTTTCGCAGAAAAAGCGCCGACTATGCCTGAAAACGGTAATCGTTCAATTCGCGCGGTATCTATTTGTCGAGTCTCTTTGGCTTTCCAACTTGTCTTATTGTTCGAAAACAATTTACGTGCTTACACCGAGTTCTGTAAGTTCTTAAATACTTGTGCGTGCACTTGGTTGCAGTGGAACTCTCAGTTCGGCGTCATAAACAGCAGAAGGACGTTCGCCACCTACCTCATCTTGAAGGTGGAATTCGCCAGAACGGAATTTCCCAAACCAACATTGTATTGTGCATTCTTTAACTCTTCCTTGGCCTCCTATCTGTTTAATTTTTCGAGGCACTTGCACGGCTTTCAACCGAATTTGGGTTCATAAAGTTAATATGTCCGAATTTTTGTTTTGACATCTGAAATTTTAACCTTTAAACTTTATTAACAACCCAATATATGTTTTAATTAATACGTAGCGGAAGTGCATGAGA